>CM067374.1:30911816-31421816 GCA_034401795.1 Chaetoderma sp. LZ-2023a
CCAAGCGTTCTCAAACAAAACCAACCTGCTTGCACGTGCAAATAGTCATTTGTCCTCCAGCTCTGGAAGCGTAAGCATGCGTGTAGGGCGTATTCACGGCAGTATATTCGACAGTCTATATCAATACTGCTCTGAGAAAGTGTGTCAATGTCCAGGAGAAAACAGAAGAGCTTTTATATACTTTGACAGTAATTTGCGTGAAAGTGGTTGCTATCAATGACAGCACCAACATTCAGTTAAATTGTTGTCAAAATAATTAGTATGTAATGCAATTACTACCTGCTATATATTTGATACAAATTTTATTGAAGTGTTGCTGCAACAGCTTTCAGTCTCTATGTTCTAAAATAATCATCATAAATTTCAGTCAACACTTTCTACGTATTTGAAGAGCAATTTTACTGTAAGTTGTTGCTGACTAAGGCACCCACAACGTTATCAAATTGTTGTCCATAGAATCACGCGGTGCTCAGTATTATTCTCTAAGTATCTAAATAGCGACTGAAAGCTGTTGTAGCAACAATTTTCATTCAAATTAGTATCAAATCTGTACGAGGTAGTAATCGCATTACATAATAATTATTTTGACAATAATTTACTGAATGTTGTTGCCGTCATTGATAGCAATAACTTTCACGCAAATTATTGCCAAAATATATAGATAAAAGCTTTCTCTAATTTTCTTCTGGAACTTGACACAGTTGCGCTGAACAGTATTGAAATGCAGGCCGTACTACCATAAATAGAGCTAGATTTAGGACTATTTGTTACTTTATGGACACTTTAACCAACTCGGAGTATAGCCGCCATTTTAGATAGTTATTTGCAGGCGCCATTATTTTAGCTTCTATTGTCTTCACAGGGTCGCGATTGTTCGTATAAAACCATTCTCGTAACGCTAATGCTATTCATTCGTCTTCTGGCTTCCGCAGTAAGTGCATTGTAAGCCTATAGTTCAATACTGGTTTATATTTCCCATGTTGCAAGTGACATAAAACAAGTTTACTGAAAACTGTTGTCAATATAATGAGCTGATAATACAATTGTCACTAGATAAAGATTTGATAACAATTTGGCTGAAGATCGTTGACGCAACAGCTTTCAATCACATTTTTCTCAAAATAATCATCAGGGCAGTCAATGTTGCAAGACGTGGTGACGATATTTCGAGCAACTTTATTGGGAGTCATTTCTGACTAAGGCAGCAACAGTGTTGCCAAATTTTTCTCAGAATAATCAGCGGGCAACCTGTTTTGCTGATGATTTATGATTAATTTTGACAAAATAAACGATGCTTATTTAACTGTGCGTAATATTTAGGTGGTCTAATTAATAATTTCACTCCCGCGATGATGGATATTATGAATGAATGAATGAATGAATGATAGTGCATTTATATTGCGCTGAACTCCATGCGATTGCATGCTCTAAGCGCTGTTCATCTGATCCCCTGTTCATTTGACAGTGGCCCGGCAGCCACATACGGCGCACAGAGAGCTATGCCATCACAGGTACCTATTTACAGCTAGGTTGACTGGAGCAACGCAGAGTTAAGTGACTTGCTCAAGGACACAACGTAGCAGACCGGCCAGGAAGCGAACTTGCGAACCTGGAGTTACGAGCTCAAGTTCCTAACCACTCAGCCACCACGAATGTATCAGGGCGTCAAAATACGTCTGTTTTCGTGCTATTTTTTATAATTTAAATTTTTTGTTTCATGTCCATAAAACCGATATTCGGTTAAAACCGATATGAAAAGTCATATCGAAACCGATATTGCTGTAAGCCAAACCGCGCAGCCATAGATGCATCCCCTCCCCCATCACCCCTGCCTGGTTGGCTATGTCGAAGACTTTCCATCGCCCTTTCATTTAAGGGACCGTCTTTCCCAGTACATTGACTATCACATTCCAACAATTTTCTGACATTTCATCGTCTTTATACGCTTGTAGTGAAGAATCATATAAATTACGGTGCTTGCGAACTTCATTGATAAGCTTCTCATCATCTAAACGCTGCAAAGGAGCACAATTTTCTGTGGCATTTTGGTGCCCACATCGCGCGTTGTATTGCTCGAAATAAAAAATATTTATATAACGCGAAAGGCAAGCGAATGTCCTACGCGCATGTTGAAATCGGCATCGCTGACACGACATGTTGAGTTGCGCGCACGAAGCGTATCAAGCAGTAAACCGCGCGTTGGGAACGTGTCCAAGTTTTACGCGCGTATACCTGTTTCGCTGGAGGATAAACCAGCCTTTATTCCACATTCCCAAATTTTTCATTGGTATGCATTCCACATTGGGCTGGAATCCATTGTTTTATGACGTGGCGCGGGGAGAGGAGAGATTCTCAAGACAGTTATATCGCCGTGCAATATGGCCGGTATGACTCCATGTCTGATAGGCTTGACAGTGATAATGGGCATCTTTGCGTGGCCATTCTTGATTACAGGCGTGATCAGCCCAAGCTCCAATGAAACTTACTGTAGCCCTGAAGTTTGTGAGTAAATTTCTACCTGGATTTGAATGGAATAAATGTCCTGGCTTGGATAGCAATTGACCTTTTGCTTATTGTCTTCTAGACACCTGTTTCTATAGACATTGGTAAGGTATGTAATTCTGCTGCTTCATTAGCATAACTTATCCCATCTATGTCAAGAATCCAACATCTTGCTACCTCCAAATAGTCAGTTCTGGTATCATTTGATTTAAGTTATTCGACTGCCTTTCTGGCGTGTTTAAGATGAATGATATGGTGGTTGTTACAAATATATTACACATTATCATGGCTAATACATAAACAGCAGACTTTAATATAAAGCAAATATAATAATCAACATTTCGTTATAGTCATACCAAGAGTGACTTTTTCTTGCGAGTCAGCTGGCAACAAGAAGACACACGGACACCAGATGGCGATTAGTACCGCAGGAGTGATGAAAATCTGGGTGTAGAAACTTGACTCGCGCATGAATGAGAAATAACTGTCAAACGAGGGATAGCCCTCACCCGGACAACATCCAAAAGTTTTCACAGATATGTTTCCAACTGCATTTAGCAAAGTCCACTCTTTGTTTCCCACATAATCTGATAAATCAATCATATTTGATTCCCTTCCTGAGAACGTTGTCAGATTGAGTTCCTTGTTTGAATATGACCAACTGCCAAATTTCAGAATGCACGTTTGCGTATCAAACGGGAATTTCCTTAAATAATGAGGGCAGTGCGAGCGAATGCGTACAAATGGCATCCAACTTATCGTCCCAGTTTCATATATAAGCGCATCCTGTCCATATGTACTGCGAATAGAGCTGTAGCTGGATCTTTCCTCCGCACTGTAGTAATAAACATATAGTTAGTAGTAGTAGTAGTAGTAGTAGTAGTAGTAGTAGTAGTAGTAGTAGTAGTAGTAGTAGTAGCAGCAGCAGCAGCAGCAGCAGCAGTAGTAGTAGTAGTAGTAGTAGTAGTAGTAGTAGTAGTAGTAGTAGTAGTAGTAGTAGTAGTAGTAGTAGTAGTAGTAGTAGTAGTAGTAGTAGTAGTAGTAGTAAGTAGTAATGGGTGGGGCTGAGCGTTATTGTTCTTCCCAGCAGGGAGTCTTCGAGAACAATGGGTTTTTCACGAGAACAAAAGAAAAGCTTGGGGAATGGAATGTTGAGACCAATGGCGACTATAACGACAGTTATTCTAGAGAACAATGGCGCACAGAACGCCACGCATTCTAGAGAACAATGACGCACAGCCGCACACCATTTTTTGGATTTGCAACACTCTGGAATGTTCTATTATTTTGAATTAGTTAACCCTTAAAAGTGTAAATGTAGTGTATTTTACGTTTAAACGTAGTGGCGGCGCTCCCCCTCGGTGGTTATCTACCGTTGTAAAAATAATAAGAGAGTAATGTAAAAGAATAGAGTTTAAGAGGTGGTCTGATAATGGAGGTCGTAGGAGTATGAGGTTGAGGGAGTATGAGGAATTACGGTATTGATGTTTGAAAATAATTTGACTGTTTCGTCGCTAATGTCATTAGTAAACTGTAGAATATTTAGAGACTGCCTGTAAGCTGTTACTGTCTTAGCACCAGCTACCAGACAGATTAGTAACAAAATATTAAAAATAATCTTGTATTAATGGTATGTTCGGATGGAATGGTAACCAAGACTTGGTGGTGATGGATTGGATTGTATCCTGGGTTAAAAAGAAGTTAACCCTTTCACCGATGAATATATATCTCATTTTCATCGATACCATACAGGAAAACTGTTGAATATTTTGAAATTAATTTGACGTCGCTAACGTTATTAGAAAAACAATTTTTGTTGAATATTTTGATTGACTTTTAACCGTCATTACGCACAAATTATTTTTTAAATACTTTGCAATAACGTCAATCGTTTTAGATACGATGGTTAAAATGTGGTCATTATATCTCTGAGGGTTTCGTGTGTTTATAGAATTGTATGTAGAGCGTACTTATGCTAAAAAGATTATTTGTTGCGTATGATTTAACCATACGTTTTGAATAGCCGTGAGATCAAGCTTGAATCGAGATAAAAACATACCATGTGTTAATAATGAAAGAACGTGTTAGTACCTCAAGTTTTTAGAAATATTCAAAATTACTATTGAATTATCGCCTACTCGCTAGGAGATTTTACTTTGTAGTTGCGAATGCATACAGCTTTGTGCTCTGGATACAATATCGTATCGTTTCCTAGTTCTTAGCCGAGTGGACATATGTACTAATTCCCTTGGGAGGTGTTCTGATAATATGAGGAAGGAGTTTAAGAGGTGGTCTGATAAGGGAGGTCGTATGGTGAGGAGGGTGTGCGTGCGTGCGTGCGTGCGTGCGTGCGTGCGTGCGTGCGTGCGTGCGTGCGTGCGTGCGTGCGTGCGTGCGTGCGTGCGTGCGTGCGTGCGTGCGTGCGTGCGTGCGTGCGTGCGTGCGTGCGTGCGTGCGTGCGTGCGTGCGTGCGTGCGTGCGTGCGTGTGTGTGTGTTGTAATATTTAAGGCGTTTATATGCTAGTTCCCAATGCTAGGGGCTAGACTCACGCCTGGCCTTTATGGTTTCTGTAGAATTCTTGTGAATTCTTGTGACGTTGGTTTGTGCATTAGCTTGTGTCTCTCTGTGTGTGTATTGATCGTTGTCTCTCGATTTTGTCTCATGTTGCTTTTCTTGTCCATGGCTTTTCTGTTGCTCCTCATGCTTGGGCGTGGGGGATGGGGAGGGCCTAACCTGGACCTAACGGTGTTGGGGAAGGGATGGGGTAGGTGCTGGGTCGGAGGGGGGGGGGGGGAGTAGGTGCGTGCGGTCTTATGACCTGATGTACCCAAGGGAGGGGGGGGGGGCTTTAGGTCAGAGACCTCCCGGCCCCTTTGGGGGGAGTGGGGAGGTTGGGGTGTGGGGTCTTTCGGGTCCTGGGACCCATTTGCTCTTCTGGCAATCATCCGAGCAGGCACCAGCGCGCACTTGTTTGATTTTGATTGATTAGGCAGCCCGTATGGTGACTGCGTCCGTCCGAGGACGAACTCGATCAGTCATCCGGGTTGCACCCCTCCATAGTCCCATCGAAAAGTCCGAAAGATTCTAATTCTAGCAATTATGTTTTGATTTTGTAATCCGTATGTTGCGTGGTTCCATCCGAGGACGAATCCATTCAGCATCCGGTTTACTTTGATTATGCCGAAATTTCTTGCCTACCTATCCCTAGCTCACGTTCACACAGTGATGGGCACTGTATGACGGGACCTCAATTTAAAGTCCCCTCCGAGAAGACTGAGCAAGTGGGGCCAAGTACATTGCTTAAGCGTACTCCAGCAGCTTACTGTGTCCAGAATTGTCCGTCAGTCTGTCCATTTGTTGATTGGTTTGTCAGTCCGTTCGACAGACTAGCATACCTGCCTACGGACCATGAATAAGATGGACACACGTCCATATCCCTCGCGGTCCGCCAGCAGGCAGGCCCATCTGTTGTTCTGTTGTCCGTTCCAGTCCTCCATCTGTCTTTCTGCCCGTCTGTCATTGTTGTGTTCGTTGCTGCAATTTAGCTCCAGCTCTGGCTCTGAAAGAAAAAGAGGGGAACAATGCTCAAAGAAAAAGAAGGAGAAAACAGACAGTGTGGACAGGTGTTTTGGGGCATGTACTCACATACTCTGGGTCATCAATTATGACACAGGCATGCACGAGTATTTTACTTATATTTTGTTTATAGGTGTTTGCAAGTTTGTTTGAACGTTTACCACTGTCGTCCCCACTGTTGTCGGCCTCAGAATCCATGTCCGAGCCTCTGTACTGAGTGTAATCTACGGGTTGCAGTGTTCGCCGTTTCTTTGGTGTTCTTTTCTTTGTTGTTTGGTCTGCTGGCCGTTTCTTCGGTGTCAGTTTCTCTTCTCGCATCTTCTTCGATTTCTTCGCTTACTTCTCTGGGGTTTGTCTTCTCTTCTTTTTTTGTCTCTAACAGACGCAGGTTGGGGTAAGGCCGTAATGACCATAGAGGTCGAGGGTGGTGAGGCAGTAAATGCCGCAGTGACCGTAGAGGTCGAGGGTGGTGAGGCAGTAAATGCTGCAGTGACCATAGAGGTCGATGGTGGGGAGGCAGTAAATGCCACAGGACAGGCCGGGTGTTGGAAGGCAGTAAATGCCGCAGGACAGGCCGGGGCTTGGAAGGCAGTAAATGCCGCAGGACAGGCCGGGGCTTGGAAGGCAGTAAATACCGCAGGACAGGCCGGGGTCGTAGAGGCCGCAGAAGAGTGCTTCTTGCGCCGTCTCACGTGTTTGCTTTTTGTCGGTGTTTCAGGTGTCTCAGTTGTCTCAGTTGTCGTTTCGGTCGGTGTCTCGGGCTAAACAAAATTTGTTCTGATTATGTGATGTGTTTGTCCGATGCAAGCACGAACTTGATTAATTCGTGGTTGATCTGTCGGTCACGCATCGCTATAATGTCTTCTACAGGGTCAAGATTGAAGTTTCCCTTTCTCAGTGTATTGATGAGTTCCTTTCTAATGTCTGTATATTCAGTGCACCGTAGGAAGAAGTGGTCTAGAGTTTCAGTCTCCTTGCAGGCCTCACATTGGTCTGTGTCTGACAGGTTGAGTTTTTTTCGTATCTGGTTAACGCTGATCCGACCCATTCTGATGTGGCGTAATACAATGTCGCCTTGGCGTCCTGGGATGCGGTTTTGGTATTTACGTTTGACTCCAGGGACGATTCTGAACAGGAATCTGCCTATGGTGAGGAGTAGGAGGTAGATGAGGCTAGCATTCTTGCTCAGTAGAAGTTGGTTTTGAGGGTCTAGCGTACTTGTTTACAAGGCAATGCTCTATGTACGAATATTTTGTAAATAATTTGACTGTCTGTGTCAGTTGAGGCAGAATGATATAACATTCCTCCTCAGTTGATATTGCTGGATGATTATGAGGGCGATGCTAGCGTACTTGTTTACAAGGTATGCACGATGTACGAATATTTTGATAATTTGTTGCTGAATATTTTGATAATTTGAGTGGTAGCTGCATATTTTGCTAATTGGTTGCTGAATATTATGATAATCAGTTGCTGAATATTTTGATTGGTTGCTGAATAAATTGATTGGTTGCTGAATATTTTGAAAACGATTTGACTGTGTAAATTTTAATTTCTTATTAGACGATGTTAGGTAAGAGAGAGGTGGTCTGATAACGAAGGTCGAAGGAGGAGGGAGGAATGCTATCTCGGCCACCCTCTGCTCGGCATTGTTCTCCACGCATGAGCGTGCCTTTATTCGGCTGGTGGTCCTTTAAGAAAATGCAGGTGGTCGCTCGTAGAGGTGTCGCGAGGGATGATGAGGATGGCTGACGTATATGCTAGCGTATTCGCCGAGGCAACGACTTGCCCGATATCTCTGTATGAATATTTTGAAAATAATTGATTGTAAGCCGCTGGCGGTTTAGTCACCATTAACCCCCTCCTTGGTTTAAGTCATTTAAAAAATGGCAGTCATTTAATTATTAAATTTTCAAAATTGTTATGGAAATGGTCATCGTTGACGATCGATGTTGTATAATATTATATAGATAGTTTTATCTACCATATTTATGTCTTTAAAGCGTCAATCATTTAATTATTAAAATTTTTTTAGATATGAACAAACTCCCAGTCATTTAATTTTCAAAAAAATCAGAGCGTTGCGTTACACGGGTTATAGTGATCTACGTTGTATATATATATATATATATATATATATATATATATATATATATATATATATATATATATATATATATATATATATATATATATATATATATATATATATATATATATATATATATATATATATATATATATATATATATATATATATATATATATATATATATATATATATATATATATATATATATATAATTTTGTCTTACGTATTTAAGGCGATTCTTTAAAGTGGAAGTCATTTAATTATTAAAATTTCAAAAATATGAGCAAAATGTGTTCCCCAGTCATTTAATTTTTAAAAATCAGACACGTACACAGTAAGTTTTCCTATGCTATTATATAGATAGTGTTATCTATCGTATTTATGTCTTTAAAATGGCAGTCATTTAATTATAAACTTTTCAAAAATATGAACAAAATGCGTTCCTAGTCAATGGCAATGCATTAATCGCCCACGAACAATAGTGTACAGATGGCCATTTAGAACAGTGGCATCCATCGGCCACTTTTGACGGATCAGAATGTGTGCTTGTGTATGCATGTGTGAAGCGGGTTGTTGTGTGTAAAAACTTTATTACATTATTTTATTTTTTGAACAGATAAAGAGTTCTCTTCCGAATGATTTGCGGGGCCTGAAAAGGGCCGTGTTTTGAGATAGGTCTCAGTCTTCGCAGATCCGCACAGGCGCGGTTGTCAGTTTGGTAACAAACTGCGTCATGTTTGCTTTTTGTATATCAGTCGGAGTATCACCGGTTACCGGACACCCATGTGGATACTGTTTGATTGGTAATAGACAATAGCACTCCTTGCAGGTGTACACCATCTCTTTAGGTTCTGTTTTCTTGATCATACGCCTACAGACCCTCTCGTGTTTCGACCGCCAGCATATGGTGTCGCAGATGTCGATGGAACACCAACGACATCGCACATACCCAGTGTCTGATCCGTCAAAGTTTGTACTGCTGGCCATTTTAGCCAAATGTACATTAACATTTACATTTATACCACATCGCTCTACTACAAAAAATATATAAGGAATATCACGTGAGATGAAATCTGACTGCCTAAACGTGGAAATACACCGAGTGCGTGTACGCGTGCGTGTTGTGTGTCCGTGTGCGGGTGCGTGTTGAGTGTCCGTGTGCGGGTGCGTGTTGAGTGTCCGTGTGCGGGTGCGTGTTGAGTGTCCGTGTGCGGGTGCGTGTTGAGTGTCCGTGTGCGGGTGCGTGTGCGGGTGCGTGTTGAGTGTCCGTGTGCGGGTGCGTGTTGTGTGTCCGTGTGCGGGTGCGTGTTGTGTGTCCGTGTGCGGGTGCGTGTACGCGTGCGTGTTGAGTGTCCGTGTGCGGGTGAGTGTTGAGTGTCCGTGTGCGGGTGCGTGTTGAGTGTCCGTGTGCGGGTGCGTGTGCGGGTGCGTGTTGCGTGTCCGTGTGCGGGTGCGTGTTGAGTGTCCGTGTGCGGCCGCGTTTCAATCAATATCATAGAAACAAGTAGGAGCATAATAATACATTGCTGCGTGCGCGTGCGCGTGTTTCGTGTGCGTGTTGCGATTGCGGCATTTTTCACGCTCCTATGAGCGTGCAAAGCCTGCGCGCGTGCATGAGTTCGCGCACGTGAAATCCACAACATTTCGCGAGCACATGTTTTCTCTAGATCATATCATAGCAAATCACATCAAATTCTCTAATTTTGACAAAATGGGCAAGAAAGGAGAGCTAGACGACAACATCACCTAAGGCTACCTAACTACTCTGCAGTTAGACATCCAACCACTTTGCGATGTCCAAACTGGAATGAGAAAATGGATTGAATTTGTACCGTTTATAGGAATATATGTACTGCGGCCGCAAATCCGCAACACGCGGCCCGCATGCGGCCGCACATGTACGTATGCATTTTGGCGTGTATGCGTGTTCAGGCATGTGCATATACTTGTTGCCATCCGCAACACGAGCCCGCAAATCTGCAACACGCGCCCGCACGCGGCCGCACATGTACGCATGCATATACTTGTTGCCATCCGCAACAAGTTAACAAGTCAACATCCATAACACGAGCCCGCAAATCCGCAACACGCGCCCGCATGCGGCCGCACATGTACGCGTGCATTTTGGCGTGTATGCGTGTTTAGGCATGTGCATATACTTGTTGCCATCCGCAACACGCGCCCGCAAATCCACAATACATTTTAGCCGAATGTACATTAACATTTACATTTATACTACATCGCTCTACTACAAAAAAAAATGTAAGGAATATCGCGTGAGATGACTAGCGTCCTATCAAAAACTGTCGCGTACTGGCCTCCATATAATGATGCATACATGCAGGCGAAAATCTTGGATATGTTCACGGGATAGACGCGATGGATCAGTTTGTTAAATGGTTTATGCGCATAAAAAATCTGTGCTCGTTAAAAAAGTATCCAGGGGAATATGTTTTCTCTGACCACCTCGTTATTGTGCATAAAGCATCTATGATTCGCTTTTAATCCTTCAATTTGTATGCAAATGCGTTAACCTTCATCTAAAACCCTCAAACATGAAACTAAGCGGCTTCCTACCAGTCATTTAATTTTTTTAAAAGAGAGCAAATTACATCTCTATGCGGGTAATATATAGCCAAACCAAGCGATGTTGTATGCGTAATATTATATAGATAATAATCATGCATCTCGTATTTAAGGAGTGGTCTTTAAAGCGTCAGTCATTTAATTATTAAATTTTTTAAATTGTTGTAAAAATGGTGGGAACAATGTCCACCGTCGTCATCGTTGACGAATAATGACGAGCACCCTTGTATCGTTTAACGTATTAGGTGGTCGATGCGGTCCCTCGTGGTTGTAGTAAAAAAGTATTTTGAAACTAAGCGGAATTGTGGCTTCCTATGTCAAATTGTCGCATTGAACAGCACTTTTTAAAGAGTTTGTGCGCACGAAGGCGCTAGTGCGAATTGTAGCTTCCTATGTCAAATTAGTATCAAAACTATTCGCTTAAACTACCAATGCGACATGATTTAGGTTTGAAGAATCAGAAAATAACATCCCTGGAATGAGTGTAGAGGTGGTCGCATAATTGAGGTCGAACGATTCAGGAGGAGGAGGGATGATGTATGCTAGCGCGGTGATTCCTGGCACGAGGGATGAGGTATACTAGCATACTTGTTTACAAGGTCGGCAATGCGCGTTGTACGAATATTTTGAAAAAAATTTGACTGCGGTGTTAGCAACAACTTTCTATCAAATCATTTCCATGATATTAAGTGAATATTTTGAAAATAATTTGACTGTCTGCATCAACTTTTGCTCAGATCGTTTCCAAAATATTTTGCTAGGAAGTAGATCCCTGGAATGTCTGAAACACCTCGCCAGTCAGCCAGTTAAAGGTAATAAAACTAGGAAAAATCACCATGTCCGGGTACACACAGTATGAATGCATTATGAGTACCTAGTCAATGAGACCCTGACAACAAAAATAATATAGTTGACTAACCATTGTCTGGACATTGCGGCCGCAACCACCTACTACCAATACCGACCATCATCACCATCACCACAACCATCACCATCACCATCACCATCACCACCATCACCATCCCTCTATCACCACCAGCACCACCACCCACTAAGCACCAACACCCATCACCAAGCATTAACCCCACCCCATCATCCACCACAACACCTATTTTCATCAACCACCAACCCCACCGCCACCACCACTAAGTACAACAGCACTCCAATTTGTATATCGAGGGATGTGGGGGGGGGGGACCCAGCTGGGAAGCTACAATCATCAAATCAACATGCGCATAAAGAACCAATGTTTTATTTGTATCCTTATTTTTACATTGAAGTAAATATTACATATGATAAAAACATATAGTTCCTGTAGCATAAACAAATAGTCAATGTTCTGGAGATCCATTTTGTCGAGGACTGATTCCTTATGGATCAGATCCATCACCGACAGAATCATCATCATTATCGTCAGCATCTAGATGGTTCCTTATGTACTTCTTGATCAGCAACTCTCTTTTTCGAAAAGCTGAGAAGACTGCTTCATCGTATGCGTACCCCTCGTTAATAAAATCTTTAATTTCCTGATGAATTATTTTAATGAGCGTAGAGTTCTGTAATCTTCTCGACTGGAGCATTATGTCTATACACTTTGTAACTAAAGCATCAGCATATACGGAAATAGGCACATTGCCTACACCATTTGGGTCTGTGTCCACTTCACCATCCTCATCTTCTAAACCTGATTGTTCAGCGTCTAAGACCTGCTTAATATTTTGGAATATGGTAAATAGTTCCTCATTGCCTATGGCTTCTTTTTCATCTTCACCGTCATCTTCACTCTCAGTCTCTGCTGAGTCATTACCGGCTTCACTCTCTGACTCCGCTGGCTCATCATCGTCACTATTCATCTCTGTCATTTCTTCATCTTCACTGTCTAGATTTTTGCTATCTTCATCGTTATGGAATCGGATCTTATGCCGCTTCAGGTCATTTGACCTATTAAAATTTGAAGCACATTCAAAACATTTATGTCTCGGCATATTGATTATAGGATAAATCTATCAAGTATTCAAGTTACAAGGTTTTTTCAAAGAAATCTGACTGCCTAACTACTCTGCAATTACACGTCCAACCAGTTTGCGATGTTTAAACTGGAATGAGAAAAGGGAATGAATTTGTACCATTTATAGGATTAAATGTACTGCGGTCACAAATCCGCAATATGCGCCCGCAAATCCGCAACATGCACCCGCAATCCACATCATGCACCCGCAATCCGCAACATACGCCCGCAAATCTGTATCATGCACCCGCAATCTGCAACATGCACCCGCAATCCGCAACATACGCCTGCAAATCCACAACATGCGGACCGCATGCGTCCGCACATGTATGCATACATTTTGGTGTGTATGCGTGTTCAGGCATGTACATATACTTGTTGCCATCCGCAACACACGCCTGCAAATCCACATCATGTGCCCGCAATCCGCAACATATGCCCGCAATCCGCAACATACACCCACAAATCCACAACATGCGGACCGCATGCGTCCGCACATGTATGCATACATTTTGGTGTGTATGCATGTTCAGGCATGTACATGCACTTGTTGCCACCCGCAAATCTGCATCATGCGCCCGCAATCTGCAACATACGCTCGCAAATCCGCATCATGCGCCCGCAATCTGCAACATACACCCGCAATCCGCAACAAGCGGTCACAGTCCGCAACATGCGGTGGTGGTGGTGGTGCCTAGTGGTTGGTGGTGGGTGTTGGTACTGGTGGTGGTGGTGCTAGTGGCAGTGATGTTGAAGGTGGTGGTGTTGATGCTCATCGTGATGGTGGTAGGTGTTGGTGATGATGATGGGGGTGGAGGTGGTGGGTGTTTGGTGGGTGGTGTTTGCTGTCACAATGTCTAGACAAATGGATAGCCAGCAGAGCCAGTCATTCTGATGATAACTTTTCAAAAATAGTCTTCTGGCGCATGCATGCGCACAAGGGCACACACCAGGGCATGCACACACACATAAGGGTACAACGTATAACTATCAGTATCACACATTAGCACATGTGCAGACGAGCGAGACCTTTATTAAATCCTCATTGACATACCCTCTCCAACCTATATGCCATTTTTCCAAAAACCGCGCTCTCACACATTCCGACCACAATGTCTAGACAAATGGATAGCTGTCAGAGTCAGTCATTCCGATGATAAATTTTCAAAAATAGCCTTCTCTAAAGATGCAATTATGGATATGAAGAAATTCGCTATGGGTTGGCAGCTGGGCGTTGGTGGTGGGGTTAATGCATGGTGTTGGGTGTAGGTCGTAGTGGTGGAGGTGGTGATGGTGGTGGAGGTGGTGGTGGTGGGTGTTGACGATGATGATGGTGGTTGGTGGGGGGTGTTTGCCGACGCAATGACTAGACAAATGGATAGCCTGCAGTGCCAGTCATTCCGATGATAAATTTTCAAAAATAGTCTTCTCTTGTACCACAAATATGAATATGAAGAAAATGGACATTTTCTTGAAGAAATTCTAGGGTTAAAAGGGTTAATAGCGTCCATGTAATGACGTAACACGAGGTGGACTGACTTATATAGTTAAAAACATGGTTATAACGTATCACTGCTCTGTAGCCAAAAGGATATATTTATATTTATAGTAAACGGCCATCTATGATTATGCTACTACGCTCAAAATGTTGCTCTCAAAATGTTGCTCTTAATTGTCGTATCTTTAAGCATCGGTAAACAGCAATAGCCGGTGAGCGGGTGCAGGCGTTATTATCGATTTTTTTTAAGCTCTCGTCGAGGACATTGTAATATCCCGTGCTTAGAACGAGACGGGTGGTGTTTTAACATTCTTATAGTATTCCTTAGCACATGACATGTTTGTATCTCGATTAAGGACCGATCTCACGGCTAATGTTGCAGTAATGATTAAATCATATGCAATAAATAATCTTTTTAGCATAAGTACGCTCTACATACCATTCTATAAACGCATGGTGCACTCAGAGACATAATGACTACATTTTAACCATCGTGCAACATCTAAAACGACTGACATTATTGCAATATTAAGTATTTAAAAACAATTTGTGCGTAATGACGGTTAAAAGTCAAAACGTTTTCAAAATATTCAGCAAAAATAGTTTACTAATAAATTAACGTTAGAGACGAAATTCCTCAAACATCCTCAACCTCATACTCCCTCCTCCTCATCATACGACCTCCAATTCAGACCACCTCTTAAATTCTATTTTGTTACTAATCTGTCTGGTAGCTGTTGCTAAGACAGTAACAGCTTACAGGCAGTCTCTAAATATTCTACACTTTACTAATGACGTTAGCGACGAAACAGTCAAATTATTTTCAAAATATACAGCAATACCGTAATTCCTCATACATCCTCAACCTCATACTCCTACGACCTCCATTATCAGACTACCTCTTAAACTCCATTTTGTTACTAATCTGTCTGGTAGCTGTTGCTAAGACAGTAACAGCTCACAGGCAGTTTCTAAATATTCTACAGTTTACTAATGACGTTAGCGACGAAACAGTCAAATTATTTTCATACATCATTACCGTAATTCCTCATACTCCGTCAACCTCATACTCCTACGACCTCCATTATCAGACCACCTCTTAAACTCTATTCTTTTACATTAATCTCTTATTTTTACAACGGTAGATAACCACGGAGGGGGGGGGAGCGCCACCACTACGTTTAAGCGTAAAATACACTACTTTTAAACTTTTAAGGGTTAACTAATTCAAAATAATAGAACATTCCAGAGTGTTGCAAATCCAAAAAAACGTGTGCAGCTGTACGTCATTGTTATCGAGAAAACGTGGCGTTCTGTACGTCATTGTTCTCTAGAATAAGTGTCGTTATAGTCGCCATTGTTCTCAACATTCCATTCCCCAAGCTTTTCTTTTGTTCTCGTGAAAACCCCATTGTTCTCGAAGACTCCCTGCTGGGAAGAACAATAACGCTCAGCCCCACCCATTACTACTGTAGTAGTAGTAGCAGTAGTAGTAGTAGTAGTAGTAGTAGTAGTAGTAGTAGTAGTAGTAGTAGTAGTAGTAGTAGTAAGTAGTAGTAGTAGTAGTAGTAAGTAGTAGTAGTAGTAGTAGTAGTAGTAGTAGTAGTAGTAGTAGTAGTAGTAGCAGTAGCAGTAGTAGTAGTAGTAGTAGTAGTAGTAGTAGTAGTAGTAGTAGTAGTAGTAGTAAGTAGTAGTAGTAGTAGTAGTAGTAGTAGTAGTAGTAGTAGTAGTAGTAGTAGTAGTAGTAGTAGTAGTAGTAGTAGTAGTAGTAGTAGTAGTAGTAGTAGTTTTATTATTATTATTATTATTATTATTATTATTATTATTATTATTATTATTATTAGTGAGAGAAAGAGAAAATTACAGTTAGTGAGCATTGCCAGCAGTGGCGTAGCTAGGGTCGTAAAAGTAGGGGGTACCCAGGGGGGTACCTGAGGTACTAAGGTTGCACTGGTGGGGTTCCTTCCAAGAAGATATGTCAATCTATATAGATGGTGGCAGATGACCTGTCCTGCATTTCCAGAGGTATTATATATGGACCATCAGTTAGCTGTTAAATTACTACCATTTTACCCAAATTTTATTATTCTTTCATTTTCTTAAAAAAGTGTGACTGTTTGTAAAGATGTTTTACAATGTCTCAGCAACATAGATTCATATTGTATGCCTACTACAGACATACACCGATACACATATTAATGTACCCAGTCATACAATCCGAACAGATGCTCATATGTCATAGCTACTCCTTCTATATTTTGGGGGAAAATCCCCAAAGTTCCTAATTTTAAATGGGGGTGCACCCAGGGGGCACAGGTTTTGAATAGGGGGTTTGAGGGGCAATACGTGCCCCCTGGGCACCTCTGCCTCTGTAGCTATGCCAATGATTGCCAGCATGTGAAAAACTGTAATTACTAGATCTAGTTAGGCCGACAATGGAGAGCAACTAAGTAGATTTGGATGCAACTGGTGGATATGGCGTGATGGAATGGAGGGATCCAGTTTTAGCTATTGTGGTTGCGTAACGGGGATGACTAGCCAATCTGGAACCCGTAAATGGCGTCTATCAGGCTACACTGTGGTCACCCCAATGGATGGCAGTACGGGCGCATAAGCGAAGAAAATACTGAGATGATTTACCCCTCGTACCCACGTGATAGACAGATTATCATAAGCCAGGACATGACCACGTTCGCGTGATGCCACTGACTGGGTGGACGCTTTTTAGGATGTATATACTATCTTTGCACAACTTCTTTCTCGAATAAGGGCCTGTAATCACAATGCCACCGGGTGTCTTTGATACTGTTGGAAAGCCCTGGAGTTGCGCCTTTGAAGAATAATGGTTATGAATATATTTTGAAAGAAGACAGCTGAGGAGCTGATCCCAAATGCTACCTACCTTTCTCGCTGAGAGAGAACTTAGCCACTCCATTGTTCGGCTAGCTCTCTCTCTCTCTCTCAGATTTTGCTGGAGCTCTTGCTCTCGCACCGCCGACCTCTGATTGGCTAAGGGCACACATACAATGCTGGTAATTCGTCAAAATATAATGAGATGCAGAGCCGACTAGCATAAAAGGAGCCGATTCGGCGAGATACGAGACCGAGCCTTCTGCTGTCAGATTTAGTGCTGATGGTTCGCCTATGTTTCTAGTCGACGGCCTCCTGGTTCTTCAACAAGATTTTGGCGGCCACTAAAGGATCTGCGACCAAATTAACATCCAAAATTATTCTGTCCCGAGTACTCTCTGCCTCTCCCTGTGCCTTTAGTACATATCGTGCATAAAACCTCGCATCTCCACACGACGTGGAAGAAAAAGACTGAATCTCCGTGCCCTTCGTGTACAAGTCAGTATATGCCCACCTTCCACAATCTCTGGTGACCGCGATGGACACTGCTTCACTAACTGCCTAACAAGGATTAAAACGAACTCGGTACCTGCCTCCGACCGTGTTCTGCCCCTGTACCCGCTCCACACCTCAGCCTTAAGAATTCTGTGATGGAACACCCATGGAATGGTATTTCCACTGCTCAAACAAAAAAAGCGATTTGATGCCTTGCATTCACGACTTGTGCAGTGCTTCCTCCTGCCTCTGAGACTCATCCACATCTGCTTTCTATGAACAACCCACACTTTACCCGCTTAAAACGTTCTGTGATCATCCTCCCAGCAGTCTGATTTTTCACCACCAAGGTATAAGTCACCGCATGACATTGCGCCTTGTATATATTAGTGCTGATCATTTTCGATTATCTAGCTATTCGATTAATCCACAGTTCAATCTATCAGTTAATCGATCGTTGATCGATATTCTCATAATTCTGAACAGTGCAAACCAGACAGTGATTAATTAAGGTAGCATCTCGGTCTTATATATCCACTTATGGTGATTGAATACTAGCCATGATGGATATTCATGTGCGTGCGTGCGTGCGTGCGTGCGTGCATATGTGTTGGTGGGTGGGGGCTATATAGCAAAGCCTAGACCCTGTGTTCGCGTGAAAACTGTGATGTACTACTTGTGCTGCCATTACCAAGACTTTGAAAGAGTCTTATTTGCACTTACTTCAGCAGCTTTCTATTCTTTACAGATTTTACCACCTTAAGTGGTCCCACTGCTGTTTTAACTTTTTCCCGGTCAGAGATTGCTCAAGATCGCCTGTCTTAGCCGTCAAATTCAGATGACGATCTCACGCTCTGCTCATCGTGACGCCATACATTAGCATTACTAGTGGTGTCAATTTTCGATATCTAGTAGGACGTCCATCTTAGCTGCCAAATTTGCGGGCGGCGTCCTCCACGCTTCGTGCATCCGCGATCGAAGACACTTAATTTTCTGCCAAAAAGGCATTCCCCCTTTAGAAAAGTTAGACCCACTGCATTGCACTTGGAACCTCCCCTAAACCAATGTTGGCAGCGGAGATTTTTCCTTTCTTCCAGCTCCCTCGTAGTTCCAGTCCGGAGAAGCAATAACTGCTGCGTGTCTTAGACACCTTGGTCCGATTTGCTCATACAGGCCTCTGAGTTGGTTTGCTTAGAAAACAACCATAGGTCAAGGAAAGCTGAGCCTCTGGTTCACCACGTTCCTCAGCTCACGTTCTTTACACTCTCGTTACCATTGCCGCTTCCTCACGCTCGCTGCAAACGATCTTACCGTCATGACTTCTCTCACGCTGCTTAAGACCGCTCACTGGGGATGTATTCTCTCAAGGCATCGAACCTTCTATATACGTTTAACTTGTCTTTTTACGGGTCTAGTGAGCCGTGTCCCATCTTTTTGAGACCTTGCCACATAAAAAAGTACTACACTACTAGAAGTACCTTTGAAGGAAACTTACCATGGCACGATCTTCTCCATTGACTAGTGGCTCCTTTTATTTTTCGACCACTTGGCCAGCTGTCTGGCTAAACTCGCTTAAGTACTCAATCCTGCGGTTATCACCCTTCGATTTGGTGACTGAAACTGATAACTGCTGCATCACCCTGAAATCGTTTCCAGTCGACCTCACGGCGGCACCTAGACTCGACAGATATTTCATAAACTCTTTCCTCTTAGTCACGGGAGCTTGCTGCCATGTCTAATACTCCGTAAAATCGTCCTTGGACCTCATCAAGTCTTTCTTGACGCAGCTCAAGGCGATCTTCGTGACATTCGCCCGACCTTTCGAGGGTAGAGATTCTCATATAATGTAATCGATAGCGTATTTCTGTGGCTGCCAGCGGCCTTAAACTACAAAACACCTAAGCTCGCTTAAACTTCGCTAATGCGGGATTTCTGAACAGGTAGAGTTAGGCACATACAGAATGGCCAGTAAAAGCACGCCCTTGTTTCCACCTTAAGTAGAGAGTTAGTCGACTTAGGAAAACGTATCAGTAGCAATAACTCCATAATGACTGATTAACACCTTATAGACTGGCTGAACGATTAGCGACCATTAGCAACATAACGACCGCAGAGAGAATTTCTGCTGTCTCTTCCCATTCCCCATCTGCCGAGTCCACTCCCAGTCAAAGTTAGCGCCCAAGACACAGCCACTCGCCGCCGATCAGGCCCTCCCACCTCCTGAGCGACGACCCAGAATTAGGACAACGTTTTGCCTGATGATAAGGATGCGAATTGCTTCTCTCACTGCACCGCTTGCGCGCTTTCGGTCAATGGAAGCTACTAATGTAAGACCTAGTCTAAAGCTGCCCCTGAGACTTCTCTCTCGCGAGAAGGACCCGCTAACCCAAGAGAACACACCAACCGTGCGACTCTACAAGAAGCGCCCATCACCTCCACCCTCACGTGAAATACGGAAGTACCACCACCGACTCTGACCGCCCACCTGGATGGCAGTAAGGACGAGACTGGCGCATCCCCTATCAAGTGAGGCCCAGTAACCCGACTTCAACATCTACAAGCACTATGCAGTGTCGGGAATGCTAGGTGGAACAGGCGCAGTGTGGCGGCCGCCCGACCACACTATATAATAGGTTTTATAGTCTGCTACTACTTGCATGCTTAGTCGACTTTCAAAATTTCCAACAGCTATGCCCCACCCATCTCTAGCTAAGCTCCACCCACGATGTGCCAGTGTTGGGATCAATCGATTCATATGCTCTCTGAATCTCAATTTCCAGAAAATTTTACAGGTAAGCTGCTGAATATTTTGAAACTAATTTGACTGTGTGCTTTTGCTGCCCATGTCATTCATGACGTAATTGAATATAACCTCAGCCTACACCTGATATTGTTGATTATGACGTCAACTGATTGATCGATAAACTAGATTTCTCAATTGGTCTCACGTATTAAATAACATGATGTCCGGCCGCCAGATCCTATAGGTTGGCACTCGAAGCGTATTCAAACCATCATAGTCACTGGAATTCCATCTCAGTCTTGGGTCCTCCCAATGCTGTAACGAATACAACGTAAATATCAAGCAGGCTTTATGTTAAATAAATTTGCATAAGTCAATCTAATACAGAACACGGGTATGCTTTAGAGCTTAGATAATACGTTTACTATAATCATTCAGCCAATCGGTCAGTCAGTTGATCGATCGATCAGTCGGTTGGTGGGGTGATTGGTCACTCAGTCTGTCAGTCGGTCAGTCAGTCATTCATTTGGTCAGTCAGTCAGTTACTTGGCCAGGTCAGTCAGGTTGTTGATCGGTTGGTCGGTCGGTCAGTTAGTCGCTTGATCAGTCCGTTGGTCAGTAAGTTGAGTAGTTGTTCAGTCAGTCGTTAGTCAGGTGGTAGGGCTGTTTTAGGTCAGTTAGTTCGTCAATCCATCAGTCTGTCGGTTTGTAGACTAGTTGGTCAGTCATCCAATTTGTCAGTCAGGTGGTCAGACAGTATGTCAGCTGGTGGGTTGATCGTTTGGTCAGTCAGTTGATCCGTAGCTTAACCCGTTAAGCGTTAGATATTTTCGAGAAAATTTCAATTTTCCCAAAGAAAATATCTATTTGCAGACCAAAGGAAGCAATTTTTGAAAATTTGCCACTGGAATGACTGACTCGGTTATCGAGTCAATCATTCCAGTTGTAAATTTTCAAAATTTCTAAAAATGGTCTTCTCGTTGTGTCCCTGACACAAATGGACATTTTTCTCAAGAGAACAGTAGAGGCCAATATTTGGCTGATATGAGTGGTAAAGGGTTAAAATAAAAGCAAGCTGGATTTAGACAAAAATACTCTGTCTTTTTAAGCTGTATTCTCTTCTCGAAATATGTGTCCGTTGCAAAAAGCGTTTGTACTGTGTCTTCATAGGCCTGGAAAAGGCTTTCCATACACTTTGGAGAGAGGCCCTTTGACCAAAACTACTACAGTATAAAGTAAATGGCCCAATGGGAACAGTGCTTACCTAGCTGGTAAGGAACTGTAAACCTGCTTACATTAATTAATGCCTGACACGATTGGCCAACAGAGACAGCTCCATTAGCCCATAGGACACACGTAGTAAATGTCATTTACAAATGGGGAAATGGTCAGAAGCAAAAGCTTGGAGAGGAAATACAAGAATATTCGCCTCCTTGACATTATTGACCAAGAAAAAAGTACCACTGATCAATGGGGCAGCCATATGATCCCTGACCCCACTGTCAAATCGTTCAAGTGTGTTAACAAATGCCATTTACTAATAGGGCAATAGTCACAGTAAATAATCTGGATACGGAAATGCAAGATATTGGCATCCTTTACATTATTGACCAACAGGAAAAGTACCATTGATCAATGGGCCAGCCAACCATGACACTATTATCAAATAGTTCAAGTGTACAAACAGCTGCAGAAATAGTGGTGTCCTTGTCCCTATTGACATATGGGAAAAGTACCACTGACCGATGGGGCTGCCATCCTTAGCATTATTGATACAACAGCTGACATTTACCAACGGGACAATGGTCACAGTAAAATATTTGGACGAAGAAATTTAAGACTATTGGTGTCATTGACATTGTTCACCAAGAAGAAAAGTACGATTCATCAATGGGCAGCCATCGCTGACACTATAAATAAATAGTTCAAGTGTCACAACACTGACATTTACCAAAGGGTAAGGTCACAGTACACAATTTGGATGGGGAAATGCTAGACTATTGACATGACTGGGCAACAGGAAGAGTACCATTAATCAATGGGGCAGCCATCCCTGACATTATTGTTACATGTTTCAACTGTACGAAAGGAACACTTCTTACAAATCTTGTTTTAATCCATTAACAATTTACGAAACGTGACACAGAAAACTTCCCCTATAGTGCTCAATACTTGAAATGCCTTAAAGAGCCAAAGTTGTGGCCCTTATTTCAAGTCGTGGCTTCTTCATATTCATAGGGCAACTAGACATTGCCCGAATAAACATATCTGCTAAATATGCTTTTAATCCATCAACAATTGACGAAACAAATGAATTTTCACCATAGGGTTCAATAGTTGAAGACTTAAACAACCAGCGTTATGGCCCTTGTTTAAAGATGAGGACTCTTTATATTCATATTTCAAATCGATATTTGACTGAAGGAACGTATCTGCTAAATTTCGTTTTAATCTATCAGCAATTGGCGAAAACATGTATTTTCCCCATAGGGCTCAATACTTTAAAACACCTTAATGAACCAGAGTTATGGCCCTTGTTTAACTGTGTGGTCTCGTCTTTTTCATAGCTCCAATAGATGTTGCCTAAACAAACAAATCTAATAAATTTAGTTTTAATCCATGAATAAATGACGAAACGTGCAACAAAGCCGTACTTCCCCATAGACTTCAATACTTTAAAATGCCTTAATGAACCAGGGTGCTGGTATTTATTTAAGGGCGTGGCCACTTAATATTGATATCCCAAATATATATTGCCTAAAGGAACATCTCTGCCCAGATTTGGTTTTAATCAATTGATAAATGACGAAAGGTACAACAAACGTATTTCCCCATAGGCTTCAATACTTTGAAAATATAGCAAGGACCATAACTCTGCTATTTGCGGGCGTGGTCACCTCATCTTCATAGCCCCCATAGATATTGCCTAACGGGACAGATCTGCCAAATTTTAATCCGTCAACAAATAGCGAAACGTGCCACAATTCTTGACACATGGCAGATGACAGATTCCAGACGACATACGAGAGACAGGCAGACAGACAAATTCCGATTGTATATGCTCATCTAGGTGAACTAACTAGAACACATTTACTGAAGTAACGGTAAATCTGTGATGGTTGGCCACTAAGGAATATTATAATGGCGGCCATTCTGAAAAGAAAATCCAAAAAATAGTTTTTCAGCATTTTTCATCCTGAGTTTATTTCTACATATATGTTGCTACATTGAAACTGGCTAGGCGTGGTTGTTACATTGATTAAGGGACAATATGTCAGGTGGCACCTTAGGATTTCCAGACTGATCTACTGATCAACAAATTGTTCAGAGAACTCTACCACATAGGAATTACAGACTCAGTATGGCTACGATTTACTAATATCCAGAGATGCGGGTAATTTCATGCAAAATGGATGAATCATTTGTCAGTACCATTTGAGATACAGCAAGGTGTTCGGCAAAGAGGGATACTCTCAACAGACGTCTATAAAATGTTCATTAATGATCTGCTCATCCATACATCATCTAGACAAACTCGGTTTGGTAAAATGCTCCTCACCTATCAGCGCAGACGACTAGCTCTTTTAGCAGACAGTGGACACGATTTTCAAGGTCTGATTATAGCAAGTGATTCCAGAAAAACACATTTTTACGACCTCCAACGAAGCAAAAGCACAATACTGTCAACGAATATAAAGAACATCACACAACAACCCTCACTGGATAAGGCCATCTCAATAGTCAATACTGTGTTACATCTCGGTATCCACAGAGACAACTTTATAGTTAAAGCTAGCACAACCATAGTTGCAAACATATCCAAAGTAAGAAGAAAAATGTACTCTTTGCTGGGAGCCGGCCTACATAGAACAAACGGCATATAAATATGAATGGAGCTGGTTGAGCTACTCTGTCTGGTAGTCCAGTAATGTCAGAACACGGAGGTGGATTCTTGCTTCGAGAGGAAGCGTTCAGAGTATACAGATATCAAACATGATAGTATCCTCATTTCGGCATATATTTCCCAGTAATGTCAGAACACGGAGGTGGATTCTTGCTTCGAGAGGAAGCTTTCAGAGAAAGAATCCACCTCTGTGTTCTGACATTACTGGGAAATATATGCCGAAATGAGGATACTATCATGTTTGATATCTGTATTAAACAAACTATCATGAAGGGCCATAATAGCACCATAATATCACAAGCTGGTTCAGCAATGCGAGGAAGATTTGAGCACAGTATGGACTTCCCTCTATCCATTTTCTGCTTGACATATCTCCAACAAAATATATATGGAGGAAAATAATCAACCGAGCGATCGAATCCTACTTGAAAGAGGAGCTGACTACTAAAGCAAAATTATATCTTTCACTGAGAGATTTTACCAGGAGGACATGGCTAAAATTGCCAAAGGTCATCCTGATGTGAGATCATTGCTTGTACTCCGTAAGTTAATAACCCTAACATATACTTTACAAACCAATAGTGCCATCTTCAATCAGTATGCGGTCAAACCGCAATGTCTGCTCTGTAGCAACGAATCTGAATCTCGCGTTCATTTTCTAATAACATGCAATAGACTACGACAGATCAGAGAAGAATTCCTACCATTACTTAAAACAACAATATGTCAGGACTGCAGACAAATACTACATACAGTCATCGGAAACACTGAATATCTTGCATCCTACATCCTCAATCCAGACATCTCAGCGAAAACATGTACTTGCATCACCGGTATAACTCATAGAATACCTTCAACTAATTAATAACATGAGACCGAATATCCTAAAACAGCTGATGAAGTGTATGCATGGAAGCAAATAACCTGCAATCCAACAAATGCAATAACATGAACATTGATACAGAAAATGACTTTGACTTAAGTAAAGCTCACATGTCTCTAAGTGTGTAAATATATTGTTTACTCAGTACACGAGGTGCTTCTGAATACAGGAGGAAACTATGATTTACGATTACGATAACATAGCATTAGCTATAGGATAAATCTTGAAATAAATACAAGATACATAAAAAATTTCAACACATGTCATAAAGCGATTCTAGTTAGGCTGATAGAAATGTGAATATAAGAACAAAACATTATGTATTGAGTTGTTGAATTTCACATTCAGATCTCTATATCAAGCAGATTCTAAATCATCCCCTGAATGTTTCCTCGTGCCTATTACTAATGCATTTTGCAGATCATACACGTTTTTCTCTTGTATGAGCCCCTGTATGAACTATTATAGCAGCTTGCTATACAAATATATTATAACACTGAGAGCTAGATTGGTGTCTCCGATGTTGGAGTCATTCTATGAGACACTGAATTATGCTGACATATGAATGCATTATTACTCACATTGCAGAAGTAATTACACGTTCACTCTCATACATTTCTTTACGATTCGTTGTTTGACAAAAATAATTATCATTACACATGTTTGTCTTCTTACGCACAATGCAGGAATAAGATTTCACATTTATATGAATATGATTTTGTGAGACACTAAAGTATATGGTTGTATAAATGTTTTATTACACAGAGACAACACTGGCAGCCATCTTAACGTATACCATTTTCTCTGCCTCAAGTGAGATAACTTCTTATTCAGGAGCAATTAAACAAATCTGTAGCATTGTTGGATTCTGTGCTATACCATTAATTCCCATAGCAGTTTTATGTTTGGCTTAACTTGCTCCATCCCGAAAACTGTACATTGTCGTAAAAATATTTATAAATATATAGAGCATACTTCAGTCGGTGTTGACAAAAGAAATACGTACTTAGCTTTTCAAGAGATGTGAGATGACGAAGTCAAATTCTCTGGCGAGTTGCATTCAATAAATTGGAGAATGACAAGTGCAAGTCATATACAGTTGATGTGGCAGTTTCGGATCATTGGCAGTTTCGGATCACTATTTTAATCAGCAAATAAGTTTCCTTTCTAAGTTTCTTGGAACTGGGCTTTGATGTAATATTTTTCTATGTTTGTCAGTACCTTCAGTTTATATACAACCAAGAAACATAAAAATGTGTATCTCAATTGTGTCAGATTTCCAGCATTTAATCTATTTAAAAATGCCCTGTCTGGATTAACAATAGAACTAACAAAATCTTGAAGATCTGATCATAATGGTGTATGCCAAAAATGCCGCTATAGACAGCACACGGTTGGGTGTCATTGATGGGTTTCACATTCTTGTTTTCGGCCTTTTCCAAACATGACAATGCGAAAAGACTGGTTTAAAATATTATT
This sequence comes from Chaetoderma sp. LZ-2023a, assembly GCA_034401795.1. Lineage (NCBI taxonomy): Eukaryota > Metazoa > Mollusca > Caudofoveata > Chaetodermatida > Chaetodermatidae > Chaetoderma > Chaetoderma sp. LZ-2023a. The sequence continues at coordinate 30,938,434 of CM067374.1, forward strand.
TTATAGTGGTAAAACTTGGTATGTTAAATCACGTGGTCCCGAACTACCCAAAGTGGTCGGAATTGTTGCTTTCGGTCGTTTGCGCCATTGTGAAATTCTTCGAAGGGCAAATGTTAAATTAAATCTTTTTTATACTTGCATAAATCACAAAGGTGTCAAGAAAAAATCTAACATATTAGATTTAAATTATTCTATGAATAAATTCACAGAAAATAATTGTTTAAGTAGGCATCCGATATACAGCCTGATATACTGGTATGTTGTGAAGATCTCTTCACGAATTGCACTGGAATTTGCTAGCGCTTTATTTATCAAATGTTTTCTACTAACCATGCCCTTTGGACCATCTTATGATTTGTGGATATCATAGAATCTGCCTTTGTCGCAGAGTTTGTGATGCCCGGTTGAGCGCATTCGTTAATGCTCCTTCTGATACTTAAAATTCACCAACAGGTCAAACGAAACTTGGAATTTGATAATGTGGACTGTTAGAGCATATTTCATGTAACTTATTAACTGTTGTTGATCTATAAAGAGGAAAGATCAGCTTCAAGACCGGCATTAACGCTGAAATTTCCATTGATTGACCGACCAAGGGCTCTCAAGGCACATTGTTACAATACAGAATTTACACTGAAATTCCATTTCTTTCTTGAATTCTCGTTTGATCGACTATGACCTTATAGCACCGATGTGTTCACCATTGTCCAATGTAATGATAAGGTTCGTCTTGGGTCCAACAACCTCTGCATTTATTCGTTATCTGTTGCACATGCAGAGGCATAGGGACTCATGCAGGCCATTCATTTGTTGATGCTGCTTTAAATGGTAGCATCCGGACTTCTATCTTAGATCTGAAGGATGCAACGGTACTGGTTGTAGCGTGTTAAATTATTGTTGTATAGCTTACTTCCAGTTGGCATGACACCAGGAGTGTTAATTGACAAATTCAATTGTGGGTATTTCACGTTATTTTACAGTACCAGGCAGTTGACCGCTCATTATTGTTGTGTATTTTTAGACTGAGTAACGGACTTAATTAGTATTACAAAACATCATTTAAGCTAGGGGTAGAAAGATGACACCTCCACACCGCTCTCCTCCATAAGTACCAACTTTGTTGGGAAACTAAGTCATCAATCAAGGCTTGTGGCTGACATCCGCATACAGAGGTAATTCTGATTACGTCTAGCCTTCTTCAAACAAGGACCTGTGCTCAACATCCTCGGACGACGCGATCTTTCAAGGAGCTTACCATAGTTACGTGAAATGTACGTGGTCTGAACGCAACATCAAAGAGGCAAACCTTGGGTGCAGACTGTGAACACTATAACATCGATATCACATGCATTCAAGAAACTAAAGTAGCTACTTACTCCGAGCAACAACGACAGAAGCTAGTACTCATGGAGCAAAAACAGGCCACATACATAGATTTAGGCGTAAAAATTGGACCAAGGGTCTTGGATCATCGATCATGTTATTAATTTTGGATACATCAGCGATCGCATTCTTCGACCTGGCTATACATATGCGAAAACACACCATCACTATGTGTTGCATAGTCAATGCATATGTCCCAACTACCGAAAAGTCAAAGAGAATCTAGCAATATTAGATTCCTTCTATGCATAACTCAGCTCCGCCATTACAATCCCAGCCAGATCGCAACTGATCGTGTGTGGAGATTTCAACTCCATGCTGGGTAAACTCGGAATTGCAGACAAATGTTCAGGACTTAGCTTATGTATGGAATCGTATGGAGAGAGCACACGCAACAGCAATGGAGATGTACTGGTGGCATTCCTTAGTTCCAATAGCATATTTGCCACAAATATGGCTTTCAAACACGCATGCCGTCACCGGACAACATGGACCAGACACATTGCTGATTGCAAAGCCCCAAAAGGTTATAAACCTACAACAGCTGTCTTCAACTAAATAGACTTTATACTATGCAAGACAGAAGCAAAACCCGTGCTTCGGGTTGCTCGTTCCTATGGAGGCACATACCTCGATTCCGACCATAAGCCAGTCAATACACGCCTTCAAATTAACGATCTCCACCTAATCTATAAACGCCATACCAGGCAAGAGGGTAGCGTCACATACAACCTACCCAAGCTCATCAGCGACATTGGCACTCAAATGTCATACAAAAACGCCCTCGGGGAGCAGATAGCTAACATTGGCATCAGCCCCGATCCAAACGAAGCCCTAACCAAATACTGAAATCTATGGAATCATGAGCTAACAGCACCATACGTGTTCTTAAAAGCACCCGAATTAGGTGTACTGACGACCCTCTAGTAGTAAAACTGTCAGCAGAGCAGAAAGCATTATGGCTGCGCATCTATCAAAGTGGCCAAAGTGAACATCGCACCAAACTACGCCGGGAGTGTAATAACTTTCTGCACCAAATCAGCGAACACTTAAAAGATATTGCTATTCAACTAGCAGGCTCCTTAGCAGGTAAAATTACTGCCACAGATGACGGTCACAAAATGTTTCGGACAGCCTGAGCCCTGCCACTTACTGGCTACACACCAACACTCACTGTACACAACTCGGAAGGACACACTTTATCGGAACTGACCAGGGCAAAGCCGAGGCGATTCGAAAATGTTTCAAGGAACAGTTCACTGACAACAATGATGACCCTTGCCTTGCACCTGTTCTCAGGAGACCACAGGCCATTACTGCACCAATTAAAACAGCAGAAGATGAGAAGGCACTTAAAGCCCTGAAAAATGGACGTGCATCTGGACCTGATGGCATGGGCAATGCACTATTCAAATATGCAAGTGACATTATCTCAAAACCGATCACGCACCTAATCAATTCAGCTTTTATGCACCACCTACCCATCAAGGCACCTTTATCGCGCTACCCATGCACAAGAAGCAACCTGGCCCCCAGCCAATCTGTGGCCCATTGTGCTCCTCAACAGCATACAGAAAATCCTAACCAATGTTACTCTGTTGCACCCAAGACAAGATCGATGATTTCACCGGATCATGTCAAAGTGGCTTCAAACGTGGACGCAGCTGTACAGACATTGTATGAGCTCAACGCATGCTTGTGTCGGTAGTCATGTTCAAGAACTGGAATTTCCACAAAATGGGCATTGACATCTCACGAGCCTTCGACACAAATAAACGCTCAAGTCATAGACAAGGAAAGAAACGTCTTGACGAACTTCTGCCAATAGCTGCAAGCAAACTAATAATTGAGAATCTCTTTATGAATGAATCCAAAATAGAGTTCACCCACATATACAAAGCATGAAACTAAAGAAAATGACGATCCACTTCGTGGCGGCGAACCATGGAGGAAAAGTACAATTCTGGGCTCACTGCTTTGCAGTACTGCTGACATTGTTGCACGCTGCGCGCTGCGTCACGGGGAATATAGCCAAGATATTGATTCGTAGACCAAAGATGCCCTTGATAAAAAGACTACGTTTATACAATGCAGCCTGCGTATCCTTGATAGTGTATAACTGTAACAGCTGAGCATCTCCAAAGGCAGCTCTAGACAAACTCGATGCCTGCCATAGCAAACACCTACGCACCATCACTGGACATCGATGGCCAGACAACATAATTTCCAATGATACACCATACAAGATGTGTAATACGTCGCCGCTGTCTGTATAAGTCGCCCCGCAAAGATAGTCCATGTTTGGCCATGTGCTAAGGATGCCAGAAGGCACATCAGCACAGAGAGCCTTGGAATTGTCATTGCATAAATCTGCTAAGCATGCTACGAGGCGACCTCAAGAAAGCAGGACTCGGTACACTCAAGTCAAGAATGAATCTGAGGAAGCTAACCATTTCGGCTGAGGACAAGAAACACAAGAAACCGTGGGCAAAAGTGAAGAAAGACTGATTGTAGCTGTATGAGGTTTTTACCACTGCAGCCGCTGAATACAGTAATCATACATACATTTAAGCTAACTAACTTTATTACTGGTAGAATCCCTGCGAAAAGGTTCCTGAAAACCCGACATAGATATTGTATTGTTATTGATGTTAGGTGTCAAGTGGCTCTTAGTAATGACAATGGTGTCATAGTGAGATAGATTTTCTTCGATAAGGATAGCTTTGTCTTTAAGGCTACACGCGCTATGGTTAACAATGGAGCGGTAACGGGTAATGAGAGGGCCTTGATTTAATTCAATGTCGCCAGCCAGAAGAAGAAGGATATAGAGAATTTGTATTATTTTAATATTCCCGAGGTAATAGATAATAAGATGTGGTATCGTGTTCGGGTATTTCTTCTGTCTTCAATTCTTTCACAATCCATCCCCTGTAAGCCTACCCATGTGTAGGTCTTTGTAGCGTCATCCAATGGAATAATGTTAATGAAGTCCACTCCGCATATTGAAACATGCAATATCTTTACTATATTTCTTTTAGCCTGATCTCGTTATTATGTATCTTTGGAGGTTTTGACTAAGTTAACGATGTGCATATTTTACATAACAGCATCTAGAAGATATTTTACACTAACAGATGTAGCATCATTAAGGGATGTGGTCTGTAGCTTACCCTTCTATTCTTCTTTGCCACTGAATCTTTCAGCCAACATGAAAAGGAATATTACAGAATTATTGTCTTAGTATGATTACTGGATAATTTCTTGAATGAGTTTGTTACTATCCACCATGATGGGGAAATTAGCAGTGATCGTCGTTTGACAATACACTGATGGCCATACTGAAGCTGCAAGGTTTTTCTTATAGCCATTCCGCGATCTTTCAGTTCTGTCTGGGTGCACCGTAGCTTGAAAACATACACGATGCCACATTACTCACTTCTTCCTCTTCTTTTCGATCGCTGGTATCACACTTGGAGAGCCGTTCTCAAGATGAAATCTGTGGTTTTATGCAGTTCTTCCACAGGCCCATACATCTTTTCAAGAAAAGATGTTGACAAAGGCCAGATCTCTTCTCTCAGCAGCTGATACGTACTGCAACATTGAAGTATTTGCTCTGTGGTCTGTTCTGCTTCTCCACAAGGACAAGCGGGCGATGTCGTAAGATGGAACCGCCTGTACATATGTTGGTTTAGTCTGTTGTGTCCAGTTCTGGGACGAAAAATTGTCACTTGCTCTAGCCTCGAGAGATGATGGTAGGCATCTTCTGAATGAGGTGTTCTATAGAGTGACTTGATGATAGTCTTCATCTATGTATGGGTAACCATGTTTTCCGTCTGATTCTCTTCTGCACCCACCTTTGCCATCTTGTCTGCTTCCTCATTTCCTTGGACTCCACAGTGTGAGGGGATCCACTGCAATGCTATCATTACTAACTATTCTCTAAGTTCTAATTCAGTTGTCTGTCCAATCTACTTCTGCTAGGTAGATATCCCAGGTCACCATTCAATGCCCTTTCTTGAACCCACGGAAGAAACTTGGCATGTGAAAGAGAGTTTAGCACCAATTTCATTCATCTATCTTGCACTTGATACAGCTTACACAGATATAGATCTCACTGTTGGTACTGTGTCATGATTGTGCCATTGTGTCAGTTGGACAAGAAGAACAACGAGAATAAATAGAAGGCAAAATATTCATATCTTAAAGATTGTATGCAAGAAAAGAAACGAAAGATCATAACTAATTAGGTCGATGATGCACATATCATGATATCGATGCTGCTTTTCATGCGTACATTTAAGCGATTATTATTATCTAATGTATAGAATTTATCAATTAGATAAATGCATCTGCTGACAATTTTGATATGCAACATGCCATACTTTTGGAACTAAATTAGCGATTTTAATATTTATAAGATTTACAAATATTCACACATTTAGTCGTATTGTAAATGCCTTGAAAAACTAGCTTTAAATCATAAAAATATATTGGCACCAAGACTTTTAATAAGCAGCATGTCTTTCTGATTCTAAAAATACTTTGTGACAACAATTGTCAAAAAATCCAACCGCATATGTTCCAGAATTATGCCACTAGTTGCTCCTCAGGTCAGAGGGCTGTTGGATTTGGTCAACTCAGTCGTATAGATATGGCATCTATGCTTGTAACTTGAAGTTATCCAGAGGCAGCAACAGTTAAGACAATACTTTGTTTGTGTCAGTTTTAGGAGCCGTGGAAACTTGAGGGCCCTGTGCAAATGCGCTTGTTGCATTGCCTAATGTTCGGCCCTCATTGGTGATAATAATAAGGGAGGTGACGATAATGATGCGATGTTTACTGATAACTCTTGTAGGCTAAATATTGTCGGCTATCTGTCTGGTGTCAGAATTTGTACATTTTCTTCAGGCCATATGAGACAAGCTGATGCGCATTTTGGGAGGACGTAGTTGCAAGATGCTTTCTGTCCAAGACAGAAGCGGCAACTGGTCACAATTTTTCGAAATATGCAACAGTCTCGGTTCTACACACAACAAGGAAGATATAATCTTGACAGCAGTGTGCTAAGGGTTATTGGTTAATCGTGTTGCGTACATTTAAAGGCATCATTAATTAGTATTGCATGCTTCACCACGCTAACGGGGATGGGATGGGAAATTACATATTGCCCACACAATTTGTACAAAGTCAGGGTGGATTAAAGTTAAATTGAATGGGTATCGTACACCTAAATACTTAGCATCATTTACCAGGGTAATTATCGCTTGAATCGTCAGTGTCTGTGTATCCCCATCCTAAAATGAATTAGAAATACAATTACAGATCATTGCTGGTATACGTGGTTTCAGTGGTAAACAGTGACACAACTCAAACAATCCATCCATCCATCCATCCATCCATCCATCCATCCATCCATCCATCCATCCATCCATCCATCCATCCATCAGCCCACCCACCCACCCACCCACACACCCACCCACCCACCCACCCACCCACCACCCATCCACCCATCCACCCATCCATCCATCCATCCATCCATCCATCCATCCATCCATCCATCAACCCATCAACCCATCAATCCATCAATCCATCCAACCAACAAGCCAGCCAGCCAGCCAGCCAGCCAGCCAGCCGGCCGGCCGGCCGACCGACCGACCGACCGACCGACCGACCGACCGACCGACCGACCGACCGACCGACCGACCGACCGACCGACCGACCGACCGACCGACCGACCGACCGACCAACCGACCAACCAACCAACCAACCAACCCACAGATCGATCGACTGATCGATCAGTCAACCAATCATTCAAATCAATTCAGCAGTTCAGCCAATCTGCCACTTTAAGCTATCAAAGGTGTCATGTCACTCAGTGACTATCACCAAGCGATGAGTGAAAGGGAGAGATCAGAGGACTGGTCTGGCTTGTACATACCAGCTCAATTAATCTGATAAGCACCATCGCTATTCCTATAGACACTGCTATTGAGGCATTCCTTGCCGGCCGCACGCTGCGTTGATAACCAGAGAATAAAGTTTTTGATAGATTCGTTTCTAGATTTATATATGCTGTGTCAGGGTTAGATTTCTGACAAAAACAATCTGGAAGATAGAATAAAACAAATCATCAATAAATAAACTATGCCGATTAATAGCTACCCATGCTATCATCCATTCATCAATTGCATTTTTCTTGATCTTTTCATGTTTTCAATGGACCTTTACATTTTTAGCTATGCCCCGTCCATCTCTACCTAAGCTCCACCCACACATCGCTCGTGTTGGGATCGATCGCTCTCTGAGCTTCCTGACTATCAATTTCCAGAACATTATACATGTAAGCTGTTGAATATTTTGAAACTAATTTGACTGGGTGCTGTTGCTGCCTATGGACGCAACTGCGGCCAGTCAAATTAGTTTTAAAATATTCAACAACATGTTTATTAAATAGTAGAGACATGCAATTCCTACAACGTGTCGGACTATTAAGAGTTAAGGACGGGCCGTATAGAATCATCTATGACGCAATGATTATTACGTCATCCTACACGCAGCTTAGCTGATTATCACAACACATAACGTCATTAATCTGGAAAGGTCCATTTTTTCTTATCATGATGAATATGCACTAATACTACTAAAATCTAATATTAATTGTAAATCAATAAATGGATTTATACAGTTCCCCATGCCCCAATTGCAAAACACACCAATCCCCAAGTTTCATTATCTGTGCTATTCCCCATCCCCAGTCCAAACAGGAGCCTAACGGCATGTCGCTCACCTGGAATATTAGAATTTGAAATGCGTTGTATGCTGGAAGCCATTTGTGTCAAAAGCATCAATGTTTGTCAGACAAATCTGTATTAAAATAGTCAACCTGTTTTGAAAATGGTTGGTTTAAGTTGCTATTCTAAAATTTTACCCGTACAAATTCTGGATAGAAATTCTGAAGCCCACCCGGCATCTCCAGCAAAACTTGACTAAAATCTGCCACGCGATATAGAACGATTAAAGGATCAACAACACAATTTTGAACAATCCCAGATGGCTAACGGAAAAAATCACCAAGCAAAATTCTCGCTAGAAGTGTTGAAGCTTAAATTCATAGGATTGTTTCATTGCCTAAGGAGTAGATTTTAAAGACTTTCTGGAAAATTTAAGACGACCGGCGTAAAAATTGATCAATCAAAATTCTGAAGCCCACCACAATAGGATCCCTCTAAACAAATGTGGTTAAAATCCGCCACACATTATAGAAGGGGAGATGTCTTAAAGCAAAGGTTGACGGACGATAGGCGGATTGACGACATATGGATAGACGGTCACCACGGCATCTGAAACATACCACCTTAAGGTCCTTCTAGCCAAATTTGGTTGAAATTTATCAAGCGTTTAAGGAGCCAATGTGTTTTGACTATTTCCGGTAAATTTTTCATAAAATCTAAGATTTTCACCTAAAAAAAATTGACCGCATCAAAATTCTGAAGACAATTGCAGAGCCTAGCACTATATATTCCCTCCAGACAAATTTGGTTGAAATCCATCAAGCAGTTAAAGAGGGGGTGCTCTTTGCCAATTTCCTGTAAATTTAGCATAAAAATCTTAAGATTTTCACGCAAAAGATTGACCAATCAAAATTCTGAATATAAATTCTGGAGTCTAGTATGATAGAATCCTTCCAGCCCAATTTGGTTTAAATCCTTCAGATGGATAAGGAGGAGTACCTTTTGACAATTTCCCGTACATTTTTCATAAAAGCTAAGATTTTCACCCAAAATTGACCAATCAAAATTCTGAATAGAAGTTTAGAGACTACCCCCATTGGATCCTTCCAGCCAAATTTGGTTAAAATCCGCCAAGCGGATGTATCGACAGACAGATGACGGACGGACAGACGACGGACGGTCGCCATGACATAAGGTTGCTTGGTCATTCTGGCCAGGTGAACTGAAAATAATCCTCTCAATCCCCTTTTTGGCGTTCTGTACAAACTATTACAGAGCTATATTTAATTCCCCAACACTATTCTGGGCCGAGAACCCCAAAGCTTCCATTTTAACGTTATCTAAAATTCCTCTTCCCTATTTAGTTCAAGCGCACCAACCCATTCATTAAAACCCTATTGACAAATCTAAATTAACAACGTACTGTATCCGGTCATCACATCAAATTCTAAATGATAAATAATATCAGGGCTACTTGAATACTGAAGCACTCAGACACCACTAACCAAAGCACTCCACTGTCGACCTGGACTTCCCTGAACCAATCAGATGGTAGCAGAGCCAGACACCAATAGCGTCCGAATCCACCATCCGGCCATTGAGAACCAAGAAGCCAATAATACAGCTACAGAACGAACGGGTCTCTCAGTGTGTACATGCTTAAAGATTACTGTAAATATACCTACGTGCTAGGCAACCTGCAAATACATCTAGCCGTACTAGGCAATCCGCAAATATTCCTAGCCGTGTTAGGCAATCCGTAAATATACCTAGCCGTGCTAGGCAATCCGTAAATATACCTAGCCGTGCTAGGCAATCCGTAAATATACCTAGCCGTGCTAGGCAATCCACAAATATACCTAGCCGTGCCACAAATATACCTAGCCATGCTAGGAAATCCGCAAATATACCTAGCCGTGCTACGCAATCCACAAATATATAATAATTCACAATGCAGTAGATGAATCCAATTTGTCATTCAAGTATATGACGTCATAATGAATTACGTCACATGTAGGCTGCCGTCACAATCAAAAGATGCAATGAACGGCATAGCCAAGTCCGTCATGAACATTGACTAGTACGTCAGTTATACGAATTGTATTCCTTTACTATGTAATAATTATACTGCTGAATATTTCCAAACTAGATGGCAATCCGTCTCAAAGATATCTGTGGAAAGATACCGGTACACAACTAGACCTTCGTGAAATTCAAAATGTTTCAACAAATGGTTGAACCAATGTTCAATATATTGGCGCGGAAAATAATGAACAAATAGAAAAAGTAAAATAGAACTTCCTTCGGATAATGCTGAAGCTAAGACGAATCACGCCGAAATACTAGATATATGGCTAAACTGGCGAAATGCCAATAAATATCACAATTAAGCTTCAAATATCTTCTGGCTGACTATTACAACAGGCAAGCAAAATAAAATATCCACCCTAATATATAACTATATGTGTGCTGAATACGTAACAAATAGCGCACAGTATAAATAGTTGACATATATTAAAGATACCGTAGAATTAACCGGTTGTAATCATTTATGGACCTGGCAAATCACATAAAAAGATATGGCTGACTCAAATAAAATGTACCGAGTTCTAAAAGATCAATTTATGCAGTATTGTAACGGGGGTGGGTGGGTGGGAGGGGGGGGGGGGGGGTTGGGTGGGGTGGAGATGAAATCCTCGAAAGAACGAGCATATAATTTAAATGCTACAAATGCAAGATTATCTATACACCCTCAGTGACTACAACAGAACAACAGTAAATAGGTTTCGAACAGTAAACAGCCATTTACCAATAAAAATAGGAATATGGGATGGGACTGGTTGGGAGGAAGTAAAATGCCAATTATGCACGCAACGTGACATAGGAAACGAATACAACCATATCCTAACAGGCGACGTCATTAAGGAAAACCGCAGAAAACTACTCCCAAGGCCCCATTGTGAGGCCAAATTATCATAATTTTCTACAACTATTCTCTACAAAGATATATAAACTATGAACTAACCTCTGTAACTTCATTAGAATCATCACTAAGTACTTCCCAAGCCTCCGTATGCCTACGAAAAAACTGCAAACCCAGTAAAATGCAACCACGAACGACTACAATAACGACGACAACAACTTCACTATAATAACAGCGACAACAACAGCAATGACGATGATGACGTCGATGTTGTGATGACAATGATAACTACATCGACAAAATAACAATGCAGGTACATACACTTGGCAGTTTGGCGCTGTTGCATAATCGCCTTCGCCTTCGCCTGTATCCTTGTTGCAGTGATAGTCACCAACAACGTCACCATTGCCATCATCCTGGAAGCATCTATCACCTTCGGCCTCATGAAATCAAGTAGGCCCTACATGGCATATAGTGAAGCCTGCCTATGGTAAAAGTGGATGATAAAAACCAGATAGGATAGTCAAGTGATGGAACTTGCCTCAGCTTTTTGAGCCCGAAGGACACAGCATACCATTCCAATACACTCATTGTTGATTATTTGGGGACGGGTCTAACTGGGAGATGTTGCTCCCTATCACATCAAACCCATCCCAGTAAGATTGGTCTCGAACTGTCCATCTGGAGATCTATTAGATATAAATGACTATCTACTAACTATGACTGATTCCTAACATTTGGGTATTTATCCTCATGTGCATAATATAGATTACAAAGCTCGTGTAGATAATTGTATAATATGCACTTACTGTCCACAGATTACTTCTGAATACATAACCCTCCCAATATACCTTGTAAAAAGGTCTGGGTGTGGATAAATTAATTCATATCTATATATGCTTCTAGGCTTTGACATGTAACTTCTATTCTTAATTAACCTTTTGACCTCCGAAGTTGGTCATGAAAATTTCAATTTTCTCACAGAAAATGTCTATTTGCGGTACCAAGAGCAGACTATTTTTGAAAATTTACCACTGGAATGACTGGCTCGATAACAGAATTAGTTATTCCAGTGGTAAAAAAAAGGGTTTGTTTACTAAAAGATATTGTATAAGACTAAAGAGATCGTCACAAGCTCAATCGATATGAGGCTAGCGACAAAAACATGCATGTTGGAACAAACTAGAAAATGGCGAGACTGTGTTCAAGATGCAATATAAATATATATATATATATATATATATATATATATATATATATATATATATATATATATATATATATATATATATATATATATATATATATATATACCATGTAAAGCATGCACAGCGTCTACAGGTGACTATCGTGTTCCTGAAACATTACAAGCTGATGCAGGGTGTATATGGCTTCACAAGATGCCACGAGCAACAGCAATAGGGGGAGCCATTTCTTGCTATACCCCGCCCATTTTAAATAAGCTCCTCCCACTTTGTATATACATAGTTATCAATTAGAATCTTTGAAATCAGAAGTCACAATCTACATTTCGAGGTAGCAATACAGGTACGATGTTGAATATTTTGAAACTCATTTTAATGGGAGCTGTTGCTGCCTTAGTTTCAAAATAAGTATTCAACAAAATGCGTATTAAATTGCAAATTGTTGTTGTGTGTTTGAATTGATTATAGAAACTTTGATACCTGAATTCACGGTCTAAATTTCTAGTTAGCTGTACGTGTAAGCTCTTGAATATTTTAAAACTACCTTAACCGGATGCTATTGTTGCATATGTCAGGAAAACTCCCAGTCAAATTGGTTTCACAATATTCAACATAATGTGTATTAAATTCATTCATTCGTATACTTCCGTGACGAACTTTTCTATTTTTGTGACGGAGCTACGTGCACGTCATTTTGATTGCAATCAACTAATTATGACGTCAGATATTTGAGTTGCAGATCGGCTCCCACTATGAGCAGGTAAAAGGTGACATCTACCAATAGTTAATTCGTTATGTGTTAGGATATGCCAGGGTAGAAAAATAGCAGCTGCAATATTGTGAAAGTAAAGCGTATATCGCTCTACAAAGGCGCGTGCTAAAACATGCAGACATCATAACACGTATTGCCACATCTTCACTAAAATATACTCACAATCTGTCGATAATAAGAAGATTAATGGCACGAGCATAACAGATATGATCTCCATGATTGACTTAATATAGTTCCTTGCTTGATCTTTCTCCAAATATGCCGGTTCCTTGGTTCACCTCTCCAAATATAGCGGTTCGTCTAAGTGTCGCGGAATGTATCGACAGACGTAACACCACTTTCTTCGGTCTCTATTTCTGTACGTAATGTTATGACTCTCTTATCACAGTTTATAATGATCTTTATAATACTTCACGAGTGAAAAGAGTTGATTAAGTTTACGTATCTATCCAATTAAATAACACACCCCTCTCTTTAGACCGCATCTATGATGTAGCCCTCTCCCTCATCTATACTGGCAGCGTTTGCGGCTAATGCGCCGTCGTCTCGTGTGTCGGGATAGCTCTAGTCTTGCTGGGAAATCTGAGCTGTTCGCTGTGATGGTTGCGATTGTCGCTAGCTCGCTGAGAGGAGAGGAGGGCTGAATGGAATTCGATAGCATATTCGAATCTCTGGTGACAACACAGGATTAACTCACACAAACAGGTCAACATCTGCAATATAAATAAATTAATGTATAGTGGTCCGCAGATTTGATTTGATCAAACTAAATCTACTTTTGAAACTTTCATACATACTAGATATGTATTTTCTATATATAATTTGCTATGTGTATAGTGTACGAAGCAGTCAATCAAGAAATATAAATATTTTAGTCAATAATGCTGCCGAACATTAAATACGGGCATATAAGGCAGAGAGTGGAGGGGGCGTGAACGAGTGAGAGAGAGAGAGAGAGAGAGAGAGAGAGAGAGAGAGAGAGAGAGAGAGAAAGAGAGAGAGAGAGAGAGAGAGAGAGAGAGAGAGAGAGAGGTGGGTTGTGGGAGGGTGACGAGGGCGGCAGTGAGAGAAAAAGAAAGAAAGAAAGAATGAAACAAACAAACAAACAAACAAACAAACAAACAAACAAACGTACATACAAACAAAGAAACACACAAACAAGGAAAGCATATAAAAGAAAAAGAAAATGGGGGTGTAGTGGTGGAGGGCGTAAGCAAATGTGACATGAGTGAGAGAATGAGAACACGGGGTGAAAAGGGTGAGGGGGAGAGAAAGGGTGGGGAGAGAGAGAGAGAGAGAGAGAGAGAGAAAGAGAGAGGGCGAGAGAGAGAGAGAGAGAGAGAGAGAGAGAGAAGTGGGTGGCACGCAGTTGAGTAGACCCCACTTCCTTCCTATCACACCAAACCAACCCTCCAGATAGCATTCGCAAGACAGAAATCGTCAGTGCAAACCCATCGTACTAACATACGCCCACTCACATAGCTCCGCTGTATGTTGCTGTACTTGCAGTTCTTTGATCTCCTGCTATGTGACGTAACATTCCTAGCGCTTTTCAAGCCGCACTCAGACTTCAGCTTATTACTGAGGTAAGTGAGACCTAATTTACAATCACAACAACAACACCGATGTTGAACTGGAAAGCGATATTTGCAAAAGTTTGCAATCGTTTCGCTCTAAACAAGTTACAATATGTTGACTGGTTTTCTGTAACAAAAAAGCGAGTGTAAATGTGTGTACTTTATGTACTTTCTCATCCAGAAATTTCCTTGGCGGAAGTTGACTTACCACAGCTCAGATATTTTTATGAGGTCTCGTGAAGTTAGCTCAGACATCAAAACCCTGCACGCAGGGTACTCAGTACAGGGGCAGAGTGGGAGGGCAACGACCATGCAATAGGACGATGGTGCAAAACGGGGACGATCGAAAGATTGGAGCCCAATTTGCGTCCTGTTTTGAGGAACAGGTGGTACAGATCTTGCTGGATTTTCAATATCCAAAAGGAAGTCCTTCTACCGACAATTGGTTTAAGCCTTCACAAACCGGTTTGGTAATACAGGCCAATCCGACACCAGCCGGACCTTGATGAAGACTACTCTGCAATTACGGAGGAAGCTTTCTCCGATAAGGGAATAGATACAGTCGATCCCAATTCTATCACTGAGACCTCACGTTTGGGCCAAGCATGTAACATACTTGAGAGCTTCACTTTCCAAACTTGCGCAAGTCAATGAATCAAATATCATTAATGGCTGGATAGGTCAGTCTAACAAACTGGATCACAGAACAGGATACTGTAGCCAGAAACGCCTACAGAATAGGTGAGACCATAAATCCAGTGGCAGCATGTTGTTGTGCATATAACCTTTTCAAAGATTTTGTTCAATGTTGTCCAAGTATAGACCCCCAATTATTAGTTTACCGGTAGCAGCAAGAGTAACCAGAGTCATCTTGTCAATGACAATACCAGTTGTGAACAAACCAAGGTTTAACTTAAAATGAATGGCCAGGTAAGGGCAACAGAAGATCTACAATTGGACGCCCTATCCGAATGAGGAAAGTACGAGGGCAACGAGGCCAGTGAGATAGGGTCCTAAGCCTCTTTGACTAGCTTCTCTTAGGACATGTTTCTCATGCAGGAGCATTGTGAGGATGGAAGCTTCACCAAATCCAAATTCTCAGATGGCTTAGAGAATGCCTTACCTTACGCTCTTCTCTTTCTGGGGTCCTTATACCATTGCAAAAGTTAAATATCTGGCATCAGTGGACATATGGGTGCCTAGGGTGGTTATAATTAGCGATCTCTACGAGCAGCTGAGAGCATTGTGTTATTTATGCGGCAGTTCTATTCAGTTATGTAGTGCAGACCGCTGGAAATTTGGGAAGAGGCCGTGTTTCCATTCCGCATTGGCTAACAGACAATACTGCAAGGGGCGATTGGTGTCAATATTAATCGGGTAACTTTTCATCGAACCCTCAAAATGTTGGGATACCTTTGTCATGGTATGTTAACCTTTAATAACGAAATGGTATCATTAACAAGTCTAACTGACCTATATCGGAGAAAAATGATGTCTGGTTAATTACCCTGAGGTGAATTGTCGAAAAACTTCGACTTTCGATAGATGATCACCATCCTAGCTTTGATATCTTATCAGCCTGGCGGAATCTTTGAATTGGTTCAAGGAGGAATGTATCTGGTTGATGCTATATGGTGTCAAGGCATGACATGACATAAAACTTCCAACCAGTTTACTAGAGTCGGATTGTCATGAAGAAAAGAAGACTGTTTTTGCAAGTAGACCAAAGTGCAGTCAAATCTAGTGTGCGTTAGCGATAATTCGCATCTTGTCTTACGTGTATTGTCTAGGCAGACACTGAGTAACCTAGTGTATGTTTATTACGTTAGCATGCTTGCCAGCATGGACTTTGACAGGCTGCCAGTTAGCAGGCGCATTGATAATTCAGTCATGCACATGCTAATGCAAAGATAAAAGCAGCTCATGAAAGCTTAAGGTCAATATAGCAACTGTGTATGTGATGTAATTGGTTAGTAATTGGTGCACGTCTCTGAGATAGATTCACCATGGCTGGTGAAATATGGTTCAGCATGGAACCATTGTTTCTGGGATTTGAGATCATGGCACGGAAGTTGTAAGTGGAGAGGCGAGAAAGGAAGGGTGGTAAATAATTGGGGTTGCAGTCATTAGACTAATATGAAATGATGCTAGTTTCTTGACCAAGTAACAGAAAAAGAGTTGCGAATAGATGTCTATGGCAAATGGCAAAATTTCTTCACTGCTTATATAACAGTGCAGCTAACCAGGATTCTGTTCAACTTTCTGACTGCTACGTCGGTGAACGACCTTGTTCATGTGTCAAATTAGTCTGCTGACTGTTTCCGAGAAAGGACCTTCGAGACAGTCATCTGACCTTGTTATATGATGTTTGATGATGCCGACTCATTTCCGTATATGTGGTATTGACTATAGACCAATTGCGAGTTTTGTCACTGTCACACAAGCATACAGTGATAGTAAATTCAGAGAGTCCAGATGAACCCGTCAATGCTAAGAATGTAGTCCATTCACCTCTGACTGGAAGAGTTGATACAGAAGTGAGACAGAGAAAGTGGACTCCGTCTTTTCCAGTCATGCAGTGGAAGAATCACAATGTAACTCCTGGGACCAGTTGTCAGGCGCACGTAAGTTAGTCGCAGGGGTCGACTTTTTGGCTGAAACTGATCATCTCAATTTACCCACCATTGGCATTCCAAACTGCCACCATGATGAGTATATGATAAAGAAGGTTCAATATATGTTTTGTCAGTCTGGCTATTCCAGTTAAGCCAGAAGAAGCATTGCTGGCGCTGGCTTTGAAAGACTATCCTTGAAATGATAACCATAAATGCACAGATTAAATAAAATACTCTGAGACTGGTTATGTCATGGTAGGTCAGAAAATACAGAAGACATATGCTATCCAATGTTCATAAGTAGTTACTGTATATCCATGAGTTTAATAAATAAAGTAATAAACATATTTAAATACCAAAGTGTCTTTGGTGACTTACGATCTAAATATGAATACCAGTAAATGGTGTGTTAAACCATTACTGCTGCTAAAGGTTATCCATGAAGGGAGTGTCGGATCACTCACCCGCTCTCTAAAGTCATCCGCATACCTGCACTCCAGATTTGGATAGTGGTAGGGAAGAGGTAGGGCCAGACGTGCAATGTGTGTCTGACTTGGTCAGAATGCTCTAAAGTCTCCCTCTCTCCCTCATTCCCTCCCTCCCACCTCCCCTCCCACTTCCTCTCCCTTCCCCTCTTTCCCACTCCCCAGTTACTACACTGTAACTGGGGAGTGGGTTTTTGTGGACCTTTTTAACAGTTCTTCTGTATGCGACTGCATGACTGGGCTGTTCACTAAGAAATTGTATGACTATCCCAATCTCAGAACTGTAAGGGCTCCCATCTGTTTTAGCAACTCAGCCAGAATCTACTGTCCATTTGTAGTCTACTCACCAGTGAGAGAATTCATATAATCTAAATTAATGTTAATTTCTTAAGTGACATTATGGCTTGATGAATCAACATGTATAGTCCAACCTACACATTTTGTAATACAAATGCATTCATTATTCATCCATGTGCTTTGGCATATGTTTTGAGTGCCTGGCATGCCCATTTGGACTGTATGCACGTTAGGGATAGTATACCCAGAGTCACGTACTCCACCTAATCAGACCCTGATTACATAATAGGCTCCCTCTTACAGTCGTGAGAAGGTAAAAGTCTTGCTATATGCATAGCGTGCATGCGCTAGCTTAGTGCGTAGATACATTTAGTGTTTATAGTTCCTATGTAATAAATAAGCGGATTCCTTATTTTCAAACTCCTTAAAAGAACCATTTAGTATTTCATATCCTCAGAAAGGCTCTTTAGTCAGCCTTCGACAAAAGTTTAAATTATTAAGATCAGTCACCTATTCACAGAGATATTCTTAATCGAAGAAATCTCCATTTTTTACACTGATCCTGTTGCGGCATAGTACATGACTTCCATTTAAGGCGGGATCATCACGCCAGCATCGCACCGTAGCATGTGCACAACTTAATTGGCCGTGGCTATACTGCTTGCTTCATCCTGATTGGCTACACCTGACCATGCCAACTGTACCAGTATATAAAGGACTGTGAATTCGTCAGTCGTCAATGAGGAGATGATTGGCCATTGTGTTAGTGTAATCGACTGGTATACAGCCAGGTGGGGTTCAAATCCCACTCGACTGTCAGGTGTCAGGTCACGGATGTGAAATCAGAGAAAACATGGGCAATCTCCTTCACTCCTCGTTGCCTCTCTCCACCGAGAAGTAAAAATTGGTACCAGTGCAAAACCGAGGAAGTTACTAATAATAGACTGAAATATAAATCAGCTGAGGTATGGTGTGAATGGGATCTGGAATCAGGGACTCGATCGACGCCAATCAAACCAATAACGTGATCAGTCTTTAATGACGAAGGGACCTAACGAGATGCCCGGATAGAACCGTAACACTAGAGCCCACTGGATGGCTTCTGTAGCTCGCAGGGGTACGTGCTGGTCCGTCATGTTGCTCCACTCCACTGCACCGCATGTACAGGATGCGTGGGAGGGCTAATTAGCTATGGCTCTGGGGGTTACGGATACCCCATCGTGACTCTCCGGAAGGTACAAAGACTGGCATCTAGAGCCGGTGGAACGATCATGTTCCAGTGGGGCCGTGCGACCATTGCCGCCGAGATTGGACCTCACGCCCTCGTCCCAACTGTTCATGTCTCCGGTATGTCGGTCCATTAACTAATTTAAAAATCTGGGCATGATGATTTAATTAAAAAGTAATACCACTATACAAACAATTCTATTCGTCTGATAGTAAATGAGCAAAATAATACAGTACATAGAGCTACTTGGTGTCATTTCTACGTGGTCTTGCGGAAGGTACCACACAGATTCGTAAATCTGCAGAGGTATCCGCGCAAGAGAGCATCACAACGAGGCTACTTGAATGGTTTAATATAAACCAATTATACCCCTAACACACAAAATATTATTGTTGCAAGAGGAAAGTGTCTCACGTGGGCCTCCGTCACAGGAAAATGCCTTCAACGACAAAGCGAAGGATAAGAGCTGGCAAAAAGGGCCACTCTTTTGTTTAATAAAAAGCTAAGTGCTGGTCAATCCTAGTGAAGCCATAATTAATGTGATGCACACTGGTTTACGTGAAGACGGATCGGATGATTTCCGAAGAATTCATAGGTCGCCGTCTTATGTAGGTCCAAAGATACTGTATTTGTAGTTGCCGCTTTATTTATGTGGGCCTTCTGTTACATTCTAACCTACCATTTAATTTTTAGATACGTTTCCAAGCTTTGGCCGCAAATGGCAGAGATTCCTACCTATCTTTAGACATATACATATAACTGGCGAAGATACCCAGCTTCCTGAAGATCGCCCCGCATAGCATCTTCCTCAGAAAGACAGCGTGCATACATGTTACGGAGCAATAGCTCCCGAATCACATGATGATCTGGTTACCATCATCCCGCAACCACATATAACATCATTAGGACAGGTCACAGTTCACAAAAGCAATTTAGAAAGCGCAATAACAGTTACGGTGGGGAGTAACAGATATCCATCGGTAGTGACCATCCCATGAGGGCGTGGTGGGTTCTAAAACCTTACCCAGACACTACAACGAGTTGGATGGAGATCTGCATCTCATCTGACACCCGTATCTTACAGAATTAGCATTTCATCTGTCATTAGAATTATGTTCTAGAATGTGCAGAGATGCACTGCAGGCCGATGTTACATAATATATAATTTCTTTTTGCAGTGCTTCCTACATTGGTGGGGGAATCTAAACTAACTGGTATCCGAAGATACTGAGGGAGTGTATGTAAATCGCCACTTTAGTTATCACTGCTCGGAAACCCCAATAGTTTCCCAGAGTTTGATCATGCCAACGTGTCAATTGGGAGTCCAGACAATTATTAAGCCATACGGCTGGAGTAGCGCAGAAAGAGACAATCACTCGATATTAATAAGAGGCCCTAGGGTAATTGGCCAATTTTACACAATCTAGCCAGTGTGTGGTGTTACATATCCACTACAGCTGGAAAAGAGGCGTACACCGTGTGTTTCTTATGGAGAGATTGTCGCTAACTACTTTAAACCTATCCTATCGTGCTTGAATAGCCATGTTTAGTTGGTCACATGTCAGGCTCAAGCATGGTGAGCATGATCAGTGACCTCGGTGTAAAATTGATGCTGGGGAATATAGTGATGCGGATATAATGTTGCTTTATAGTATTACCTAGCACACTGCGTCCTAGAGTTTTCATATAAACAAAGCATAATAACTAGGATGGCTACTTGCCATATACATAACTAACTAATACAGTGCTAATGATATCTCAGGTTATAATACCTCACAGTGCTTGTTAGGTGAGAGCACACGGAAATAAAGATAATATATACAATAAGAAACAGAAAGTATAAAAATGCGGTCAGAAAGACTGTTGATGCGGCACACTCTCAAGACGGTGAAGAAGAACAGGTAGAGAAAGATGTCCACTAGACAATCAGAATAGCTGATACATAATTTACACAGTTTTTTATAACGTTTCCATCTGTCGACAGTAGTTTGAAAGTTGCCCATTAACATGGATGGCTATAGTTGTAATTAAACATGCATGTACATTGAACTCGGTACACGGTGCGGGATACGTCGCATAGCTCTTGCGATGCACCGAACTTTAGTCCCACCAGACTGTGGTCTAAAAGTTAATTAAAACACGCGACATGCCGTGTGGAAGTTTGATACCACTTTTCAGCGTGGTCCGGAATATCCAACGGGTTATCCACCAAGAATCACCTCAGCGCTACATCCTGTAGTATTACATCAGGTCCGCAAGGCCCATCCACAGGAAACTCCTCTGTGAAAGTTCCAGAAACGCGAGTTATTATATCAATTTATTCTGCCCCCGGATGGCCATCTGTGAGCTTCTAAAATTGGTATCGAAGATGTTCACGGCTGCTCACCAGCGCAGGAGATCTCAATTCCGAATGGCACTGCTGTGGTGTAGGTACCACAGTCAGTCAGCTGTTCTCCCGCATCTAACACTGCGCTGGTTCAGCAGTCTTGCTGTGTCGGCTTCCACGCTGAAGTGCTCTCGATTTCTGGCTCATTTTATACTACCCGTGACGTCAGAGGCAGGACGCTCCAGTCAATCAGAGGGCGAGCAGTCGCCAATTAGCGTGTAGCTAGAAATGGCGCGTGAACAGCGCATTCCCCATTCATTTAATACATACACACGATTACGACGTCAAAGCAATATTTTGAAGATAATTTAAACGAGCCTTTTAATGATAACTCGGCCATTTCTGGTCCGATTTTAAAAAGGTAAAAAGTTCTGTAATCCTCGTTTCATTCTGGTTCAGATTCGTACCAAGAATGACGAGAATAGTGTGAGTTGAAGAAATCACCAGTACCAACTCGGTACACTATAAGCATGCACTCTCTCCCAATACTGACACTTGTTGCCAGGGGAGCTCTGATGCGCTAGAACGCCCAAGCTCCAATGTACCTCAATCAAATATAGTTATATATAAAAATATAAGAAAAATATATATATATTAAAACATACAGTAATACAGTAATATCACATTTAATATAAAATTACATATGCATTCCGGATATATTGGGGAATGCATACAACGCGGCCCATTTTGGCGGGTCCGCACGGATAGCTCTCGCTATCCACAATCCATCTCGACATACAGATGCGAGAAGAGAAATATTAAGAAAAATAAGATTTTAATAAGGTAAAGACTGGTTCATCAGGCAGCCCCAGCAATAGCTGGGATGGCATGACGGGAATAAGACATATTCGCTACGGTGTGTTGTGTACTTACAGTCGCACACGACGTGTTTACAACACAGGTATCCACAACGATTATTTTTGTGAGACACAGCTATGAAAGAATTTTGTGTAGCTGTGTAGGATGGCCGTGGTCAGCCAAGGGACTGGGTTTCGATTATAAAAACATATATAATAAGAAAAATATTTCAGAAATATTAAAATAATAAGTATTCCATTTTCCGCACACCTATTCACACATTCTGCTGCATCCTCGACAATAATATCCACAAATATCTGAGGAGAAATTTCCCCAGCGTGTCTGGGTTCCACGACTCATACTGGATGGTCGTGGTGGGTGGTCCTCCGATGCTGAAATCTCATTATCTATGTTACCTAGGTCGGTAATACTTAAGTTAGATGAAGCTACTGCTGTGTCTACGGATGCGCTAGTGGTGGTGATGACGGGTGTAGTTCTGACTGGTGTCGGTGCTGAGATTGCTGACATCACTGTTGTTGTGGCAGTGGTGGTGGTGGTAGTGCTGACTGACAGGTGGCTAAATGATGCGATGATGCTGTGCGTCGATGCTGCTACAGTGATTGCGGATAACTTTCTTATTTTCACAGCCTTGATTAACTTGCTCTCAGATATCCTGGGAACCGCTCAGATCTCTGGTTGATGAGCAATCTGCACTTTCCCAAATATGGTCTGTCCACCGTAGTTGTCTTTCTAATGGCAGGATATATTGGAAGAATGGTGCTGTGCGTGGATGTTGGTGTGCTGGTCTGCGGTGCGGGGGTGGTGATGACGGCTTCCATGAGGCTGATCTCCTCGTCTATTACTAACCTGCGTGGAGATATTGAACAATCGGAAATGTCCTGTAAACATGGTTCGGATATCTTCACAGGAGTTGTTATTACCACTGATATTGGCTGGCTTATCACGGATGCGGATGCTGTGGTGGTGCTGCGTGCTGTCGGTGTTGTCACTGCGGCTGCTGCCAGTGCGGAAACTAGTTGGTGTAACTACCGATGCTGCGGGTGCTGCCGGTGCTGTTCTTGTGGGTGCTGCCGATACTGTGGTGATGGGTGCTGGAGTGGTGATGCTGGGTGGCTGTGTTGCTGATGTCGAAGTTTTAGCTAATTGTGGAAAGTCAGTTTGTCATCGTTTGGTGCATTTCGTCTTGGCCATTTTTCCCGTTGGAATCGTGGTAACTGGAAGTCTACTTTCGAAACGTGGAGCGAGAATATCTATGTCCTCATTCTGGTCACCAGGCTTCAATGTCACAACTAACACACGATGGTTGAAAGATAACGTGTGTGTGTGTGTGTGTGTGTGTGTGTGTGTGTGTGTGTGTGTGTGTGTGTGTGTGTGTGTGTGTGTGTGTGTGTGTGTGTGTGTGTGTGTGTGTGTGTGTGTGTGTGTGTGTGTGTGTGTGTGTGTGTGTGTGTGTGTGTGTGTGTGTGTGTGTGTGTGTGTGTGTGTGTGTGTGTGTGTGTGTGTGTGTGTGTGTGTGTGTGTGTGTGTGTGTGTGTGTGTGTGTGTGTGTGTGTGTGTGTGTGTGTGTGTGTGTGTGTGTGTGTGTGTGTGTGTGTGTGTGTGTGTGTGTGTGTGTGTGTGTGTGTGTGTGTGTGTGTGTGTGTGTGTGTGTGTGTGTGTGTGTGTGTGTGTGTGTGTGTGTGTGTGTGTGTGTGTGTGTGTGTGTGTGTGTGTGTGTGTGTGTGTGTGTGTGTGTGTGTGTGTGTGTGTGTGTGTGTGTGTGTGTGTGTGTGTGTGTGTGTGTGTGTGTGTGTGTGTGTGTGTGTGTGTGTGTGTGTGTGTGTGTGTGTGTGTGTGTGTGTGTGTGTGTGTGTGTGTGTGTGTGTGTGTGTGTGTGTGTGTGTGTGTGTGTGTGTGTGTGTGTGTGTGTGTGTGTGTGTGTGTGTGTGTGTGTGTGTGTGTGTGTGTGTGTGTGTGTGTGTGTGTGTGTGTGTGTGTGTGTGTGTGTGTGTGTGTGTGTGTGTGTGTGTGTGTGTGTGTGTGTGTGTGTGTGTGTGTGTGTGTGTGTGTGTGTGTGTGTGTTACACCATGCTGAGTAGCTGAATGCAGGTATTTGCAGACCACACAGAATGCTCTTTCTAATAAATAGTCACGATTGATGTGAAGGGTCAAGATCGAGTTCCGGTAAAACTCACGCTTACACGGCTGTCCGTTATGCTGTAAAGCTGTCATGGATACTTCTTTCTGAAATGAGCAGGCGCCGATTCTTCCAAGCTGTCGGACAAGGCAAGATCTTCCGCAAGTGACATATTATTCCTGCATGATGATGGTTTTTTGTGGAAACTGCACTAACCTAATTTAAACTTAACCCTTCATAACTGTTCCTGCCCAATATAATAGATAATAAAGTAATACTAATAAGAAAACAGCAGAATTTGGTTTGCGACACGAAAGTAGCCTAAGGCTCGATCTTCCCTAGTGTCGAGTTTGACGGGAAGATGAAGTTTCAGTGCGCGCTTTCCTCCTTTTATACTTTTTGGTGACGTCACAGGAGGGCGGATGACCACACCCGAAAGTTTTAGATATTAGATATTCCTTCCATAGGAAGGAGGTAAATATAAATAAAAGAAGGAAGGATAGTCGCTTTCATCCCCACTCCGTGGAAAATCGAGTCTCCGATCAACGTTAAAATCTGGAACTACTTATTCCCATGGAAGCTCACCTTTTAATTAGCGTGAAGCGGTTTTTCAAATCGGATGCTTATAAACTCGTCTGTTCAAATTTCAGGCTGGAACGCCCGATGGGGTGTAGGAGAGCGTGATGACGTCAGGCCTGGCCCCGACTCACCACCTCTCGCCTCTTCCATCACGCTGTTGTAGATACGCATAGGGCAGTTCTTTTGTTTATAGCCCTTGATCCAATTTACTGGAAATTAGAAGTGATGATCATGTCACAGCGTCCCTTCATGCGCACGTGATCTTATACATACGCCGTCTCTTGTGTGTAGTAGATTTATTCCAGCCCATGTTGATTAGTGGCTGGAATATGTAGGTAAGAGAATATTTGAAATTCTCCATGATGTTATACTGTCTAAGTTTTGATGCTGCTTCATCAGCACGTACACCAATGATTTGTATACACGGTAGAACAGCCGTGTTCTTAATCAAAATTAGGACAGTATAGCTGACTGTAATTTATTGTTTGGTTTAAACCACTCCATGTCTTGCAGAAACGAAATCTACTGACCCCGCGAAGCTGGACTGTGTTTTCCGGATGGGTGGACTGCCAAGCATCCTCCTCTGTGGGTAGGACGAGTCTCACCTCACCTAGACTAAACTTAATTATCCCAGTACATCTCGGAAAATGCGTGCCTCAGTTTTACAATTTACAATAGCGTCGTATGGAGATTGTGAATACAGTCATCCTGAGTGTCTGTATCTCTGTTATGTTGGTGAATTTGATTGATACTTGTGGCTGCTTATCTGCGGATGATTCTTGCACTGTTGTGAAGTGTGACGTTTTTATGGCAGCGGGGCGGGGCAGCTGCATGTGGGTGGTGTCAACTTTATCGGGCATGATGTACTTCGCTCTGTAATGGCCGAATCAGGATATGGGACAGAATTACTTTAGAACATGGCTGACCAAGAAGGGGGCTGTCGCACTTGAATCAGACTATTATCGAATTTCCTTTTGGTAGCAAAATCATACTCGATAGCGATGACAGACTGCGGGCATCTTGCTATCTTAATAATATTGACTGTAATTATGTGTGATTGACGTGTGATAGTTTAGCTGTTATGTACGGCGTTTGCGGGGGGGTGGGGTGGGTGGGTGTGTGTGGGGGGGGGGGGTAATCCCCTATAGTGCGCACTGTAGATGGCGGCTGTGTGGTTCCTCCTTTCCGTATGATCAGTTTTCCGCAAACTGGATAAGGAGGTGTTTGCAGAAAATGTTGACTCATGTTGATGATGGTGGTGTTCTGTTGTAGGGAAGTCGGGGCTGTTGTGTGACGCTGGTGTGATGCGATTTGGGCAGATCCAGGTTTCCAGGCTGGGGAATGTCGAGTCTGTTGCTATTACGGAAAAGTCAGGTTGCGGAAAGTGATGAGCTTCCCGCATTCGTGCGGGAGAGACTGTTGCAGAGAAAGGTGTCTAACTTTTTCGCTTACGAAAGCTAGGTTCATGCTAACGATGTTGTTGATGATGTTGAATGTCTCCGTTATATCATTATATTACTTCTATAACCGGGTATGTAGGTGGCGTTCGCGCAATGATGAATTGACGTATCCAGCCTTGTGGACAAGTGTGTGCTGTATACTCCTGGCTTTCTGTGTCTTGGTGTGATGTTCTGACTGCTCACTGGGGTGGGGGGGGTGTAGGCTTGGTAGAGCAGTT
Source organism: Chaetoderma sp. LZ-2023a (assembly GCA_034401795.1). Taxonomy (NCBI): domain Eukaryota; kingdom Metazoa; phylum Mollusca; class Caudofoveata; order Chaetodermatida; family Chaetodermatidae; genus Chaetoderma; species Chaetoderma sp. LZ-2023a. Next base: position 30,965,228 of record CM067374.1, read on the forward strand.
GTGTTCAGGGATGCTCTTTGGATGGAGAGGGTCATCTCCAATTACACGACAGTTGGTACGCTGTCATAGTTTTTAAGTACCAGGAATATTCGAGCCGAGAGTCTGCTGAACAGGCTGCTTGCCTGACCACCACCAGCGGGGGGGGGGGGGGGTGACTGTGGTGCGGGATGCCACCTCCTCTGTAACAGCTGACTCTCTCATATCTGAAGATTAACAGTCAAGAGACGACGAGTGGAGTGTGAAATGGACAGGGCCGATGATGTCCGAACTTGGTGCATAGACGAGACGCGAATTGGAGTGGGGTAGGGAGGGAGGGGGTGGTGGTGCTATAGGATTGGGTGCACCTTGGGATGGGGGTGGTTTCCGCATTGCACCCTTTGGCCTTCCTGGTATGTTTCCCTGTCCCCGCCACGCCGGACGGCCGCCCAGTTCTCCACACAGGATGCAGCCTAGGCTAGGTGTCTTTCCGTATATGCCTGAGAAAAAGATCTGTCCAAGTTAGGGGAACATAATCTGGGACAGAGTCAAGGCGCACCCTACCGACTCCCGACCCGAGTGGCCACAGTACTGGATGCCAATTAAGAGGTCGTCTTAGCAAGGGCCGTAGCCTGGCTGGACCGTACCATAGAGGTGATGCCTGCTAGATGTCATTTTAGCTAAGGGCTCCATGTAGATCATTCTCAGATGTCATTTTAGTAAGAGGCCCCACATAGATCGTACTAGCCAGGTCATTCACCCCACAGGAACCTGGGATCACAGACCGCTTCATCCGTTCAACAAGTGAAAGGTTACACTGTCTCACGCACATACCATCCTGCTTCCCAAAGAATCACTTTTCATGACCTCTGATCACAGGAGACATGACTCACAATACGAATGCTTGCCATGGCCTGACTGTACATCTTGACCGCTCATAACCAGCAACGGGTTAATGAACTGACATGATCAGGGCGATCGGCTGGTGACACAGTCTATAGCGATCACCATCTGAGCTCATGCTCAGGGCAACCGACGGTCTGATCCGTATCTATCTGCCAACAGTATATACGAACTTTGACCGTTTTCCCCCGGCCTTGCCTGCAGGCCATCTCTAGCAAATACAGCGAACTTCTAGTCCGCTAGAGATGTCCTGGGTATGGAGTATCATCCATGCACCACGCCTGTCCACTTACTATTACCAAGTTCAGCAGCCCGAACAATAGGATGTTGATTCATCCTTGGTTAGACATGGAGGCCTTCAGTATCTCCTCTGCAGTATAAACCCAACTGTTTCTTTATGTGTCTCCGGACCCTTGCGTGTCCACTGCCACGTGTTAATCGCACCCCTTGAGGAGATTATCCCTCTTGGTGCGATTTGTGGATTTGGAGGGGTACACCGAGTTGTGTGGTTTTGCTGTTCTTCAAACACAAGCCAATGCCTCATCAAGCCTCTTCACTTCCATGCTATTTATTACATGTTCCACCCCACAAGAAGCATGGCCGGGGGCAGCCTCAGTGTCCGCTTGTGGTAACTCTATAATTGGGGTAATAGCATGAAGTGGGTGGGAATGGGTAGAGGTCGTCGGAACAACTTTTCCGTCCTTCCCCTTGGACAGCACAAACGAGAAAGTCTTCAGATATGACTTCCCAGATCTTGTGGATCGGCTCTGAGGAGGGAGAGGGCGAGTACGTATCTCGTCATCGTCCTCAACGTTAATTATATGTGTGCAAAATGTGTAACACTGGGCACATTGAGGATGAGAAGCATTTTCTCATCAACTGCCCGGCGTACAGCACGGAACGACGAATTCTCCTCAAAACAATTAACTCATACAGTAACATATCAACTATGAACGACGAGGAGAAATTAGTCTTTCTAATGTCATATAACGCCGGAGGTACTGAGGTATCAAAAACCGTAATTCCATTTGTACAGTCGTGCCTGATAAAACGTCAAACGCAGCTTAATGGAATTGCTAATGATGATATGCCTCTGTGACCATAGCAATCATAACAACTTACTGATCTACTACCCAACCTAGCTGCGGCCGTCCTAAACTTAGGGTTTTTGCTTCGTTTTTTTAACTGCTTATGTATATATTGTGTGTTTGTACATTTTATTATATATATCTTTTACATATATATTTCATTGTTTTATTGTCTGTGTGCGAATACCACATTGTGTGTTTTTTTATCGTAATAAAAATAATAATAATAAATAACATATGTTCACCAGACTCCTGGCTTGGTAGGAAAGGGGTCGAACTGGCACCGTGTTGCTCGGGGCTTACCTTGGGAACACTTGTTTCCAGCGAGACATCTATCTGGGTACCGGTGTCACGTGGAATGCCCAGTCCGAGCTCTGGCACTGGGTCATCACTGACACAAGGTTTAAGTAAATCGAAGTAGATGACTGAGGTCAGGCCATCTGAGGCACGGATACGGTAGATCACGTCCGACTTCTTACCTAGGGCCCTTTCCACTGGTAACTCAGTTTACTTGGCACATTTACAGAACATCGCAAATCGTGAACCCAACCCATTTTTCCCGCCTCATACAGGTCTCCATGCACTCGCCGGTCATGCCACGTTTTCTGACGCTGGTGTGCAGTGGATAAAGTTGCTCTCACTAGCTCATGGGTTTGTTCTATAAGCAGCCGCATGAGCGCCATGTAGAGAGATGGTGACTTTTTCTCTCCTGGAATCTGGGCATGGCCAGATACACGGGTAAGGCTAATTCATGGCCTAATATTAACCAAACAGGGGTATAGCCTGTGCCAGAATGTATCGAAGTGTGGTATACCATGAGCACATATGGGAGTCATGGATCCCAATCACGACAATCAAAGCATGTTTCCTTTGTAAGCATCTCCACTAGGGTTCGGTTAAAACCTTCCACCATCCCGTCACTACGCGGATGGTATGGAGTCGTCCTTGTTTTGACAATATGAAACAATTTGCAGAGTTCGGAGATCAGCCGGCTCTCAAAATTACTTCCTTGGTCGGAGTGCAGTTCATATGGCATACCGAATCGGCAGAACACATTGCTTGTTAGGACCTCCACTACTGTGGATGCGTCTTGGTCCAGCAAAGCAAATGCTTCTAGCCACTTCGTAAAATAATCTTGTAATACGAGGATGCACTTGTTTCCTTCATCCGTCGTATTCAAGGGTCCGAGCACAACAATAGCTACTCGCTCCCATGGTGCACCAACAATTTTAATTTGTAAAGATGTGAAATGGTGCTGGCCAACAGCGCGTCTTTGGCATGGGACAGATTTGGTAACCCATGCCTTCACACTATCGCATATCCCGATCCAGTGGAATCTCTGTTTTATCCATGTTGTTGTTCGCTCGATGGCGAGGTGTCCAGCGCTATCGTGAAGTTGTTCAAGAATAGTTTTATGATAACGCTCAGCGATCACTATCCGGTTATCAATGTAGAGAATGTCATCTTGCATATGACACTCTCCAACCCGATGATAGTAGTATTTTGCCATCGCAGAAAGTGGTGTAACAGATTCCTTAGGAGGATGTACCCCTTCCTGAATCCATGCATATACGTTCCGTGTTTGCACGTCTGTTGCTTGTTCGTGAGCGACTGTCTCCATGTTCCACTCTGCACACCGCAATTCGGGGAACACTGGCGATGGCTGTGTAGTATGTGTCACGGTGGTGGCCACTTCTTGTTCATCCTCAAGCCCGATTCTGCTCAAGGCATTGGCATTTCCATGCAATTTGCTGGGTCTATGAACAACGCTGAAGTTGAAGGCCTGCAGGGATTCCTTCCACCTCGCTACCTGGCCCTCCAGATTTTTTAGTTTTCTGAGCCAGCAGCTAACAATTCTCTCTTAGTGGTCGCATAACATTTCTCCGTTTTATTCAGAGTACGCAAACCATCACCCAGTACCGGCTCTGTTCCCTCTTCTGTGACCTGAGATAGAACTGCACCAATGGCATAAGCCGATGCATCAGTGTCTAAGATGAAATCGAGGTTAGGGTTAGGATGAGCAAGAATTGGGCTGGTCGTCAAGAGTTCATTCAGCACCCTGAAGGAACCTTCACACTCACTCGTCCACTCGAATGGTCGATCCTTTTTGGTGATCCTAAATAATGGTGATGCAATCTCACTAAAGTGACGGATGTAACAATGACAGTACTGGCAGAGACAGGAAACTCCGGGTGTCCGTGACTGAAGTGGGGGTTTTGCCACTCCGCTACTGCTTTTGTCTTTAATATGAAGTGTACCAGGAACTTGACGCTCTGTCTAAAAAGATGACACTTTTTGTGTTTGAGCTTCAGATTGGCTGTGTGAAATCAGCCAATCTGAAGCTCAAACACAAAAAGCTGTTTGCAAAAAGATGTTTGTAGGCCTAAGGGGATGCTTTTTATGAGGCGGGATGCTCTCATATAAGCGCTTGTTGAAAACGGTGATAGAAGCTCCAGTGTCAACAGTTGCATTGGTGGAAACACCACTACACAGACAAGGACACTTATATATTACTTTACGGTGTGCCAGTGGAAGAGTTTCCAACGATACTGCCTGCGGGATTTTTTTGGTGCAGTATCATCCTGTATATAGTCGGTCTGTTTCTGAATAGCTTTCATGAGTGCATTTGGGGGCCACCGTGTTCCGTAAGGAATAACTTTTCTTTAAGGGCCGGTTCACCGCTCAACGTGTCGATGAAAGTGTCTGGATGTAAGTGGGTGACGCCATCGTGACTCGTGCTGGGGTAGGCGTGGGTAACTAGTCATCGAATATGACTAGCTAACTCCGGAAGTGTTTCTCCAGATCGTCGACGCAAGTTCTTAACTTGCAGATGACTCGTCTCCCTGAGGGCAGTGTCCCTCAGATCTTTCCGACAACGCGCTTTCCAACTCTCTGTATGTAGGTGTGTAATCTGTGCCCAAATCTGCCAGGACTTGTAGTGCTTTCCCAGACAGTTTTGCGGCCAGATACTCTCCGATTTGACGATTCGTCCACCGATTTGTATGACTTATGATCTCAAGCTGGACTTTATAATTAGCCCAATCATTCTCCCCAATAAATTCAGGAGGGAGAATGATCCGGCCATGTCCACGATAAGAAGTGATGGGCGCGAATCCAGGTGGCGGTGCTGGGGAGACTGATGTAAACGCGGATGCTGGTCTGCATGTTGGTGTTGGTGGTGTTGGTGGCGTTTCCCGTCGATGTCCCTGATGATGATGGTTCCGTGTCCATGAGGGCGATTCCAGTCGGTAGTGCTGTGCACGATACGTTGAGTCCACTGAACACCAGGTGGGGGCATACTATGAAGACGACACGGACACTCTACTGGATATTGTGACGGGTGTTCCTCATATGGAGGCGGTGCAGGTGACTGACGGGGATGGTGTGTGCTGTGTGATGCTCTTCTGGTGTATTGCTGAAAGGGAGGTGCCACATGTCTCGGCTCGTAACGTGCTACCGAAGGATAATGTACTGACGACGTTCGTACCGGCGGAGATGCGGGATATGGTACATGAGGTTCTGGCCATTGGTCACCCTGTGATAACGTTGGCAAACATAATGGTTGTGAAGGATAAGTATGGCCCTATAGAGGTATGTGTCGTGGTTGACCGTGATCCGGCATAGATGGTTGGTGCCTATCACAGATATCCGACAGTGTGATACATTGAGTTCACACCTGTAAGGCATCAGGGAATGACCCCTCACTGATCGGCGAAAACTTGTGTAAACGTGGCGGGGAAATTATTTGCATAGTCGCTGAGCATGCGAGCAGTTCATCCATCATATGATGCTACTTCCAAATCTAGGAAGAGTTGACTGTCTGATGAAAGAGACTGAAACTCGCATGCGTTGAGAGTTGGCGCCACTTGTAGCTCGCGGGGGGGGGGGAGATATGCGATGGTCCGTCATGTTGCTCCACTCCATTGCACTGCAAGTAGAGGATGCGTGGGAGGGCTGGTTAGCTACGGTTCTTGGGGTTATGGATCCCATGTCGTAACTCTTCGGAAGGTACACAGACTGGCCTCTAGAGCCGGTGGAACGATTACGTTCCAGTGGGGCCATGCGACCATTGCCGCCGAGATTGAACCTCATGGTCTCGTCCCAACTGTTCATGTCACCGATATGTCGGTCCATTAACTAATTTAAAAGTCTGGACATGATGCTATAATTAAAAAGTAATACCACTATACAAACAATGCTACACATCTGATAGCAAATGAGCAAAATAATACAGTACATAGAGCTACCTGGTGTTCTTTCTACATGGTCTCGCCGAAGGTACCACACAGATTCGTAAATCCGCAGAGTTATCCCTGCAAGAGAGCATCGCAACGAGGCTACTTGAATAGTTTAATATAAACCAATTATACCCCTAACACACACAAAATATTATTGTTGCGAGAGGAAAGTGCCTTGCGCGGGGGACGGCCCAGGAAAATGCCTTCAACGCCGAAGCGGAGTTACGTATTTACCATGCCTCGTGTATGTGCCCTTGCAGATTAAAACTTTGTGTGCTAAGCTTAGTGAAAGTGGTCGGGGACATTAATCCGAATTTTCCATGCACAATTCATCTTTCCAGAGTATCCATCCATCATCTGACCTCGTATGACGTCATAATCAGCTCAGCGCGTGTATGATGACGTCACAATCAGTATGTCCACAATGGGTGCCATATGGACCGTTATCAAATCTCAGAGTCTGATACGTTGTATAAATTCTATCTTTGTAATTCTTTGCTATTTAATAAACATGCTGTTGATTATTTTGAAACTAATTTGACTGGACGCTGTAGGCAGCAACGGACCCAGTCAAATTAGTTTCAAAATATTCAACAGCTTACCGGTGTAGGTTTTTGGAAATTGATAGTCAGGTAGTTCAGAGATCGATCGCTCCCAACACGAGCGAAGTGTGGGTGGAGCTTAGCTAGAGATGGGCTAGAGATGGGCGGGGCATAGCTAAAGCCGGAAAGGGCCATTCATCTGGTCTGGAACATTAAAGCCTGATCTAATTCGACGTGTGCCAGGTGTGATCTGAATCATAAAATTATGATTTACACAGCTTAGTACAAATGGCCTGCGACGTAAATCATGTTCTGCCATATACAGTGCCATCAGTTATAATTGCTAACCTAAAGAACAGACTACCATGTATCATCCTCTGTCTGTAATCAGTAACAACTAGGCTTACACATATATCGATATGTTCGTCTATCTATCTATTCTAAGCTCCAGTGGTATTGGTATCGTCTGTAGAGACACAACGGCTGAACATTCTCAGAATTATCTCATCTTAGCATTGCATAGTGTCATTGCTAGACACGCACACGCATGATGAGGCTCGTATGCCAAGCACGTATTGAAGCCAGGTTGCAAAGACGAGGATCGATCCCAAATTGATGACCGTAATAGGTGCTGATCGAGTCTGGCAAGTGACCCTCACGCCACTACCTCTACAATTCCTAATCAACGGCGTGTCAGATTCTTAGGTTTCGATTATCTGGGATAGGATATCGTTTTGGAAGCAATGCTGTTGTAAAGTTTTAGAGCACCGTATTTTAGCAACATATTCACTCAGTACATAACGTGGGGCCCTTTGCCGTCAATCTGAAAATGGCAAACAAGGGCGCGAAAAAGGCTTGAATAAAGTATGATTTAATGTTTTGCCATTCGTTACGCCACACTCAATCAGCAAATACAGATTAAGATTTTAATCTGTAAGTAAATCAATGGCTGAATATACATTTGCTTAGTAATGGATGTATCCCACACGCAAATTAAGGCGTGCGCAATTGGGGGAATACACTCTTTCTGGTGTAAAAGCGTATATTTTAAGGGAATTTGGCTGTAAGTATCCACATACAGTCAAATTGTTTCAGAGATAATAAGAAAGACATGAACGTAGTAATGGATCAGAAATACAGTACCTAGTCCATGGACTAATTGACAACTACTTTGTCAGAGAGCGAGAGGGAGAGAGAGAGAGAAAGAGAGAGAGAGAGAGAGAGAGAGAGAGAGAGAGAGAGAGAGAGAGAGAGAGAGAGAGAGAGAGAGAGAAAGAGAGAGAGAGAGAGAGAGAGAGAGAGAGAGAGAGAGAGAGAGAGAGAGAGAGAGAGAGAGAGAGACAGAGAGAGAGAGAGAGAGAGAGAGAGAGAGAGAGAGAGAGAGACGTATTGAACGGATAGACAGAGGATGCCATCTGTAGAACCCGATAAATATGCTTGAGAGAGAAAGTTAGCAGATTTGAGGGAACAAGGAGAGAGAGAGAGAGAGAGAGAGAGAGAGAGAGAGAGAGAGAGAGAGAGAGAGAGAGAGAGAGAGAGAGACGCGTCTTAGATGGATAGACAGCCACCATCCTTAGAACCCAATAAATATGGTTGAGAAAGAAACTTATCAGATTTGAAGGAACATGAATGTCTATCTAGAACTACTCAACTGATTATTGTGTTTCATTTTTCAGTACCGTTTGTTAACTGAACAAGCATACTATTTTGTCACCTGTGTTTGTTTAGCAGCTCCAACGACAACATATAATGAAATGTTATAAAGCACACGACTAGAGTGGTAAAGTGAACGGCATCAGTTGTGTTCAGAACCCGGTCCAGGAGTTGTCGAGCTTTGTCTCCAGTTCTTGAGCCATAGCCAGTGGCATGCCACCTCGTGGCATATGAGTTATGTGTTATACGCTGCACCAGTCCATAGACCTGACTGGACATTGGGCGGGCTGAAACTGCATACCAACTTATATACCAGACCAGTTGATACCCCGGACTGGTTTATACACCGGACTGGCTTATGCATTGCACCTACTTATGCACTGGACATACTTATATACTCGACATACTAATTTGGTCCTTAGCCAACTGCACTTACTACTGTTCAACGTTAATGGAAACTGGTCACAGATAAAGGTTCCAGTTAACGTTAAGCAGTAGTAACCGCTAGGAACTATGGGAAGTTGGTTCAAGACAGAATACACTGGACGAGCCAAAAATAGTAGATTGTCACACATATATCGCATCACACATTTTAAAACGCCTGATTTTGTGTTCTGCCTTTTTGGAGTTTGTAACGGTGTGTGAGTCAATGGCCACGCATTCATGGACCCGCATTCTGTGAAATATAGTTATGTCTGCTTGAGTAGTCAAACGGTCCGCTGTATGTGCCAAATTGTCGGTATTCCTGTAAGTTGCTGCTCTCTAAAAACGCTTGCCGTTTTTGATATAAACTACCGATGTGTTTTGCTGCTGTCCAAGGCCACTTGTTCATCTTGATGCATAGCTTTGCTCTCTAAGACTGCGTCGTATTCTTAATGCCAGGTGTTGCTGTGTAAGGCCATTTGTTGTTGCCATTGAACTGTTACTTGATGTTCGTTTTGCGATCTATTCATGTCCAAATACAGTTACCGTAGTTAGTATTGATACCCCTCCCCTCTCTGTCTCTTTCTCTCTCTTTCTCTCTCTCTCTCTCTCTCTCTCTCTCTCCCTCTCTCTCTCGCCCTCTCTCTCTCTCTCGCTCTCTCTCTCTCTTTCTCTCTCCCCCATCTCTCTCTCTCTCCCTCATCTTTCTCCCCTCTCTCTCTACCTATTACCCTCTTCCCCCTTTCCCTGTCGCTCTCCCTCTCTCCCCCGCCTCTCTCGCTCTCTCTCTCTCTCACTCTCTCTCCCCGTTCTCCCTTCCTCCCCCTTACACTCTCTCGTTATCCGTCCCTCGCTCTTTTACTCTCCCGCCCTCCCCCTCCCTCTCTCTCTCTCCGCCCGTGCATGCGTGTGTACGTGTTTGTGCGTCCGTGCGTTCGTCCTTGTGTGGGAGTATGATGGCATGACTTGACGTCGATACAGACGCAAAGGCCTCGACAGAACCCTTCCATGTTCATGCAAATGTACGTCTTATTCTTCAACCACTGACTCATCTTTTCCCACGTACATGTGCCCAATCAGTACCACCACGAGCCTATGAATAGATCCGGTCAGATGGGCTCTCCATTCTGTGCTAGTACTTCACCGTTGCATGTATTTGCTTGGACCAGTGAAGCACTTCACACACATTGAATCGGATACTCTGCCTTTAAACATAATCATTCGCACCAGATGGTTATATCCGGAATGGAGAACTGTCAGTCCATCTTTGAACGCAATTCTTGGGACCGGTGGAGGAGCATCGAGACATGGCATACAGAGTAACTTTGGAACAGCAATAAGAAAGAGCAGTCGATGGATCAGAGAATGATTCACTGCATGGACAACTGAAGATATAGCCAACACATGCGATGACAAATCGTTCCCTGAACAGTATCTGCTTAGCCCACGAGGCTTTGAGAGAGCCTGGCCCTTGCTACCCTGTTTTCTCTCTATCGTATGCTCATGGAGAGATGCCGAACATCGGCATGGTCTCGTGGTTTATATTTTATATATTCAAGAGAGATCAATCGCTATTGCTGTCTTTGTGAAATCTCCGTTGTAATATGGCCACCGCTTGCTATTGCCACAAGTATCAACACAACATGCATCCTCAGCATAACCTAAACAAATTTTAGTACATGGTCATGGAATGCACACGCAAGGGAGACCCCTTAATCAATCCCCGGTGAGTCACGCGACATGTGACAATATTGAGAAACTACTGAAATGAACCGATAGAGTTGAGAGAATTATCCAAGGACTAGGCACCAGTTTGTTATTTTAATTTTGTTACAATTAGTCCGTGAGCCAGACCGAATCTGGGTATCAAAGAGCTGAACAGATCCAATGTGGATTTTTGTTTGGCTGGGTGTCTGAGGCGTCAGGAAATGGATGATGGACTTTTGGAAAATGTAGCTAAATGTTCGTACGTCAGCCCTCTTTAAAAATGGCCGCCGTTTTTTAAACTAAAACTTGACGATTCAGAAAAAAACATCTAGCTCCCCAAACAAACGCATAGGGAGGTCCAGTTTGGCTTATTCTATACGTATTGAAATTCAGCATCTTACGATATATAATTAAGGGACATTATGTCTATTATCTGTTCCAATATTAAGATATTGTGCTAAAAAAACTACCGTTTTTTTAGGTACTTCTCAAAATGTGTCTTCTGAAGATCCTCACCATGGCCAATCAATACATTTCCTGTTCAAATTTCCTGTTTGGTCATCTAGATGCTATCCATAGCACCAGGTATAATGGGGTTTTCATGTGTTTTAGCCGGTAGGCTTTTTTTATTTAATGCCTGTTTTCAACTTTGCGCCATTTGGGGTGGGGGTACTGTCAGATCACAAGTAACCTGGTATGGCATTTAAGAAAGAAGACTTGAAAACATGCAGTCAGAAGAATTAGAAACCAAATAATATTTTGCAATGAAATGAAAATTATTCGGAAATTTGATCTTAACCCATTAGAGTCTGTTTCAACGTGCATGTTTTGAGCCTTCTCGACATGAAAATGCTTGTATCAGCTTGCTTGTACGATCTGCTGGGAGAGTAGTTTCAGTAAGACAATTCAAATTAAACCAAGCATCGTTTACTTTATTCTTAAAACAACTGCATGCTACTTGTGTAAGTGTAAAAATCTAATCTTCATCACTTTCACTGTCTTTCGCACCTTGGACCTGGTCCTCATCTTCTTCCCGAACATTGCTGCAGTTCTGGAGTCTGCAAGCTGGGGTTCAAGTGAACCCATTTTGAGTGCATGTGTAGGTGTCAGCATTGCATGAGCGGGTGCACTTGCAAGGCAGGAGGGAAAGAACAACCTCTGATGAAGGGGGTAGAGTAAGCGACCGGGATGTGATTTGTCCAGCACTTATCACCCATCCATGGCCGACTGTTGGATCAGGGATATCCAGCCGGAGAATTCTGCAAGCCTCTCCACCAAATGGCTGTCTGGTGCGTTTTGTGTGCTGTGTGAGGGCGTCTTGGCATGGGGGCAATCGTTCCGATGAAACATCTCCCTGTTTAGATCGGAACATTTCATACCTCGTCATATTGACAGATCCTATCTTTGTACTGAGTGAGTGCATGCTACAGGTGAATGCCTGTATTGAAGAAAACATATGTTTCGGGATCGACCACTCCAATCCTAGGGCCATAAACGCTTCCCTAAATGTCTGACTTGCATAATAGGTTGATGGCTTTTACTTTACCTTGGCGACCAAATGCACTGACAGAATCGCAACCTGTCCATGCATGGACACCAACCAATGCTATGCACAGATTTCTGCTAAGTTTTGTTGCCAGTCTGAATATGTCAATTATCTTGATCTTATTTTTCTTCCCACGTCTCAAGAAGATCATGGTGTTCTGAGTGTCGATGGTTTCTGAATGCAGTCCAAGTAGGATTACGAACACGTCAGTGTCCTCTGAAGCTACTACAACGTTGCTGTATCTGTGAGCTGCATGCCAGGCATGAGTCATAATTCTAGTGCCAGCCTCTTCGTGTGTAGATTTGAGTTCAGCAACCTCTGTCACTTTTCCCTTTGTAATCAGGAAGCATTGTTCACCACAGTCGCCCACCAGTGAGATCGTACTAAGCGTTTCTCTACAATCTCTTTCTTTCCAACTCTCTGTTAGATAGTTGGTGAGCTTGTTCTTGCTTTCGCTGCTTGCCAACATCCTCTTCCAGTTCTTGATTCTGTGACCTGGATTGATGTGATTGAAGACGACCCCATCCTTGGAACCACGACTCGCCCGTTTAGCCCCCTTTATCGACTGTTCATTGTACAAGTCGAACGCTACATCAATCTGTCACTTGCCTCACCATTGTTTGTCATCTGCCGCAGCACCTGTTCAGACATTTCCATAAAGGTTGTGTTCTCGCCATGGATTTTCTGCACAATACCCATCGCATCAATAATCGTTACTCTTGAGCCAGAGATTGTATCAATGTAAGCAGTTTCCTTCCCGAGGTGTTGTCCTAAAATTTATTGGTCTGTTTTCTTCATAATACCATCTCCATTGGCTAGTGCCCATCGCTGTGGACCAAGGCGGTAACTCAGAACTTCAACCTATATCTAGCTTGTGAATCTGTGCTATCAGTAGTATCTGAACAAACACTCGGTTATCTACTTTCAATACGATTTCTTTGTTTCTTCCATTGATTACTGTTTGTTTGCAAATGTCACTGAACGTTTTAGCTTCAGCTTCTTGATTGGTTCATAGAAATCTGATCCGTCTTCTACCTTCTTCGCTTGTATCTTGTAGGCCTCATCTCCCTTGTCTCTTGCTTTCAGCAAGTCCTTGCACGTGTCAGGCGGTACTGCAACACCTGTGGAAATGTTCACAAGATCGCTTGGTTCGGTATCTAGTGTATGTGTCCAGTTGTTTCGAGCATATCAACTGTGGATGTTACATCAGACTCATCCCTTCGTATACGTCAATGCTGCAAATCCGCATGTCCAATGTTATCACTTTGCAATGAGATGAGTTCCCGTAGTTTTCGAATAGCTTCAGTCCTATACTCAGCAGTGAGATAGTATCGAACAACAACACCTTTGCTCAGACTAAAGCCTCTTGTCCAGCCATATGTTAGGGTGTCTCTGTTGACTGTCTCCTCGAGGGTTTGATCAACTGGTATTCTTCCAAAAGGGTTTGCCTGTCGAAGTTGAACTGAAAATCGGCCATTTTGAAAGTCTGAATACAAGACTGGGCTGGTGTTATCCAATTGTGCCATCTGAGCATAGTACACAGGAAGATATCTGGAGTAGTTTGTTTTGTCAATTGCAAAACACCAGGGTATCATTTCTAGGATGGAGGCGAGATGAAGGTGCCATTCACCCTTTGCGATCAGCCTGAATCAGTCCCGCAAAAAGATTAAGGATCATCTGACAAGATTCATTAGCCAAAACACACTTGAGAGTGGCTGCGCAAAAATCATCATGCATATCTGTAATGATACGTAGGGTCTCATTTAGATTTTGAAGGTCTCTCATATAGATCACCTCCAACCATTCTAGAACCCCTGCCCATGCAATTCTCGTCAGAGCTTCGTATGTGAGCTTGTGTCGGCGAACGCCATGGTTATATTGTTTTCCATCTAGCACCTTGTCAACTGATCCTTCAGCTATTACCCCTGACTCAACAGCAAGGCCCCGAAGCCCACCATCGTCAAACATCTTACATATGATGGACAGCAAATTTCAGATGATATGGAAGTTACCACTCATTAGCACGATGCTCTCGAATTTGAGTTGGTATTTCCAGGCAACCTCTGATGCTTTCGCATAAAGGGCCTGGTCCATCACTACAGCAATCCTATCCAGTTCTAATTGATGCTGGATCAACACTGACTGATACAGTATTTCGTATGCAGTGGAGATGTCTGTCGCAGGCGCATTGATGGTTGGTAAGTATCCAACCTTATCTGGTGATATGGTCACATGGTCACTCGTTTTGATGTTAAATCCAGTCCATGAGCTGGTTGTTTGACGTATACATTCGTGGAGACGAACACATACCCAGAGAAGATTTTTGTTTCGAGCGGCTGTCATACCATTGGCCAGTGGCATGGACATGTTTGCTGGGGTTAATGGTGGAGGACCTGCTCTCTTAGCTGTAAATAGGTAGTGGAGGGTCTAATGGATCTATGCTTTGCTCGGGGTGCACACGATAAGGTAAGAAGCTGAACAACAATGCAATTTACGCGATGTGACGTACTAGACCCACTTAAAGTCTCCTCTACTCTATCAATATTGTCGAAAGCAAGCACAATGGGCACACAGGATAGGGTTTCCGAATGCAGAGTACACTCCCTACTGGAATTATGGATCTTCTCAATGCAAAGGGCAGTGTCTATCTCATCCAACTTAGTGTACGAGCAGGAATGACCAAGTCGGTTCAGCGTTCTAAACAGCTCTACGTTACCGGTCAATGTCTTGATAAGCCATGGGAGACGGATATACTTTGGTGTCATGATTTTGCCATTGGACACTGCACTGAAAACATGTTGTCCCATGGACCACGCCAGTCTATTGGCCCGGTCGAATGAGGTACACTCGGCTTGTTCGCCCCCAAGAAGGACCTTCAAAAACTGATTCAGACAAGTGGGGAGTTCGACATACTGGTCTTCCAATTCTTTGGTTCCATGGTTGTTCCTTGTTCGTAGCAGCTTTCATACTAACACGCGGAACCAGAGCAGCCTGTACAATCAGTTGGGCACTCTGTTCTCCCTTTTTGTATGTCTCAAGCTTAGCTTGAAGATCAATCACATCACAAACAATGGCATCTGTTGACAAAGTATGTGGTCGCAGGTAAACCCTTCGACCAGCAGAAAAAAAGCTTAAGATGTTCCCAAACTCATTTTCAAGATGCCTACGAATGTGGTTTTTGCTTGAGTCTTTCATTTCAGTTCCAACTTTGTGGTGAGATAAATGGGTGGGACCAGACGGGATCTCTGAAGATGTCACTGCGAATATAATCACACAGTCGCTGCAGGGCATCTTTTTCAAGCGCAGTCACCGGCCTCAATGTCTGCCGATATATCCTTATGCGTACACGTATACAATTTATAACATGAAGCATGGCAGTGTGCTTCAGCTGCAATTATGCCCCTTGAAGTAATGGCAACAAGTCTCTCATCACCCAGTCTCTCATCACAGGTTTCAGGTCTACTGCCGGAATCAAGGGTTCTCGTCTGTGTGTGCTCTTTACTTACTTTGACTCACGTTCGCACACCTTAGTATAGATACGTGAAGGTTCATGAATGGTTCCTTGGCGCAATGACCGTGGAGTAGTGATCCGTTCAGGAACATCGAATGCAGGTTTCTTTGCTTTATTTGTAGCCTGATGAGTTATTCCTTGCGCGTGAACACCGACCGATGATAACAGATATCCGGCACATCATTGGCATTCACCTCAAACTGAGTGATTGACTCGAAACACCGAATCTCTGCTGCTTCATAAAGTGTTCTCCACGAGTCAAAATCTCTCAACTTTACCAGTATGTCGCTTGGTGAATTTTCTCCACATGTTACACATGGGTCACATTTGGGCTGCTTCATGACGACTATAGATCGAGACAAATAATATGCAGACAATTAGTAAATTACCATGCAATCAGACACAGAAAACGTTCGAAGTCAAAATTATTTTTAATTTTTCACACAGGACTCTTTGGGGATAATAATCGTCTCACTAGACACTAATATGACCAAAATAATTTTTATTTATTTATTTTATTTATTTAAACCAATGGGTTCGGTTTAGGGTTAGAAATGTTGCTGACTTACTGCTTGCATAACTACATGTAGATTTGTTGTAATTCTGCGAGCAGACGACAATTTAAGCATGCTTTACACTTATAAGTGGCGGTTTTACCAAAATATGTTTTCTATTTACTACTGGCAATAGTTTTGAAAATTACCCGCTAACTGTATAAGCCAAAGGCCTTAAGTCATATTAACATCTGCCAGTAAATAATTGTGTCCTGGATATTCATGAACAACTGACCTTTCCGAGATTATCCATCGATCATCTGACATCATATGACGTCATAATTAACTAAGTAACGTGTATGCTGACGTCATAATCATGACATCATGACTGATTTGAAATAGTCCGTCTTTAACGCTTAACAGTCCGACACGGTGTACGAATTGTATGTCTTTACCACTTAATAAACATTCTTTTGAACATTTTGAGACTAATTTGAGTGGGTGCTGTTGCTGTCTATAGCAGTCAAACTAGTTTCAAAATATTTAACAGCTTACCGGTATATATGATTACTGTATTCTGCGGCTGTAGTAGTAGAAACATCCTACAGCTGCAATCAGCTCTTCCTCGCGTTTGTCCACTGTGTCTTGTCGTCAGCCGAAATCCTTAGCTTCCTCAGGTCAATTCTTGACTCTGGAAATTGATAGTCAGGGTGTTCAGGGATCGATCGATCCCAACGCAAGCGAGGTGTGGGTGGTGCTTAGCTACAGATTGGTGTGGCATAGCTAAAACTGGAAAGTTCTATTGTAATATTCAACCCCGAGTCCCTGTTAGCTCCAATCAGCACAGGAGTCTGGACCTCGTATTGACGTCGTAATTCTTTTAAGCAAAGCGCGCATCAATTCGACATCAGGTGACACTGATACAATACAACACCCTCATTATAGCAACATATCCTTCCATAGCTGAGTCGTGTCAGTGTGCCGATTTTACACCCAGCTCCGGGGAACCGGCTTGACGTTTGGGACACAAGACCAACGTTTTCTTTGTTTACCAAAGACTCGAGATTCGAATATCCATTGTGATTTGTCAGGAGAGTTTAATTGCTGGAAGGGATGGCAAAGATTTTTTTTAATACACAACGAAGAGACCATGTATTGCAATGGTCATTGACCTGCGCTACTCAACCCTCAAACCGAGTTCCTGTCTTCGTTGTGGACTATCTCGTCGTCGTTGGAAACATGTGCAATTTCCTTGCCTACTTGTTCTGCCTCTTCTCAAAGGAGTATAGTTATATATGGGAATCAATCTAAAAACTTAAGTAGTTTCCTATCCGTATTGACGACTAGATAGAAATAAAGACATGGCATAAATGATACTCAGAAAATAGAGAATGATGGATACAAAACAAACAAATAACCACATGTCCTTGAATGAAGAGCGTTTAAGACAGGTGATTGGACAAATCTATAAGTTCGGTTTCGTTGATCCTGTTAAGTCCGCCAGCACATTGCGGCGACCTGTTACAGATTCAACCAAATCATGTCGCGATGTGTTGCTTCAGTGTATGGTGACCTCTGTGTGCTTGCCCAACTACATTTTAGGTCATCTGAGTCTACACGGGCATGCGAGTCTACACGGGCATGCGAGTCTACATGGGCATGCGAGTCTATACGGTCATGCGAGTCTACACGGGCATGCAGTCTACACGGTCATGCGAGTCTACACGGACATACAAGCCTACACGGGCATGCCAGTCTACACGGGCATGCGAGTCTGCACGGGCATGCGAGTCTACACGGGCATGCGAGTCTACACGGGCATGGCAATTTCCTTACCGTGTTCCTAACCGTTGGCTTTAATGAGACAAGCCCATGAGATGCCAGTCATTTATTATGATTGATGTTTGTGTCTCACTCTTCATCTATCGGCTGCGCCCTTCGAATTCAGAGTCTACCATCCACTACACACCACAGTCTCTCATCCCAACAGATGCCTGCCACAATGCACTCCGCCCACCGTCATGCAGTGACATCCTAGTGTCGCATGGTTTCTCACTCACCCTAACCCACGCCAAATATGATGCCAGCAGACACCCCACAACCAACAGGCAAACCCACACTCACTCTGGCCTCACACTCACTCTTGCCTCATACCTACTCTGGCCTCGCGCCAACACTGGCCTCGTACCAAAACTGGCGTCACGCTCACTGTGGCCATATACACAATCTGGCCTCACACCCACTCTGGCCTCATACCCACTCCAGCCTCACACCCACTCTGACCTCACACCCACTCTGCCCTCACACCCACTCTAGCGTCACACCCACTCCAGCCTCATACCCACTCTGGCCTCACACCTACTTTGGCCTCACACCCAATCTGGCCTCACACCCACTCTCGCCTCATACCAACTCTGGCCTTACACCCACTCTGGCCTCACACCCACTCTGGCCTCACACCCACTCTAGCCTCATACCCAATCTGGCCTCACACCCACTCTGGCCTCACACCCACTCTAGCCTCATACCCACTCTGGCCTCACACCCACTCTGGCCTCACACCCACTCTGGCCTCACACCCACTCTAGCTTCACACCCACTCTGGCCTCACACCCACTCTAGCCTCAAACCCACTCTGGCCTCACACCCACTCTAGCTTCACACCCACTCTGGCATCACACCCACTCTAGCCTCACACCCACTCTGGCCTCACACCCACTCTAGCCTCATACCCACTCTGGCCTCATACCCACTCTGGCCTCACACCAACCCTAGCCTCATACCCACTCTGGCCTCATACCCACTCTGGCCTCACACTCACTCTAGCCTCATACCCACTCTGACCTCACACCCACTTTGAGTGTTTAATTGTGTCATATGTATGTTTACTGTATTCTACAGCTGTAGAAGCAGAAACATCCTACAGCTGTAATCAGTCTTTCTTCGCTTTTGATCACTGTCACTTGTCCTTGGCCAAAATCTTTAGCTTCCTTGGGTCAATTATTGGTATGAGTGTACCGAGTCCTGTTATCTCGAGGTCACATCGCAGTACGCTTAGCAGACTTATGCAATCCTCCCCTGGCTTTAATTTGCCGACTCCCTTTAGGACGAATTCCAAGGCCCTCTGTGTTGGTGTGTGCCATGATCTGACAACCTTAGCACATGGCCAAACACGGACGATATTTGCTGGCCGGCTTTTGCGACCAGTGGCTATGTATTTCACATCTTATATAGTACATCGTTTCAGATTATGCCGTCTGACCATCAGTGTCCAGCAATGGCGCGGACGTGTTTGCGGTGGCGAGCAGTAGTCTCACTAGTCACAGCTCGTCTTCACAGCAATGGCCCCTGGGGCCGTATTCACGAAGAGTGCCTAAGTTACGCACCAGTCTAACTGCTTGGACCCATTGAGAGGCAGTGATTACGTCGTATTCACGAAGAGGCGGCTAAATATTCATCTCATGTCGGGGAACACAGACTTAGGTGTTGTTGGACTTACACCAGATTTACGCATTTTTTCGTACTTAAGTACTATTCGTGAATACGGACCCTGGTGTTGTACATCTAGGATCTTTGAGTGTTTAATTGTGTCGAAGGCTCGTGACATGTCAATGCACATTTGTAGATATTCCCGTGTTTGGACATGATTACTGACACAAGCATATGTTGATCCCATACAAAGCCTGCGCAGACGCGTCCACGTGTCTGGTGTGGACGCCGCTGGTGTCATTGCGGCCTGACATAGCCAAGCCTCCCTGGTGTCATCCTGCATCCCATTCACCCAAATCTCACGCTCGCAACGCTCTTCCATCAGTTAGCGAGAACAACACGAGGCATAGACTGTAACTGGTCGATATCTGGACGCTTTGCCCTTCAAATTAATTTGGCAACATTCAATATTCGATAATTCTCTGAAGGAATTGCAATAGAGGGACACATTTCTAACTATGTCCCGCCAATTTTCATCAAGCTCCACCCACTTTTATGCGTGTTAGAATCGATTTGAAATTTTAAACCTGTTTTCTCAGAATCTAAATTTCAGGTTAACCATGCAGATATTCTGGTGATTATTTTGAAATTATCTTGAATGGGGTTATTGTTGCGACAACGCCCAGTAAAATTATTTTCAAAATAATCGACAGAATGTATATTAAATTATAAACTCATCAGAGACATATATTTCGTATACTTTCGTGGTAGACTTTTCTGTTTTCGGGAAGAAGGGAGTCAGGGGTGAGAGGGAGGGAGGGAAGGACGGAGGGAGCTAGAAAGAGAGGGAGAGGGATGGAGGGATGGAGGCAGAGAGGGAGCGAGAAAGAGAAAGAGAGAGGGGAGCGAGGGAGGAGAGGAGAGAGAGAGAGGGAGGCATGGGGAGAGCGAGAGAGAGAGAGCGGAGGGGGGAGAGAGAGGGAGGGAGGGAAGATGGAAGGGAGGGAGGGAGGAAGGGAAGGAGGGAGGGAGGGAGGGTGGGAGGGTGGGAGGGTGGGACGGAGGGAGGGAGGGAGGGAGAGAGAGAGAGTGAGAGAGAGAGAGAGAGAGGGGGGGGGAGAAAGAGAGGAAGGGAGGGAGGGAGCGAGGGAGGGAGGGAGGGAGGGATACTGAGAGAGAGAGAGAGAGAGAGAGAGAGAGAGAGAGAGAGAGAGGGAGGGAGGGAGGGAGGGAGGGAGGGAGGGAGGGAGGGGGGAGGGAGGGAGGCAGGGAGGCAGGGAGGGAGGCATGGGGGAGAGAGAGCGAGAGAGAGAGAGCGCGAGAGAGAGGGGGAGGGGAGAGAGATGGAGGGAGGGATGGAGGGAGCGAGGGAGGGAGGGAGGGAGGGAGAGATAGAGAGAGAGAGAGAGAGAGAGAGAGAGAGAGGGAGGGATGGACAGAGAGAGAGGGAGGGAGGGAGAGAGAGATGGGGGAGGGAGGGAGGGAGAGAGGGAGGGAGGGAGGGCGGGAGGGTGTGATGGAGGGAGAGAGAGAGCGGGAGAGGGAGGGAGGGAAGGTGGGAGGGAGGGAGGTAGGGAGGGAGGGAGGGAAGGAGGGAGGGAGGGACAGAGAGAAAGATAGGGATAGAGATAGAGGGGGGAGAGAGGGAGGGAGGGGTGAGAGAGAGAGAGAGAGCGAGAGAGAGAGAGAGAGAGAGGGAGGGAGGGAGGGAGGGAGGGAGGGAGGAGGGAGGGCGGGAGAGAGAGTGAGAGGCACGGAGGGAGGGAGGGAGGGAGGGAGGGAGGGAGGGAGGGAGGGAGGGAGGGAGGGAGGGAGGGAGGGAGGGAGGGATGGAGAGAGTGAGAGAGTGTGAGATAGAATGAGAGAAAGTAAGATAATGAGAGAGAGAGAGAGAGAGAGAGAGAAGAGAGAGAGAGAGAGAAGAGAGAGAGAGAGAGAGAGAGAGAGAGAGAGAGAGGAGAGAGAGAGAGAGAGAAAGAGAGAGAGATTGTGCGTGTAGAAGTATCTGAGCAATTAAACGACTACACTACCGGACCATTAAGATAAACACCAACTGAAACAGTGCATGCGACAATCCATTTATTAGTATTAAGTAATTTAGAGGAATAGATGGGTGCATTTTGAGGCGTTCGTCGATGAAGCTGCTACCGAGTTCTGTTGGGCACCTGTTGCCGCAAATTATTGGTCTGTCTGGTGTAGGTGAGTCTGGCTTCCTTTCGTGGATCTTTGGAAGTAAGTAGAATCTTGCCGTTCTAGGTGAGTTTGGAATTAATCCCTTGGCGATATTCTCTTTGATTTTCCCATAATTGACCAATTGTAGTACTCTTTTTCCACTGGATTTGTGTGGAGAATTGTTCTGTCCTCGTTGAGCGGGTGGTAGAATTTTGTATCGGAGAGCTGTCTATTCGCTTCAGCGATATAGTCTTCTCTTAACCAGACGACCGTTGCCAGGCCTTTTTCAGCTCTTTTGATTACAACTTTGTTATTGGAGTGTCTCCAAGGATTATCTTTGAGTGAAAGGTAAGTTTGTATGTGTGTGTGTCTGTGGTGTGTATTGGTTAACATAGTTGGAAGAACCGCTTTGATGAAAGCATCTAAAGCTGCGTCTCTTCCTGGTTTTGATGTCCATGTTTTCTTCTGGCCGAATTTTTGTTGGATGGTTTTATCCAGGGGGGGGGGGGGTTAGCGTGTTTCTGCTGGGATTGTGTCTGCGGAGACCCAGTCTGCGGGGGGGGGGGGGGGGAGCAAAGTGAAACTTGAGGCGCAGTGATCTAAAGAAACATGTTATATCTGCGTAGAGTTGGCCTAGGTCTGCGTCTGATGGTGTGGAACTGAATACCAGACCTTTTTCCAAGACCGTGATAGATAAATGTAAAATGGAGTTTACGCTTCTAGTTAGTTAAGGTGTCCATAAACTAATAAATAGTTCCCAAATTCTTTAAGAAATGTTGTTCTATTTCTTAATTTTTGAGAACTTTAACCCCATCCGCGTATGCATATACATGTCCGAAAGCAGTGATTTTATTCAATTCTAGATCACGAAGACAAACTCGTGTTCTTTAAAACAGCACACGTACGCACATACGCGAGCGTGCGTGCACTAGTCCGCTAATTTAAGAGAGGCGGGACATTAGAACAAGATATGGGCGGGGCGGTGTGGGTGGAGTGGGATAAGGCAGCCATTACAGGTGTTGGTTACTGTTTTACCGACTACGACTCTATGTTATGATTACCATAATATTCTGCATAGCTGAAGACAGAGATGGAAGCCCGTCAGATATCTTATACAACCAAGTCTTCGTCTTTTAGCAATTTAAGCGATATTGATGCAATATGAATAGGCCTACTTTATAAACAATAAAGGTAGCCAATCAAATCCAGTGCCACTTTTTTTATTAAATAAATGTAACCAATCAGTACAACCTTTAGTATTAGCTAACAGTAAACAATCAGATTCGGTGCCACTTTTAATATTCTCTAAAGGTAACCATCAGATTCAGTACCACATTTAATATTAGATAAAGGTAGCCAATCAGATTCAACACCACTTTTCATATTCATCAAAATAACCAATCAGATCCAGTGCCGCCTTAATATTCAATAGGAGTAACCGATCAGAATCAGTGCCACTTTTTATATTCTATCAAAGTAACCAATCAGATTCAGTGCTACCTGTCTGACCGATCTTATCAATTTACTACAGTAGTGTGATCACAGTTTTTTCGAACGATTTCAGAGTGTCAATGAGAAACTTAGTAACAAGAATACCTGCGAACTTACACACCGTGTCACGCGCGCATGCCCTGGCACGCGCATTGGCACGCACGCACACTGACACGCACGCGCGCATGTCATCCCGCCCACCCCCACACCCCACCCCACACACATGCACGAACGCACGCACGCACGCACGCACGCACGCACGCACGCACGCACGCACGCACGCACGCACGCACGCACGCACGCACGCACGCACGCACGCACTCACGCACTCACGCACGCAAGCACGCACGCACACACACACGCGCGCGAACATACACACGCGCACACACGCGCACAGACTCACGCACGCAAGCACGCACACACGTGCTAAGCATGCTTGAACACATACATAATTTACATGTAAATATAGGCACACCATCTAGACTTTAGACTTCAACGTAATAATTTGGTTCAAATCCAAATGCATTGTCAATTAGGGCACTGACATAACTAATTATTATAGCTGCTACTAATGGTGGTGGTGGTGGTGGTGGTGGTGGTGGTGGTGGTGGTAATGGTGGCGGTGGTGGTGCCACTGCTGCTGCTGCCGCTACCGCGGCTATTGCTGCTGCTGCTGTCGCCGCTGCCGCTGCCGCTACTACTACTACTACTACTACTACTACTACTACTACTACTACTACTACTACTACTGCTGCTGCTGCTGCTGCTGCTGCTGCCGCTGCTGCTGCTACTGTTTGTGATGATGATGATGATGATGATAATGTTGTTGTTTTTGTTGTTGTTGTTGTTGTTGTTGTTGTTCTTGTTCTTGTTGTTGTTGTTGTTGTGGCGGTGGCGGTGGCGGTGGTACTGCCGCTGCTGCTGATGGTGGTGGTGGTGGTGGTGGTGGTGGTGGTGGTGGTGGTGGTGGTGGTGGTGGTTGTGGTGGTAGAGTCATACTTAGGAATAAATGTAAGCAATACTTACTTAGTACAGGAGAAATATAAATACATAAAGCGCCATCCATCTGAGCTACGTGGCTATCAGATTAGCCGCTATATCCATGTAGACGACAATACAGGCATCCACTTCTAGCTTGTTGCTCCGCCCATTTCTAGCTAAGCGCTTCCAAAGTTTAAACGTACATTGGAATCAGCGTATATAATTTGAAACTTGAATAATCAGAATCCCAAATTCAAAGTAAGCTATTGAATATTTTGAAACTAATTTGACTGGACGCTGCAACAGTTCCAGGTCCAATTTGTTTCAAACTATTCAACATAATGTCTATTATATAGTAAATCCATCAAACACATACAACTCGCACACTTGACGGACATTTCGTGCTTCATGGCGGAGAGCTTTGCGTCATTTCGATTGTGATGGCAGATAATATGTGACGTATTTTAGTATGACATCAGCTACTTGAGTAACAGATCGGATCCCTCTATTAGCACACGATATGGAAACAATGAAAAAGCCGTGTTCACCGAGGTCCGTCTCTAATAATCGCGCCAGAACACTCTGCGTGATGAGCATCTATTTCTATTGTTTCAATGCACCCTCAATCTCCGTCTCATAGCAGTCTCTGATTGCCAGAGTCAATAATACACTGCCGAATACTGGATAGAAGCGGCGAGTTTTATCTTTGCCAGTCGCTGGATTCGTTAATATAGTACATTTCTATGATTCAGACATGGGATAGATTCCGATCCGTCAGCTCATACATAAGGAGGTGATGTCGTGGGACCTAGCGTCTGTAAGCCAAACTGCCCGGCCTACAGTACGGCTCAGAAATAAGCTAAAAAGTTTCCAAACAGTACAGTATTGAATATAATGTAAGAAATGTTCAGTTCAATTATCGTCGCCGTCGTCGTCGCCGTCGGCAACAGCAGCGGTGGTGGTGGTGGCTGCGGTGGCAGAAGCGGTGGCAGAGGCGGTGGTAGTGGTGGTGGTGGTGGTGGTGGTCATCGCCGCCGCCGTCGTTGTCGTCGTCATAGTAGTAGTAGTAGTAGTAGTAGTAGTAGTAGTAGTAGTAGTAGTAGTAGTAGTAGTAGTAGTAGTAGTAGTAGTAGTAGTAGTAGTAGTAGTAGTAGTAGTAGTAGTAGTAGTAGTAGTGTAGTAGTAGTAGTAGTAGTAGTAGTAGTAGTAGTAGTAGTAGTAGTAGTAGTAGTAGTAGTAGTAGTAGTAGTAGTAGTAGTAGTAGTAGTATTAGTAGTAGTAGTAGTAGTAGTAGTAGTAGTAGTAGTAGTAGTAGCAGTAGCAGCTAGTAGAGTAGCAGAAACAGCGGTAGCTATATTGTCAGTAGCGGTCGCAGTCTAAAGTTATTACTTGGCAGTGTTTAAGAACTTTTCTGGTGTCGAGGCATATTTTCTGTAATAGGGACACATTTCTGGTACTATGTTATGGACCTTACCAGTGTTTGCTAGGTCCCGCCCACCTCTAGCTAGGCTCCACCCACACCTCGCTCGTGTTGGAATCGATCGATCCTGAACTACAAGACCATCAATTTCCAGAAAACTATACAGATAAGATGTTAAATATTTTGAAACTAGTTTGACTAAGGCAGCAACAGCGCGCAGTCAAATTAGTTTCAAAATATTCAACAGAATATTTATTAAATAGTAAAGACATACAATTCGTACAACAACGCATGTGTTCGTGACATACTTACTACGTCATACATGACGTCATTGATTATGATGTCATTCTACACGTCACGTAGTTAAGTATCACGTCATATGATGGATGGATAAAGTTGAAAGGTCCATTGTTGTAGGGTGAAGTGATTCAACAGTAGACCTACGTTTTATTTTGTCCTGGAAACATGATACATTATTTCTGAGCTTCAGTGTAGGGGAGAGACATCGGATGCCACTTACACAAGCCTAAGTGCTGGTGAATTAAGGTCATAGTGTCAGATTCATGTGCGTCTGTATATGACGCGCAGGATGACGAATCTCAGGGGTCGGTAATGGATCGTTCCAGTTCATCCGACGTCATAAACAACTACGTGACACGTACGGTGACGTCATTATCAATTACAGCATGAATGACTCGATTTAATGATTTAATCCATTTTAAACGCTTAATAGTCCGACACGTTGTACGAATCGTATGTTTTTATTCTTTATTAAACATTCTGTCGAATATTTTGAAACTAATTTGACTGGGCGCTGTTGCTGCCATATTGGCAGCAAGAGCACCCAATCAAATTAGTTTCAAAATTTTCAAAAGCTTATCTGTATAGCTAGAGATGGGTGTGGCATAGCCAAAACTGGAAAGGTATATTAGATACAAATCGCGCATGAATTTCTGCAATACCGTAATTAAATAAATAAATAAATAAATACATCAAAGTATGTTGAACGCGTGTGCGCGTGCGCGCGTGCGGGCGTGCTTGCTGAATGCGAATGGACGAACAAATGAATGGACGGGAAAATTTAAATGAATGAGCGAACGAATGAATGAACAAATGAATCTTTGTTCATAAACGAATGAACTGAACCGAACCAAATCAAATCGAAACAGCCCAGAACGGACTGGTCTGCTCCGCCCAGGATTTATGAGGTTTGCGATCGCTTTATATATTTTGAATCTTGAATTCTCAGAATAACAATTTGAAGGTAACTATACAGGTAAGCTGTAGAATATATTGAAACTAATTTGGCTTGCGACAAGTCAAATTAGTTTCAACAGAAGGTTTAGAATACCAATCAGAAACATAAAACTTGACGGACTATCCCCGCTTCATGACCGAGTATTCTCTGTCAGTTATAATTGTGAGGTCAGCCCGCATGAGACTTCATTGATTATGACTTCATATATTTGGGTAACAGATCGGATCCATCCATTGCGCAGAAAGGTATCAGTTATAGGCAGTTATGCGCGGAAAACCTGCATTGACGAGACATCTGGCAGACATAGATAACACGCCGCACAAAGCCGACCATCTTTCGCAGAAAGATGTCACGCATAACCCATCTTTCTCAGAAAACTGTCACGCATAAAACATCTTTCTCAGAAAGCTGTCATGGATAACCCATTTTTCGCAGAAAGCTGTCACGGATAATCCATCTTTCTCTGAAAGCTGTCATGGACAACCCGTCTTTCTCAGAAACCCATCACGCATAAACCATCTTTTCAGAAAGATGTCACGCATAACCCATCTTTCTCAGAAAGCTGTCACGGATAAGCCATCTTTCTCTGAAAGCTGACATGGATAACCTGTAGTAGTATAGCCGGTAGTAGAAAATTGCCACCTCCCTGATCACCTCCCTCAACTGGATTTCCATTTAGACAAATGGCCATGGCCAAGAATATAAAACTCCCGTGTGAACCCCACTGTTCGGGAGAACCACAAATACATACAAGATACCCAGGCCCTACACCCATCAGTCCAAGGTTTAAGATCTTGATATAGACTTTATTAAACATGCATTATAATACATGCAAATGGCTTATGAGAAGTAAGCCTTTTCGATGCTTAAGGAACTGTGTTGGAGAATATTGCGCACCTCCCTCAACTGGATTTCCAGTTAGACAAATGAGTAGGGGCTGAACGCCCATTTAGAGACAAGCCTCCACTGTGATATACACCACTGATCGGCTACAGGGCCGGCCTCTCTCTATTCTGTGTAGGCTCAGACAAACACTTAGTCTTTGCCGGAGTCGCATCGGCATGATGGGACCACCCATAGGGGCTTCCATCTACCTTGACAACGTTCACCTGGGAGGAGGCTAAAGTGATTAGCATGTGAACCATGGCAGACTCTGGCATGTTCACATGTTACGCAGAGAATCTGGTGCTGAGCAAGGGTCTCCAGCAGACAACCACGGCCTAACCTCTCCACCCCATAGAAGTGGCAGACAGACTCGATCTCTTTACGTGGGTGAAAGCGGTCGTAAACGTTTCTCCGCAAGGGGTCGACCCAAGGATTGTACTGGGGGTCATCCCGGAAGTGGGCCCACTTGGCATCCAATATTTGTGCCAGATCGAGCCTTGTTCCATCTGGATCGATAGTGATCTTCATCCCCTCAGGGGCAGGGGCTAGCTGCTTCACTCTGCTGCCAGCTAAGAAACGTAGATCTAGGACTATATGCGTCGTTTGCGGGCTAGTGAGTCCGACTCGCCGAAGCAGTTTAACAGCACCCTTGACTTTGGAGACACGTGACACACCATCTACACATAGGGTGCCCTCCTGGAGGTTAACAGCTTCTTTTGGTCCATCGCATGGACGACGCAGCAGGAGCTTTCCACCTGTAACCCCGATCCGGTGACCCACCCTCGTCGGGGAGACACCTTCACCTATGTAGGTGAGGAAAGACGATCCCCGATTGTAGAGCTTTCGAACTGTCCCATCCTTTTTCACAACAGTGGAGAGGGGAGTAACCTCTATGTCAATGACTGTGGGAGGCCTATATAGGGGCAACCATGTTTTTCCAGTCATCCCCAGGTCCAGTGCGGTACCACACTTCATTCTTCTCAAATATGAACTGCAGGTTTTTTGCCAGGGTCAATAGCAGGCCATCATGGGCCATCGGCGGGGCGCCACTCGAATAGTGTTTGACTAGATGAAAGCTGAGGTCGTTATTTAGGGTGTTGATGTCTGCCACCTCTGTATCCGAGAGCTCAATCAACGGCTCGAGGATGTACTTTCTCTTCGGTTTCGAGAAATCGTATCGAAACACGATCTTGTGGCCATCTATGTTGCGACCCTGGCGCTCCTTCGCCACATCCTTGAGGTCTGTGAGCAGCTACACCCCATCACCACTAATGGGGTGGAGGAAGAATGCCTTTGAGCTTGCTTAGTACTGTAGGGCGAATGACTTGCCATCGCTCTCTTCTACCTTGGCAGCATCAACTGCGTACACATCTGCCAGGTCAGCAAGATCAATCGAGTGAGCAAATATGGGCTCCATAGCACGCTATAGAAGTGGTTTAAACAGAAGACATAATCATGCTGATTGTCAGACTGCTGATCTCCGGTGGTGAGAACGTAATCTCACCCTCTCTAGAGGGGAGACGGGTGGTACAGTACCATGGAGAATGGGTCCTCTTTGAGGTGCCCCAGCGGGGCACAACATACATACGCGCCGATGTGCTACATCAACCTCCGGGTAGTACACACTGCAGCTCACTAGTAGAAGTCGGCCGGGACGCAATATAGTATCTCCCAGGTCCCAACAGCAACCTATGGAAAGCTATCAGTCCTAGCCTGTTCACACCTGTAAATCACCTGTTTGACAGCCCCTCCATTAACATATATGCCATATATCGGACGCCCATTTAGAGTTTACACTCTTATTACCCATTGACCTGACATGATATCATACCAGCATTATCTGACCTTGGCCGAGATGATGAAGAAAGTTCGCCCCTTCATGACCCCTGTACAGATAAATGCCTTAAACGAACAGAGGCTCGCCCTGCAGCAAGAAGGAGAGCGACTACAACGGGAAACTGGTATCAACAGAACACAAGCCTTGCAAGGAGGCGAAGGAATAGTGAAAATCTCCGATACTGGCAGGCCATCCTGGAGGAGAGTAAGCGGGATGCACGCGTCTTGACAGACGATGATGAGCTAGATGTCTTCACAGACGAGGATGAGCCAGGTGGCTTCTCAGACGAGGATGAGCCAGATGTCAAACAGTGGAAAGAGGAGATGCGCAGAAATGTAAGAACAAGAAAATCATCCAGTGGCGGACCTACTATCTTGGTGATATGGTGATGTTCCAGATGCCACGTCTCACAAAGCTACTGGCACCCAACATAGTGCTGGATGACCTCTGTCTAAGAGACGTCTGTCTCGAAACCAGCAAGCTGGCACGGTTCGCCAGGCTCTCCAAAATGAACCCTGCTATGACTCATGAGCAGATTCTGCAGGTGATGCAGGTTTAATCTCCAGGTATACTTTGGCAAAATCAGAGTGGCGGAAGCAACCAGAAATATACCCCTCCCTGACTGCTGACGAGTGGGGTACAGTACACAGCTGGCGACCCCAGCAGATAGATACCATCAGACAGAATCTCGTCCATGAGGCAGAAAAGTAAAGCAGAACAAGCAGGCGATATAAGACAGCCTACAACGTCCTCGCGCATACAACCATTGCTGCGGGTGTGATTGGAGCCAGTGCTGGGGTGGCAGCGGTGGCCACTCTCGCTACATGGGTGGGGGGGGGGCATCGTCGCGATCTCGCTGGGTGGCATGACACTAGCCGCCACTGTCTTGGCCACTGACTTGAGGGTGGGGCAGTGGCAGATTACAAGGAGGCTGGAGAAGCATGCTAAGCACGTGGCACTGGCACAGAGTATGCTACGGACTATCGATGAGTCTGTCAGCAAAGCTCTCGAGGATGGCCAGGTCACCGATGAAGAGTACCACCATATATTGAAGGTCCAAGCTCTGTACCACACGGAGAAACCTAAAGTGTGACAGAAATACCTCAAAGGCTCCAGCGGGAAGGTTGATATGGAGGAGTTAAAAAACGAGATGTTACAGCGAGGGCGCCTCGCTGGTCTCTGGAGTCGAGACGACCACAAATAGTGTGCTACCTGTACAGTAGCTTTAAGAACACCAGTATAGATGGCCTTTCCACTGAACCTCACGACAGTCATCTGGAGCCAACCGCCCCTCCTGGGTACACCCTTGACTGGCCTGAGGGGACTACTGGGAGATATACCAGAGCTAACATCATTCTCCATCACAGTGGATGGATGGTCCCGAACCAGCTTCTCCATCAACCCACGACCGCTGACGAACCGTCCCATCACCATCAAGGATACGAAGCAAGCTCATACTTGGATGGCTGCTCCAAGCCTCTCATACTGGAATCAGCAGCTGAACTTTGCCATGTGGTGTGCCACGGCAGGATGTGGAGTAAGTTTCACCCTGCTTCACTCCTATTCTGGTACTCCTGAAGCTATGCTCATAGCCAGCTGTCCCAGACCCCACGTGTACTTCACGGTGCAACGAATCTTTCATGAGCTGGGTGCAAGCCTCCCTGAGACAAACGCCTTCGACCCACAGCTCAACAGTCATAGTGTCTCAGCGGCCAGCAGATTACAGAGAGAGTTCGGCGCTCACCCAGACTATCGGTGGCATGGTGGTGACAACAGTGGTCTAGGGGCTATGTACGGTGACCCGAGACGTGACTACTCAGGATTCCCCTATCGAACCCCCGATGAGTAGGCCGTTGGAAGACAGCAACATTCTCGTTCAATCCAGACTCCGACCCTGGAGCGCTGGTGCAAAATATCGACACGACACCGCTTCCCGTGGTAGCTCTATGTGTGGTGTTAGGCCTGCTATCGTGGCGCTTGTGATCAGCCTACTCCGTCGCTAGAACATCAGCTATAAGACTATCCTGACTCTCTACAGTAGCAGCGGCGACCACGGTGAGACACTGAACTAGCTTGGCATGCCATACAGCCCCTATACCCGCTGCCAACATGCACATCCAAGGGCTGCAGGGTTCGGCAGCGCATCCTTTTTCCAGCTTGTAGTATTGCAGAGCCTTGTTCAGCTCTGAGTCCGGTGAGGCCATGGCGGTCTGCAACTGCTGGAACACATCTGACAGACACTCCCGATCCTTGTAGAGACCTTTAACTCACAGAAGCTGCTCGACGATACTCCCGCCCATGATAAGGTATTCGAGGAAGCAGATCTGTCCCTTGCCAAATTCTAGATAGAGCTTCATAGCTGTCAGTTCCTCTGTCAGCTCAGCACCGGAGAGCTGAGAGAGCTCATCTGGTGTCTTCTTCTTGTAGTCCTTCAACTCCCTAATACTTCTTGCATAGCATGAGCCCAGACATGTTTAAGATGTCTCAATAGAGAGATGAATATGCCTGAGTACAAACCCGGCCACCTGGCGGATGCAGACTGGGAAGATCTTATTAGCTCTCTTGACAGATGTTTAACCGCGTTGTATACTCAGTGCTTAGACAATGTCGTCAATGGTACAGATCGTGATACAACTGCCCGAGAGCCAGGCGAGTCTTCAGAAGGTGGAGAACCTGCTGCGAACCAAGACACAGAAGTTGCTGACCAAAGTAAAACGTCTGGCAGTCCATGTCGCCAGTAATGTCGAGGCGAATGTGGCCGTGGTGAAGGTGACAGGGGGAAATGAGGTTCTTCCTGCCGCCACTGCGGCTGTCCTCACTACAGTGGTGTGTGGGGTGGCTGGTGCCGCCAAGATCATGGGTGAACGTGTTACACTAATGGAGGCCGCGGTTCTAGGGCTAGCAATGAGTACAATGGCTGAGATCATCGTCGCCTACGTTTAACCCCTTGGAATAGTGAGAGATGGATCACGAGACCCCTGCAGCATATGAGGCATGGTGTGCCAGAGGGCGGTGTGTAGCCCATAGTTGAGCACACGGACTGAGGATCGCCAATGCCAGCGAATGGTGGACTGCCCACAAGGCGTGCCCCTGCAGAGAGGCCCAGTACCCTGAGCACTGCTACCTATTCCCTTGGCCGACTGCATGATCGTCCTATGCCCACTAATTTCACTGGGGGTATGACTAGTAGGTTTAAACCGTCTGTATATGACTATGACTCTGTCACTCACAGACCTAGAAAGCAAAGAGCGAGGCGATCTTGCTCACATGTACGAGGCACGCCTCGGTTCAGAGGACACTGTTGCCCCTATCTCCTTCCTAGACTTCGATGAGAAGGGAGACCTGCAGGAGATCCTCGGTACCATCCCAGCCCGAGATCTCATCGGAACACTGATACAGTAGGACAATCAACCATTAACAAGGCCAAGACTGTATACAAAGGGATGGGCATCAAGGAGAGGGCGACGATGCGAGGTATGCTCGGAGTCCATGAGGCTGGAACCATCAGGGTTATGGCTGAGTCCTATGAACAAGACCTGGTTACGGATCACCTGAAACCACGGTGGTCATTCCGACAGGATGGAGAGAATCTCAAGATAGGCACCCTCGGCCTGAGCCATATCACTGTCGACGGCCAAACAGGTGCTACCACCAGCCTCCGGCTACCAGAGGTGAAGAAGTCAGGGTTCTTTGGTTTGCCGTATCAGACCACATGATAGTCATGGCTTCCAGTGCATGTATTATACAGATACTGGATGTACTAGACACTGTGGGTGCTGACACAGGCCCTCTACACTATCTTTTCAGCTGCAGCTCGGATTTCATGCTTGATGCCTCCATCACATCATTCATATCCGCCGGAGGTGCAGGATTCCCTACTCTGCAGGCGAAAGAGCTGGTGCAGGAAGTACTGCCGTTTCGTCTCCCAGATATAGACGAGGCTACCGCCGACCAAGTGCTAACCATCCTCCGTATGCATGTCTGTACCATTCGACAGTAGGCCGGCCGATGCTGGCCAGGTGATGCTGACAATTGCCCCATCAGGACATGGGAAAATCATATTGTTGCGGGCTCTCCTGGCCGAACATCTACACTCTCAATACATCCTTCTGGTGTCTGACTCCGCCGCTGAGGTGGTTGACAGTAATGATCAATGGTACAATGGCCCAATCACCCAGACGCAAAACCTGCAAGCACTGATGGAGAAGCTGTTGGCAGCCCGACTGACAGAACCAATTGTTCTAGTTATCGATGACCCTGCAATGGACCAGAAGACAGTCACCTACCTCAGCAACATCACCAGGTGCATCTGGCACACAAAGATAACTGTCTTTATCCTCTTTCACCCGCGAGATCTCACCGTACATCCGCTACAATGCCCGGTTGCTATACTTCAGCTCCAAGTGTGGGCGTGCCCTGCTCGAGACCATATACGACAGCCTAACCCTCAAGGAGACCAAAGGGGACTTTATCGCAGGTGTACAGAGGGCAGCTGAGCTGTACTGCTTCATCTTCAGCAACAAGCAGACAGGTGAGCTGTCACACTTCAAGCCATCTCTGGAAAAGGCACAGACCTTCATCTACAATCTGAATCCAGCAAGGAAACTAGCCTGCTCTACGCATCATCACTGACAGACTGTCGCAGCTGCCGCAACTTTTTTCATTCATCAGAAGGCGGCACGGTCTCCGCTACTTCGTCCGCGGTCTCTGCTACTTCGTCAGATGCTTGAGAAACTTCGTCAGAAGCTTGAGGAGCTTCGTCAGAAGCCTGTGGCTTAAACTCTGCCCACTGAGGGTCAGAGTCTAGAGCTCTCTTCTTCTGGGACTTCTCACGGAAGATCCACTTTGTCCATGCGTGACGAGCATCTGACTTGCGAGCGGATTTGATGAGGTAGTCCTGGTAGTTATCTGGGAATTTCAGAAATGCTGCCAGATCACTGGCCAATCTCCTGTGCCCTGCTTCGTTGAAGATGTGCTCAACAGCCTCCTTGCGGCCAACGGTGAACCCTTCCTGATTACCATCTGCATGACCGGTGTCATGGTTCTTCGCTACAGTGGCACTGACCTCCTCCCTGAAGTAGTTATTTGCTCAAGACTGGAGGCTATCCAGCATATCTCGCTCTTCCTGGCTATGGAGGCTAAATACGGCAGCCCACTTCCTGACCATTAGTAGATCTTTGGGGTCGACCCTCGCTTTTTGGAGAGCTAGAATAACAGGACTGTTGGTTTGGGGCACAGGTAGGTTGAGTGCCCTGCCCTGGGTGCTGTCAAACTTTCAGTAGAGTATTCGAGTCAGGAGTTCTTTTGTACTACGAGCTGGTGCTCCTTCCTCTATGGCGGCCAGTATCTCCGCATCAGACAGACGTGTGACCTTGCCACGCTCGTGGATAATGTTGATGTCACGAAGCAGTCTTCAGACCCTGTCACAGTGGGACAGTACACGCCATAGCTGTCGTGCCGACTTGTCCTGCTGCCTATAGACAATCTGCTGGAGAACTTTACCAAACATGGCAGCCGTTTAACCCCTCTATATACCCAGACCTTAAACATGCTGCAGTATGTGCAACATCCAGATGGGACCATTGAACCCATGACATCGCACCGCACTGATCCTCAGAAGGATGGCATGATGGTCATTCGACCCAGTATACATGATGAAAACCCATTGTCCGCTGCTGGGAAGTACATCGACTTTGCAATCTCGGCACAGATCCACGAGATCAAGAGCATGACACTCGAGAGCACAATAGAACAGATGGTAGAGCTCCCGCAGGTTCTGAGCAGGTAGGATATCGTGCAGAGCAACAGCACCGTGGACACCACCTATGTGAACAATGAGTACCGAGTCCTAGGTCTGCTGGCTCGTGATCCAACCTTCTATGCGAAGGGAAAGGGGTACTATGCTGTGGGGTGCCACGAGGGGTCCACGGAATTCGAACTACTGGCAGGTGTCGAGAAGCCCGTGGCAGTTCCACACTTAACCCTCTTTGAGAACGCACACGTGAATCCAGCTGCCATGCAGGATAGGCTGTTCCTCCGGGTGTACACTGAGCAGCTCGCAGATGCGATGATGAATGCTTCAAGACTTCATGTCTGGCATGACGAGAATGACCAGGAGCTGAAGCAAACGGGTTCCAAACAGCGGATCGTACATGTGGAGCGAGAACACCATCAGGTCCAAGCCACAGCCAACCAACGGGTAGAGCTGACATTGCATCGTGGTGCATTCTACTGTGTCGCTGTTACGGTCCTGGTTCAGAAGGGAGAAGCCATCCAGCAGGTGGATAAGCTAGACGACTTCAAGCTTGTGGTTGCTGGGACCAATGTTCTTGGTGAGGTATGCGAGCTGGCTGATTGCCAACTCTACAGACAGAGAACTAAGTCATGTGCACTTCTGCGACTAACCAGTGGAAGCGACGACCTCGAGTTGGCACTCGAGGGCCGTCACCACCTCGGGGGCAGGGACATCCCACCTAATCAGGGCAACCGGCTCAGCTTCAACATCGGAAACCTCATATCTGGGACT
The DNA here is from genome assembly GCA_034401795.1 of Chaetoderma sp. LZ-2023a. Taxonomy (NCBI): domain Eukaryota; kingdom Metazoa; phylum Mollusca; class Caudofoveata; order Chaetodermatida; family Chaetodermatidae; genus Chaetoderma; species Chaetoderma sp. LZ-2023a. The sequence goes on from CM067374.1 coordinate 31,001,308, forward strand.
CGCTCATTAGGTGTGATGGTACTTTACTTTGGCTATGTTAAGGTATGCGTGTCGAACACATTGTGCATAGAGCACAACTCCTGTCGTCACTGCTGCAGCTGCCACCACTACTATAAGCTTTGCTGTCTTCTGACCTGTCGATGCTTCATAGTCGAGCGTTGGCTCAGATATTTTTGCAGCCTCGTAGTACTCATCGAGACTCTCATCTGCCTCTTTGAGGCTCTGGTTGGCCTGAGCTCAGAGTAGGCGTCAGCTCGAGGGCTTTGCTGTGCTCAAACCTCTTCTTAGACAGCTTCTCCATCGCCTGGTTATGATGCTCACGCTCGACCTCTGCCGCCTTCTTATCGGCGAAGCTGAGTCCCCAGTTCACTAAGGCAAACAGGGCCGCATTCAAGATTGCGGATGCCATGCCATAGACTACAGTTTAAAGCCACTATATAGCTGTCCCCCAGCGACGGATCCCCAGAGCGATGTATGAACCAGAGACTTATGAAGATCCAGTCGAAGATATAGATGACGAGGACTATGAGGAGGACTATGATGAGGAGGATGATGCAGACGACTACAATGTAGTGGAGACCGCGGGTGAGTATGATGATGTAGAGCCTGAATCCTGCAAGCTAGTACACAGAGCGAAAGGAATCTATCGCACTTATGTAAAAGGTTCTATCAGTCCGCTAGCAGCAGCTGGGGATCTGATCGCTCTGTTCACAACGAAGGCTGGTGAGACGGTCGGCAAGATCGCCAACAATGCTCTCCATGGGATGGAGAAGATTTCTGAAGCCATACCAGCCATCGCCTCGGGAGTAGGTACGTTCTTTGGAGTCGCAGGCCCTTGACTACCCTATGTTGCCATAGTGCTCGTGGCCATCTGGCCCGCTGAACATTTAAGTTGTACTATATAAGAATGACATCTCTCTCTGTACGACCTGGTCAAGTCCCTTAACTTCAGAGGGTTGGTTGACAAACTACCGTTCAGTGAGGATCCAGCAGAGACTAGACGCCGGTGTACGGAGGTGTTTGAGGAGGTCTTCAGTGATAGTCGAATGAATGACGGCCGTCTGTTCATCTGTTTAGAGTTCGCCCAGGCCGTGCATGACAGGACGGGAGTGGACGCCAGTGATAAAATCACCCAGGCCATGCGTGACAGGACGGGAGTAGACGTCAGTGATAAAATCACCCAGGCCATGCATGACAGGATGGGAGTGGACGTCAGTGATGAAATCTTGGAGTTCCGTCTTTCTTGAGGAACTCTACTATCAGCCTGGTGGATATTACCGTGAGCCCCCTAACCTACTCGAGGATGCACGTCGCAAGGGTCACAACTTCACATTGGAGACAGTTAGCCAGTGGCTCAGCCACCAGGTGATGTGGCAGATATACAGACCTCGTCCACGGCACATCAGGAATGCCCATTTCGAGGAAACTGTCCCGAAAAGAGTGAACCAGGCAGATGTTCTATTCCTTCCACATGACTCAGTTGGTCGTAAGACCTACAAGTATGCCCTCACCATCGTCGATGTTGCCAGCAGATACAAGGCGGCAGTACCGCTCAGAGACAAGTCAACTGGCCAGGTGGCCCCGGCATTCCAGGGTGTCTACGAGGCTTCGGAAAATCCCCTCCAGTGGCCGGAATTGTTGCAGGTGGATGAGGGTAAGGAGTTCATAGGGGAGACTGCAGCCCTCATGCGGAAACATGGTGTTGCAGTTAGGCGAGGCGAGGTAGGGCATCACCATGCCCAGGCTATCGTTGAGTGGTGGAATCGGACACTGGCAGAGAGACTGTTCCCACACCAATACGCCCAGGAAATGGCCGCGCCGAGTGAACAGTCTAGAGTATGGGTGAGAGGGCTGCCTGCTGTGATGGAGCGATCCAATGCTGAGGTTACCAAGTTAATCGGGAAGAAGCCAGTAGAGGCTATCAGACACTCTGCTGGTCACAGCTCTAGAGGAGAGAACAAAGGAGAGGAGTGCCTACCACCTGATGCTCTGGTTCGGTACCTGTATGAGCCTGGCGATTTGGAAGGTGGTCGACGGCGTGCAACAGATCCTAACTGGTCGATAGATGTTCACAGGCTTGACGAGTATGTGGAAGCGGAGGGGCGGCCTACACTGTACTACCTGGCACGCCAGCATGGAGTGTCTAGGCGACCATTTCTCGTAGAAGAGCTTCAGCTAGTCCCTGAAGACACACAGCTACTACCCCCTAGGGTCTTAACATGATACTCGATGGGCTCGGTATGGACCCCATCTGGCAGCACATGGCGCTTATCATAGTAAGCGGAGAGTCCGAGTTTTTCCTGCGCATACGTCACCATACCCTGATTGCGCATTCGTAGGCCTCGATTGGTGGCTCTGTCCACCCCACCATGGAGGGCGCTGTAGGACCTCTGCCAAGGAGATGTCATTCTGCCACTTAGACATTCCCTTTGTCGAGCATTTCACTTGCAAGTTTCTGCTGGTCCAGTGGTCTGTATTTTCCACGTAGTAGCACTTGAAGCAGAGAGCAATACCATGAGTGCCTTCGAACTCGAGCTTGAACAATCCCGGAGTGTGGTTAGACCATTTGTCCCATGCCAACCAGTTCCGTTTGCAGACCTCATACTCCGTTCGCATCTCTGGGCGTATCACCTCATCGAGGTTGGAGCCTGCTACTGCGATATAGGCAGAATCGGTGTCCATCTGCAGGTACTCGAAGCTGTCACGAGCTACGTAGCGGTCGATGAAGTCATAATAGAACTCCAGCATTCACAGCTTCGCCAGCTCGTATACTGCTATACCCACATGGAAGGGGCGACGAATGGTGATTTTAGACTTACGCCTCTGCAATTCGTAGGAATCGTACAGTTTCTTTACCACACGGCATTGCTTGGGCCATGGTTGACAAATACAGAGCATTTGCATCATAACCAAGGAGATGTTGACATACTCGCTTACCTTGGTGAATTCGGGTAACCCCAGACTCGTGATATCTCATGAACACAATGCTTGGACCCCCGAAAACAGCACCCTTTAATATCTCGTAAGCTTCCTTGCCTGGAGAGTAAAGGCTAATATCCTGCTCATGTTCAGCAGTACCACGAAGTAGGTACTGAAGTGACATACCAGGAAGTGACACCGCATCCTTCAGAATGTCTATACCTCGTTCTGTGTAGAATTCTCGCATCTTCTCTAAGGCTTCAATGCACGGGCTAACATCCAAGTTGTTGTAATATCGCAACCAGTCAGCAAACATCTTTATCCCCAGATCTCTGAAGGTCTGCTTATAAGCTTTCCACTCTGACAACTCAAGAAGGTAACCACCTTTGAGCTTGGACCACCGCGCAGGATAATCATGTAGTCCATGATAGGCAAGCTTCTCAGGTGAGTCGAACCATTCATAAGGTAACCAGCTCTTCTGTTGCATGCAACCATAGGCTTTGACCCATTTCTCATAAGAAACCCCTGGGCCGAGGTAGTTGATTACATCGAGAAACTTCAGTTCAGGCGTAATGAGGAACATTGTCTGGCTAGCCTTCTTACCGACTTTCACCCTTCCTTTGGGTGAAGTAGTAAGTTCATCCACGAAGTACTTCTTAATGAGGTTCAGGTCGTACCGCTCAGAGTTGAACCCGATCACAGGCACCTGGGCACACCGCTCATTGATAAGTCACTGCTGTCGTTTTGGTAACTTGTCCAAGATACTGTGACAGAACCCTTGCACGGATCATGGAGGCTCGTAGTTGGATCTCCTGCATGAACTCCGAGATCAGCACTTTGGAGTTAGCATTGCAGAGGTGAGTTGGAGAGCTCGCGCTACCATCTAAGGAGCAGCCGATTGACACCAAGATTGGGATGTGGGCACTCTCGATCGTGAGACCCTCTGTAGGGTGGGTCTTGATCCCATCTAGAAGGGCTTCAAAGTCATAGACAATAAAGTGTGGGTATGGTACTGTCCGCACAGGAGTGTGGATGCTTGGACAGCGTTTTATACAGCACTCCCACTGTACATCCACGCACGTCCAGAGGCTCTCAGTTTCTCGTCTCTCACGACCATCTTGCGGTATCTTTGATCAGCATCCTCACCTCGCTGGTGTTGTGAACACCCATGCCTGTGACAGCCATGAAACTGGTATACTGTGTCGGTTGTCAGATCATAGCCATCTACGGGAGCCCTCTCGATCCAATGCTCACCACCGTGACTACACTTTGCGTGGTGTATATGAATTCCACGGTTTCTCGACTCATATTCAATCCAATGAGTAGCCGCGGAACTGGCCAGTTGGTATGGATATGAGGCCTTCTCATATGGGGACTGCGGTGCTACTACCTTCTCCCCAGGGCAATCGATGGTCGGTTTTTCCCCTGTACAGCGGTCAGCATGGCGATGGAGACTACATGCTTGGGTGAACTGCTGTTGACAGTGCCCACAGCTGAAAGTCTGGGCCAGCTTGGAAATCTCCTTAATGAAGAAGGCGTGGTGGTCGTACACTCCTATGGTCATGATGGTCGGATAGTGTGCAGGTTTCCTGGTCAGATGCCAGCTACCCTCTTCAGTCGGCTCATAAACACGAATCCCTGTCTTCAAAAATAACTCTACCTTGTCCAGCTGGTCTAGGGACGTCTTTGGTACGTCAGCCACTGGCATGTTCAGGCCATAGAACTGTTTAACAAGCTCTCGTGCAGGAGCTGTACTTCTATCAGCTCTTGCACCCTGCTGGACTGCTAGACATCTCCAGAGGCACTTGCTATCTTTGTAGGTATCGAGTGCTACCATTCCCTTCCTCCATCGGAGCCAGACCGAGAGGGGGCCTGTCCCTAGCAGATGCTGGTAGTCGATGACAACCTTTACCTCAACGTTGATTGATCTGACGAAGGCCCACGCAGTATTGGGCCAATTGATATTGTCTGGGTCGAAACGGGCTTGCTCTCTGTCCTCCACCCAAGTCTGGGTCTCTCCTAGTGTATTCATCCAGGGACTTCCTGGAGCATTTTTGTGTAATAGCATTACCCTACCATCCTCGATGTGGCGGATTCGATAGGTGTGGGTATACCGAATGTAGAAGTCATTCTGAGCAGTCCGCAGCTTCTCCATGATCCGACCTGTAATGTCTCCTTCTAGCCCTCTGAAGAATGTCCAGCATAATGTTCGCCATCCTCTCTCCTCTGTCTCCCTCTCACAAAGACGCTCGTTGAGAATCTGCTGACCTTCACGCCTCATACTCTGGACTATGGTTCCATATCTTGGTCCCTTTCTGATTCGGTCTAGAAGAGGTAGGCATTCTGGTGGATGGCTTGCCATCCGAGTTGCTACAGCTTTGGCCCGTAAGCTGACATTCGTCTCCTCATACAACTGACGACTCTCACGGAGCAGCTGTGCTTTCTTGTTAGGGTTCCATGGATCCTCAGAGGTGAGCGCCGGAAACCTCCATGTCTGTTTTGCTCGGGAGAGTCGCTTTAGACACTCCTCGGCACTGGTGGGGAGTCGCTTTCGCCACTCCTCGGCATTGGCATGTGCAATCATCTGGAGCAGGTCAGCTTTGCGGGCCTTAGAATATCCTCTGAGACCGAATTGCTTTGCCATCACTCGAAGATGTGTTACAGTAACCATGATGCAAGGTCTATATTTAGATCTTAAACCTTTCTGACTTACAGTAGCCCTGATGCAAGGTCTATATATTAGATCTTAAACCTTTCTGACCCTCTTCGAGGGTGTTACAGTAAGTGGCGATCAGTACCTGTGGGTGGTGTATATCCCTGTGGATGCCTGTCTCTAAATGTGAGTTCAGACCCTATTATGTGTGGCGATCAGTACCTGTGGGTGGTGTATATCCCTGTGGATGCCTGTCTCTAAATGGGTGTTCAGGCCCTATTATGTGTGGCGATCAGTACCTGTGGGTGGTGTATATCCCTGTGGATGCCTGTCTCTAAATGGGCGTTCAGACCCTATTATGTGTAGCGATCAGTACCTGTGGGTGGTGTATATCCCTGTGGATGCATGTCTCTAAATGGGCGTTCAGCCCGTATTATGTGTGGCGATCAGTATCTGTGGGTGGTGTATATCCCTGTGGATGCCTGTCTCTAAATGGGCGTTCAGACCCTATTATGAGTGGCGATCAGTACCTGTGGGTGGTGTATATCCCTGTGGAGGCCTGTCTCTAAATGCGTGGCATGACACGTTTAGGTTCTTCCATAACTAAACTGAACTTTCTCCTGGCACAGACCTTCTTGTAGTTCATTCTGTTGGAATGTTTACGCTGCCCCCCCCCCACCCCCGCATGCATTACATAGTCCACAGTCTGTATAAATACCTGCCCCGCATCCTCTGCACGGCTTCGGCTCAACAGCAGCCTTCTGAATCTGAGCATTGTGTGTCGCACAATATTCTCCAACACAGTTCCTTAAGCATCGAAAAGGTTTACCTCGCATAAGCCATTTGCATGTATTATAATGCATGTTTGATAAAGTCTATATCAAGATCTTATACCTTGGGCTGATGGGTGTAGGGGCTGGGTATGTATTTGTGGTTCTCCCGGACAATGGGGTCCACACGGGAGTTTTATATTCTCGGCCATGGGCATTTGTCTAAATGGAAATCCAGTTCTCTAAATGGAAATCCAGTTGAGGGAGGTGATCAGGGAGGTATTATTTTTCTCCTACCGGCTATACTACTCCTGTCTTTCTCAGAAAACCGTCATGTATAAACCACCTTTCTCAGAAAGTTATCACGTACAAACCACCTTTCTCAGAAAGTTCATGGATAAACCATCTTTCTCAGAAGGTTGTCACGCATAAACCATCATGTTCAGAAAGCTGTCACGGATAACCCATCATTGTCAGAAAGTTGTCAACGATAACCCATCTTTCTCAGAAGGTTTTCACGGATAAAGCTTCTTTCTCAGAAAGCTGTCACGGATAACCCATCTTTCTCAGAAAGCTGTCACGTATAAACCACCTTTCTCAGAAAGTTGTCCCGCATAAACCATCATCTCAGAAAGTTGTCACGCATAAACCATCTTTCTCAGAAAGTTGTCAAGGGGTACCCATCTTTCTCAGAAGGTTGTCACGGATAAACCTTATTTTTCAGAAAGCTGTCATGGATAAGCCATCTTTCACAGATGGTTGTCACGGAGAAACCTTCTTTATCAGAAAGGTGTCACGCATAAACCATCTTTCTCAGAAAGTTGTCAAGGATAACCGATCTTTCTCAGAAGGTTGTCACGGATAAACCTTCTTTCTCAGAAAGCTGTCATGGATAACCCATCTTTCTCAGACAGCTGTCACGTATAAACCACCTTTCGCAGAAAGTTGTCACGCATAAACCACCTTTCTCAGAAAGTTCACGGATACCCATCTTTCTCAGAATGTTGTCCCGCATATACCAGCATTCTCAGAAAGCTGTCACGGATAACCCATCTTTCTCAGAAGGTTGTCACTCTTAAACTATTTTTCTCAGAAAGCTGTCACGCATAGCCCATCTTTGTCAGAGAGTTGTCACGCATAAACCACCTTTCTCAGAAAGTTCACGGATACCCATCTTACTCAGAATGTTGTCCCGCATAAACCAGCATTCTCAGAAAGCTGTCACGGATAACCCATCTTTCTCAGTAGGTTGTCACTCTTAAACTATTTTTCTCAGAAAGCTGTCACGCATAGCCCATCTTTGTCAGAGAGTTGTCACGCATAAACCATCTTTCTCAGAAAGTTGTCACGAATAAACCATCTTTCTCAGAAAGCTGCCATGCATAAACCCTCATAATCAGAAAGCTGACTAAATTTGACCAAAAATTTCGCCCATACAGTCGACAATGCGCAGAAAGCATTCATTTGGAGGAAACATTGTACAGAAAATAATGAAAAATAGATAGACCTCGCGCGTCGATTATTAATGACATACGCCTCTCAAACGCGCGTCTATTATTAATGACATACGTCGGACAGGCAGTGGACAATATTAACCGGCTCTGCGTTTGAGAGGCGATGTTGGTAAGAACCCAACAAACCTTGTATTACTTTGGCATTTTGTCAGCTTCTGAAAGTGAATAGCTTCATCCACGAAACACAAGCAACATTACGTTTGGAATTTAGCACATCTTATATTGCACTTGATTGGCACAAGGGAAATTCAATTACGATTCTGCTCCGCATAGACCCTGGAATTCTGTAAAATTCAATATGTACTTTTCGATAGAACCAGAATACTAGACGAGATAAATATTTGTGAGGAAGTACTAAGGGTCTTATTACGCGTTCGTGTTCAGCGTCAGCGTTGTTCCCGCGTCGACATTGTATGAAGTGCACCGTGCTGCCCCGCCGGGTGCAGCAAAAGCAGTGATTGAGAACACAAGTCCGTCAACGCCAATTTAGCTTTGCTCAGTAGACCCGGCATAAAGCTACTGTGTCCCCAAAATTATAGATTTTTCCTGGATTTATTGCTATCAAGAGATTCTATCATTTCACAATTACATTCTAGAACACAGCTTTATGTGTGTAAATAATCCCGTGCGTGAAGAGTCATTTATTGCATCATTTTGGCGCATCGCATTATGTGAGAGAGAGAGAGAGAGAGAGAGAGAGAGAGAGAGAGAGAGAGAGAGAGAGAGAGAGAGAGAGAGAGAGAGAGAGAGAGAGAGAGAGAGAGGGGGGGGGGGCGATAGAGAGGGAGAGAGAGGGGCGGCAGAGGGGAGGGGATTCTGAGAGTTTAGGGTTCAGAGTGTATAAATCCCAACACGCGCAAAACGTGGAGATTAGCTACAAAGGGGCTGGACATAGCTAGAAATGGACGCGACACAGCTAGAAATGGGCTGGACATATATAGAAATGGGCGGGCCATAGCTAGAAATAGACGGGACATAGCTAGAAATGGGCGGGACATAGTTAGAAATGGGCGGGACATAGCTATAAATGGGCGGGACATAGTTAGAAATGGGCGGGACATAGCTAGAGATGGACGGGACATAGCTAGAAATGGGAAGGACATATTTAGAAATAGGCGGGACATCGCTAGAAATGGGCGGGACATAGCTAGAAATGGGCGGGACATAGCTAGAAATGGGTGGGACATAGCTAGAGATGGGCGGGACATTGCTAGAAATGGGAAGGACATATCTAGAAATTGGCGGGACATCGCTAGGAATGGGTGGGACATAGCTAGAAATGGGCGGGACATATCTAGAAATGGGCGGGACATCGCTAGAAATGGGCGGGACATAGCTAGAAATGGGCGGGGTATAGTTAGAAATGGGCGGGACATAGCTAGAAATGGGCGGGATATAGCTAGAAATGGGATGGATATAGCTAGAAATGGGCAGGACATAGCTAGAAATTGGCGGGACCTAGCTAGAAATGGGCGGGACATAGCTAGAAATGGGCGGGACATAGCTAGAAATGGGCGGGACATAGCTAGAAATTGGCGGGACATATCTAGAAATGGGCGGGACATGGCTAGAAATGCGCGGGATATAGCTGGAATTGGACGGGACATAGCTAGAATTGGACGGGACATAGCTAGAAATGGACGGGACATAGCTAGAAATGGGCGGGACATAGCTAGAAATGGATCTTTCTATTGTCCAGCTTGTTTATCGTACTTTGCTTGAGGTTGTGAAGGAAAGCAAACGATGACACGAATCCCGGCAAAAAATGCAAACGTATCAGCAATGAGGAGCCACTGGAAATCCCCTTACGTAAGTAGGCCAATGAACTTTTCCGTTTTAGCTATGCCCCGCCCATCTCTAGCTAAGCTCCACCTACACCTCGCTCGCATCGGGATCAATCGATCTCTGAACTATCAATTTCAGAAAACTATACAGGTAAGCTGTATGGCAGCAACAGCGCCCAGTCAAATTAGTTTCAAAATATTCAACGGCGTGTTTATCAAATATTAGAGACATACAGTTCTTACAATGCGTCAGACTTTTAAGAGTTAAAGACTCTTACGTCATCATTTATGACGTAATTATTATGACGTCATCCTACACGACGCTTATCTGATTATGAAGTCATATGACGTCAAATCATCGAGGGATACTCTGGAAAGGTGAATTAACGGTGTCGTTAGCGCATCGTATGTCTGTAAGACTATTCTTAGCAAACAGCGTTCAACATATGTATGTGTTAGCAATTCCACCAAAATTGGGTGTCGCTGTGAAAGTGTTTGCAACACGAACTGAAGGATAGATGGTGCTATTATCCACACAGCTGGGGGAACTCCCAATGTCCTCGTGACCAGACTCGATGTTTGAGCCATTGCAAACAACTGCGATCCTTTACAAATCAGCTCTAGGCACACAGTTTAATCTCACTCAGCACTATGCACGCTGTCCAACACAGTTCATTGTCTGCGAGGCTGTTGCTACAGTGGTGGCCAATTTTTGCACTAGTTCTTCTAATGCCAGGGAATATGCCCACTCAGAAAGCATTACAGTTCTCAGTACTAGCTAGCAACAAACATTAGGCACACAGAAGATGCCATAAGACCAACTTGACCATCATCATTATCATTATCATCATGCTCATCAGCAGCAGCAGTAGCAGCAGCAGCATCAGCATCATCAGCAGCGGCAGCAGCAGCAGAAACAGCAGCATCGTTCATCATCATCATCATCATCATCATCATCATCATCATCATCATCGATCCTCATCCTTCATCATCATCACATCACATCATCATCACCACCACCACCACCAGCACCAGCACCACCACCACCACCACCACCACCACAACAACCATCATCATCATCACCACCACCACCACCACCATCACCACCACCACCACCATCATCATCATCATCATCATCATGTAGATGCGGTCATCATCATCATGATCACCATCATCATCATCATCATCACCATCACCACAAGCACCATCACCACTACTGCCACCAGCACCATCACCAGCAGCAGAACCACCATCAGCAGCATCATCATGGTAGAAGTGAGGTGAGCTGGGCGGTTTTTTCACACCTTTTAATTAGAGGCTGTGTCATAGCAATCAACTTTATTTGCATCATTATCACCTTTTTTCTTTGATCTCACCGCCTTTTGAAAAGGTGTGAAAAAAACGCCCAGATCTCCTCCAGTTCTGATTGGATGTTAAATGTAGAGGGTGACCATAAGCCCCTCCCCCTCATTAAATCATGTGCCTCCTGTCATCCAATAAGGTGAGCTTAATGGTAATTAGCGAAATGCTAATTGACAAAGGTTAATGAGGGTAATTAAGGATGATTGATAGGCTAAATATGTATACTCGTCTTTTCCTAAATCTGGGAATTAGTTTGAGCGCGAAGCCCCGCCCCCCTCGTCAAGTCACGTGCCTCCTTGCATCCGATGAGGCAAGCTTAAGTGTAATTAGCGTAATGATGCATGACGAGGGTTAATGATAGGGTAATTAAGGATGATTGATGGGCTATATGTCTGTACTCGTTTTTTCCTGACTCTGGGAACTCGTTCGAGCGTGAAATCCCGCCCCCCCCCCCCACATTAATCCCGTGCCTCCTGGCATCCAATGAGGTGAGCTTACGGTTAATTACCGTAATGACGAGCATTAATCGATAGGCGTTTTGATTTTTGTTTAAACGCGTTGTTCAACATTTATTATAATTATGAATACATGATCACGCTCAGTAACAATGTGCACGTATGCATCATGAAACCTAATGACGAATTTGTAGTAGACATACGCGAGTTTAGTTTTGGTAGTGTTTACCCCACCAAGCGAGGCATGTTTATGTACGGTATTACGTTTCGAAAGTTTGCTGCTATGATACCCGCATTCGAAGAAATTATGCTTAGGACTAGGTATTCCGATAGGGTAGAGCAGATTAATTACATATACGAATAAGAACCGAAATTAAAGGTCACTATCAGCACTAAATATCTAACTTGGTACTTTGCTTCGCCAGGTCAAATGGAGATGAACCCATCGTTCAGGAGCATAACATTCCCGAGCGACTCGTGGAGAACTTGCATGAAATTCTTGGAGCTATAATGAACTCTACGCTCATGTAAGCGTTTATACCTGAAAAAGCAAATGAAGATTTCTATTACATTTCTAACCAGGCTTAGTGTGGCTGCGCAATATTGATATAGAATCTACAACCGATCGTTAATATCCAGATAAAACTTGTGATGGTTGACACGATGCTCTCCAAAGATAACAGTGATCAGTTATTAAGCATTAGATTAATGGCTGATTCGTGTTGCTCGGATAATTGGCAGAGATAAATCTGCCTATGCAGTAACATGCCTTCACTCTCCTTCCCTCGAGTCAGCTTAAAGTTAATGGTTGATGAAGATGTTTGGTTTGAAATAGTCAGAATCCTGAGCAGCGGTGTAAACGTTAACTCAAAGTTAATATCGGACGGATTATACATTACTGCTACTGATGAAGAACTTAAACTAACTACAGTTTTAGAGGGTGACACCGTAAAGACTAAGAATTACATATTCTCAAGAGTCTTCATGACTCTATTACTGGGATTAACGTCTAACCAACCTGGTAATGTTGTCGATGTAACCGATTCTGATTCTGAGATAGAAAGGGTTATTCATACCCTTATTGATCACGTATCCCCAGGGACTGTCGGAGAGTTACATTATGCTATTCAACAGGTGTCTACGAATGTAGAGGAAGAAATACCATTGGGATTCGAACCCTTACCGGATACGTTAGGTTCTAATGATTTACAGGATTACGATGAAGCCGAGTATTTTACTTCGCCCGACTCGCCCGATGTTGTTGAAACTTGCGCTCAACCAGAAGCTATGCAGGACACCCCCGATACATGATATAAATGAATGTGAATATCTGAGTTTTGACTGCAAAAACGTTCCACAATCTACCAGAGCCAATGCTATGGATATTTTCGCAAATTTGTTGAATTTAGCGATCCATAGACAAGCGATTCGAGGCTGTTAGAGTTGTCAACATGACAGGCCATCTCAACGCGAACACCGGTGTATGGGAATCGATTATTTCTTAAGACCTATCGACAATGGTGAATTACATTACTTAAGCGCATTAGAATGTGTACCTAAAAGCGATTTCTTTTGGGTATTATCTACAGATCCAGATTTATATTGGAATGTATACCAGTTATACAAAGCCAGTAAGACTGAATGGCTGAATGATATACTGCGTGCTGTTTATAAGCTGCACGAATAATATATAGAGAATCTGGAACGAGGTCACTTTTCATATCACTATTATGGACCGAGTTGAACATTACCAATTTGCACGAGCTTTAGCGAGTGCAAAATTGATAATTTTCAATGAGGTTCATAATAGTGATATGAAAAGTGACCGAGTTTGAGATTTTATTTATCATACAAACTGTAATTTTGAAATATTTGCCAATAGTTGCTGATGTGACTTTTATCTGATTTCTCATTGTTGATTTTCGTGAAATCGATACCGCTGCTGTGACGCACCGTAAACTACACTTTTCTTCTTCGCAGAGCCATGGCCGTCAATCGTTACTTCGCTGCTGACTGATAAACTGTCAAACGATGACATTTTGCGATAACGTTTCATGAATGACAAATCGTAGTAAACAAAGCATAGTAAAACAGTACCGCGTAGTAATCCCTACACGTCACACTCACATCAATTGATGTTTTAATTGGTCGATTTAAATGGGTGCGCAACCCAACAGCCAATGAAGATACTCCGTTGAATATGGCACGTGTGCTCATATAAAAAAATATGGAACGGGCTAGAAGGCTTGTTTATATGATATTATAACCTATAATTATCGAATTCGTTTGTGTTTTCTCAATCAAAACTCACTCGTATTACAGCTACTAAAAATGCTATGTATAAGACTCGAGCTAAAACAACATTTCTCTATTCACTAACAGTCCAACCCTCCCCCACCTCCCACCCCCGAACTGCCAGGTCTTACCTCTACAAAACCCTTCCCTCTCAGAATTATAATTTTGACGTAGGTACCCTAGAGTTACGTAGATGTCTGACGTAGTAGTAGGCTAACAAACAGCCGATCCAAACACGATGCCTCTCACCATCCCACCCCCAACAGACCAGGCTTATAAATATCTATCAGCAAATATATCTCTGATGAGCAGTTCATTCAAGTCTTTAATCCTTTATGTGCGTCATTAGCCTGAGGCATCAGACATCAACGTACCTTTAGGAGAACTATGTTACAATTCTAATTCTGGAAAAGAAAAAAGAATGTGAGAAACAGACTTTGAAATGTATTTTAACACGAATATGGTAAAAGCAAACTTAAACCATATCATTTAAAAACCATCTGCCACTGTCTAATGGGTTAAAAAGGAGACGAAGCGAAATTTATGTGAGCAGCATTTTTATTGTAACCTCCCCATTGAAGAGTTATGAGCATATAATCTAATAATTTATGGGCTAAACTTTGGATGATTAGATCACTTTTTGTTAAATCTAATAATGCCGTTATAATTGAAGTCATCAGCAGTCCATGAATCCTATGATACAGAAAATGTATGCACAACTCTCCGCAACGAGTTGATAATAGCGGCTGAACAGTAACGTCATTACAATATATATTACGGGTTACATATGACCATTAGTTCAGGCCATGGGGCACGACCTAACAAATCTAAATATTCAGATTTTCCGTGTTTTGGGAAATATAACATGATCCAATGAGTACCTGGAAGGTTCTCAAGATCTGTATTAGCGATGAGACACGCTGGTCTTCTGATACGCTTAGATACAGTCTTTATCGAAAACAGCGTCCTAATCTCCAGTCTCCCGAGAAAATATGTTTGAGATCTGTAGTAGATAATAATAATAATAATAATAATAATAATAATAATAATAATAATTTCTTTCTAAATAGCTATACAGCTGTATAGGGGGGAAGGGGGTGGTGGGGGAGGGGGTGGTGGGTGGGGGTGGGGGATGGGTTGGGGGTGGGGTGGGGCGGTGGTGGTGTCGGTGTGTGTTGGGGTGTTGATGAGTTTGTGGGGCTGGGGTGTCAAGTGCTCTAGTAGTCCATGGTAACGTTACGATCGCTGTCAATGCTTATAATGTTATTAAATTCTGCATAACATATTACGTTCATAGTATCAGGTAATACTGTTTTAAATTTTAGTTGGAGGCATGGACTTCCTTGCTTCGTAAGGTAGACGTGATCGCCTGTAGCGAGGTCTGGAGTGTGGTCAATGGAAAAAAATGTGTAACCTGCCTTATATTCATCGATATTAAGCCCTATAAATTTGTCCTCGAATATTGTACCGGTTCCATTAAACAACGTCAAGAATGACTCTGTAAAATTATAACCAGCAGCCATGAAATTCGGTGTAAGAGCATCTTCAGCCACTCGCTCATTATCCATATAGCACGAATGTGATTAGCATCGCAGTGTTGAAAATTATACATGTTTGTATCGAAATCTCCTTTATAAGCTCTATTACTAACTATACCGAATATAATCATACTCGGTAGGTCCCGGAGAGAAATATTGTCCCTATTCACGCTACTCGTCCCTGCGGGAATGGTGAATGATTTGACGATAACTCTTTTAATAGTATCGGGGTGGGGTGGGGGGGGGTACTTTAGCAGTGTAGACGCATGAGCGTTAATTACTTCTGGAATAGGGTTAACCTTACATAAATTTAATGCATCTTCGTGCAGACATAATTTGTAAATGTGCGCATTAGGTTAAAATCAGGTTTGCTCAACGTAAAACGTAGCGTTAAGGAAACTCCATTGATTAAATATTCATCATGAAGAAAAATGTTGGAATTAATTCTACCGATCATTTCCACATGGTTACTTAGGGCAATGTTAAGCTTTCTACGTGTATAACCTACATTATTAATGGTCTTATTATCCATATGTACCGCCATATCCTTAAACCATAATGCAGCAGTTAATTGACTCGACTTATGCTCTGTCGAATAATTAAATAAGCTTTCGAAATAACTGCAAGAAGTCGTTAGAGTCAGAGAGATGTTTTCCATTTAAAAATGCATCTACTTGAGAAAACATAGAGCCAACCCATAGGCTAACCAGTGCAACATTGCTATTCACTGTTAAAGGAGTTTCCACCTCCGCGACAACCCGCTCAACACTAGCCTTAACGTAATGTAACTTTGAGCTACCTCTATATTCGTCACCGCTTCCACAGATGAAAAGCTCCGGACTTCCCCAGAGTTAGACAAGCTCATAACGGGTTGATAGCTTTGTCAACGAGCTTGATCCATCGTAGTCATTACAGGTTTCAAAGCTGCCACCTTATTAGTCAACTAAATATATCCACTTATTTAGAGTTTCTGATGTTTCACCCTCTACGGTTACGCTTCGAATAACTTATGCACTTATGCGCAGGTTAGCGGATCGTTAACCCCGCTTAACATTTTTGCGTCTCAGTTGTGAATTTGCTCCCGAGATATTGTTACGCACTAATGCTATGGCTTTTGGTGCGATCGCTCCACTGACATTCAAAGCCCTATTTTTCACAGATGTTTTCAATCTTTTACCCGCAAAAAAATCTTCAGCCACTCCTAAACCTGCTGACAGGGCATCCTCACCCAAACGTTTTCCTACGCTTTTAGCTAATGGCGTGGCTGCCCTGAACGGTGAACCTATAATAATTCCTAGCCGTTGACCCTTTTGACTCCTAATGACTACGAATACTGGTAAATGTCCACTGGCTTGATTAGCATATTAAGCTCTCATTTAGTCATCAAATTCAATAGCGAACATTCGCTTAGCTGTTAAATGTTATGAGATTGATTCGATCCATGAAATGGTTGAATATAATGGCATTTTTATAACGCATGTGGCTATTAATCTGCTTATTTATAAACTCTATTAGAATCTTAACAGGATAGAAGCCTTTGGGTATATCTACATATTGGGTGTAGAGAGGTATTTCTAGATTTTTACGTCGAGGTGGTGAATTTATGTCTGATTTTTTTAAAGTATTATGCTACTTAAACGTATCTAAAAAAAACCTCGGCTATGCTTAGAGTATTTTTCTTCTTCTGCTTCTGCTTAGGTTGAGCCTTTGGCGACAAGGGTTCATAAGGATGTAGCAGGATGGTCGAAGGATTCGCTAATGTTAACCAACTTCTCTAATACAGTATGGATGAAAACTCGACTTCCCATTCCCCAGAGAATCCTAAAGGCGTTTGAAGATGTGTTTTGAATTCTGAAATCTTATTATCCGGATAGTAATCCTTGCTACTGTTACTCGGAAGCGTAATATAAAATTGCTCCATGTTTCTAGCTATTCTTTCTAAACCGCGGACAACGTCAACCTCTCACCTTTTGGTGTTTTTATACTTGGCACTGGTAATATATACCCCAAACATGCTAATGCTATCCAAACCCCTTTATCGCCATTTTTAACGCTCAGATTTATTAAACAAATTTCTAGTATAATATAGCTAATTATAACCTGAGCGAGATATTTTATCTCGTCTCTGGGTACTTTTCCACCGCAAAATGACCAACGATAATCATTATTCCAAATTTCTGGACTGTTTAGAGACATTTCTACAACACACTAACGCTAGGTTACGTGTCTGTTGGTGTGGGGAGGGGGAGGGGGTGGGTAGGATGTATCTGTAGCTCGGTAATGATTCTAAATACGGTTAAGTTCTGAATAACTTATCCACAAATTAAACAAATTAGGATAACCATGCCATTTGGCATAGACTTCTCGCTTATTATCTTTCGTACGCCTTTTAATAATTCTTTCTACTCGATACAGCTGCCTGTTAGCTTCATTTAAACCAATTTTCTGCAGCTCTTCGGAATAAAATGTACCGATAATGGGATTTTGATTATAATCATTGAGCTTATATACACCCGATCTGTGAGGTAGTTTCAAACTTATTTTGAATATCTCCTCGCTCCATGTAAGTATATAACCCTTGGTAAATAGATCTTTTAACTCTGACACTCTTATGTCATCGCCTACACTCAAACTATTCGACTCTACCGATTCTCTCGGATTCGCTTTCAAGTACATATTATGCCAAGATAACACCTCTGTACTGCAGTCAACATCTACCAGTTTCATTTTTGTACTACCGTGTACAGTTCTATTGTAAGATCTTACCAGATTATGGAGCGTATCGATATATCTATCGGTATTTTTGTAAGTCATATATTTCCATAACTTAGTCTTTATGGTGCATTGAATGCGTTCAAAGATCGCTGCCTTCGTGCGAGAGCTCTGAGATGTGGAGAAATGTATACCTTTAGATGTTAATATGTATCTAATGGTAGCGCTCACAAATTCGCCCCATTTATCACTTTGAATCGATTCCGGTCTTCTAGGGACAGTATTCCGAAATAACTCCAATGCTTAAGCTAAGATTTTTGCAGTTTTATTTTATTTTATCAAAATTTTGATAGACAATCTGTTATGAATAGTAGATAATGTATCGTGTTAGTATGTCTGGCTAAACTAGTAACATTGCTCAGATCCATTTGCCATAGCTGATCAACGCTGGTTGCTTTGAATTGATCGCTATTAAACTTCTCTTATGTCTATGCAAAGTGTACGTTGGTTGCTCGGCTAACCAGGAGCGTATTAAGGCTTTAGATATTGTTCCATAAAAGGACATATACAGTTTTTCCAAACTGCAGAAAGACGCAGAGTGTTTGCTATCGTAATATACACGTTTCAATCTGTCAGCTATGTTAATAGATTGCTTATTTCCTACGATTCTTGCGAACTTCTTTTCGCCATAGTTCAACCAAGTTTTAGATAGCTTAGCATCACGAGCTCTAAGATTTCTAGTGACAGAGCGCTGCACTGTCGAACTACGTCTATTAATGAGTGTAGATTGTAAACCTTTAGCCTCGGGTTCGTTTTTTCGGGGGGTTTTCGCTCTAGATTCAATACGCTAAAGACTCGGCTGTTGTTCAACGCTTTCGTCTGTGTTATGAATCTTATCCCAAGTCTTATGACTGCCCACTACTTGTCTAGGTATATTGGCATTGGCTAAGAGTCTATTGAAGGCTGTCAGTAATTTAACTTCTAAAAAATCCTTAGAATATGTATATGAATTCTGCATCACGGTTGAGGCTATTAATTCTACTAGATTACTACTCGGATAGGCTACGTCGTCTATGGTGACACAATTAGAGTTGTCTAATGATAAGCTGGGTGCCCTATGATTTAAGATTTCGATTAATCTCTTGCCTTTATTTATTAATCTAAGGCTCAACGATTGAACTAGCTCTTTAATTCTAGCATTATCCAAATTTTAACCCCCAAGTCGCTGAGGTCTGAAGATTCTATGAATGTTGTGAATCATCTGATGACTTAACAGCTGAACTGAATTGCTTAGACTGATCTATCCACAGTCTAAATTTTTGAAGTGTCTGAGAATCCAGATTTGACTTTTCTCTAGCCGTCAATTCACTACGATTTAGAATTCATTCCATCCCTTGATCTAAATTCACAGCCGATCTAACGTTTTGATCGCTATTTAGAATATTAATCTTAGATGTTGTGTTTATACCATCTATCATATTAAGCCATTTTCTGAATGCTTTCCATTGCTATTATTATTATTATTATTATTATTATTATTATTATTATTATTATTATTATTATTATTATTATCCAAATAATTTAGAAATAAGCGCTAATACTGCGGGCAGTAGAAGGTGTAAGAAACCTCCTCATTGAATAACTCGTCGTCTTTCATATAACGGCGTTTTGCTTTTACTGAGTAATCTAATGTTATCTAGATATCTATGTAAGCGTTTATATTGTATTCGATTTAATTTTATATTTCCACGAATTAGTTTTAAACGGCATTCAGACACAGCATCGGCTAAACCCTTATTACAATATTCCAGTATTATCTTGTTATTGCTTGGGCATGGCTTTAACTAAAAAATTTAAACTTAGACCCGGGTCTAACCACACCACTAGTCCATCTACGCTTATTATTATTATGATAATTATTATTATTATTATTATTATTATTATTATTATTATTATTATTATTATTATTAGCGTTACTCCGCCTGTTAGCCATTTCGACTTTCTTAATCTTTCTCACTAGACGTAAGGCCATACACCACGCAAACTTGCTCCGGTAAAATATTGGTACGTAATCTCAGGTGTTCAGGTGTGCAGGTGTTGTCTGACAGAGGTCTATGAGTAAATAACCGTGAGCGCGCGTAGTGGCATCAATATATGAATCATGCAATCTCGAGATATGTCTAGGACACTTTTGACGGGCCAATGTAGTTATACTGGATGCGTCTCTAGGATTCTTAAATAGGATTATGTAATGACAATTCAGCGAAATATTTCTGTGGTGCTTATTTTTCGAGAAAATATTCTGAATCAAATGAATTATCGTTGAATTCTCGTGATGACCTCGTCTCGTAAACAATGCAGTAACCCTACTATCTATGTCCCCCATCAGATCATCAAGGATAATTAGATTAGCTACGCTGGAATTTATTTCTAAATCTTGAATTCCTGAATATAGTTCTACATCTGCTCGGAGTCTCTCGTAAGCAGGTTGATACGACCCATAGCATAACATGATTCGTTCAGGTGTTTTATCGAATAGCTGAGCTATGAATCTAATTATCTCGCTTAACAGGGTGGATTTTCCTGCTTGAGATGGTCTGGTAAGTAAGATATTAGCTGGATGTTTAAATTGTGTATACATTTGGACTTTTTTCTTTTTTACTTATCCAGTCGGGCGCTAGCAGGTACAACATTTCAAAAACTTTTATAATAATAATATTATCGAAATCATGAGCTCGATACACAGAGTAATCCAGTTTATGCTACCTTCACAAGTGAATTTAGGCAGAATTTTAGTTATACTAACAATGTGTCAAATGCTATTAAAAACTTATGAAATCGGTCTATTCCCTCAGGATTGTACTTTGATCCTTAACTATTTCAATTTTTGAAGATTGACCGAAACTCATTAGCACACTAATCCTGCAGATATGTGTCTAAAATATTAAGGAGCTTAGTTTAAGTTAAATGTTTAGACCTTTTAAAAAATTACAAAGCAATTTCGGCAAAAAAGTTGGTTACCTCCCTTGACATCATGAGTTGTACCGTGCACGTGGAATGACGTAGTTACCGCCCTTGACCTAATTTTTTTTTACAAAATATTGTTTTAACCATTTGTCATTTGTTTTAATCTACAGATGATTCATGAGAGCGGGCGTAAGCATTTGGCTGATGAATTGGGCGTCAATGATGAGCAAATGTTGGTCAGTTGCAAGAGGCGTCTGACATACGAGAATGACTCTGATGCTGAAGAACCCAAGCCTCGTACGTCGGATGTGTCGCACACGGTCAACGATATCAACGTCGACGACCTGACAGATATCGAGACGGTCGTACTCGGGGGGGGGGGGGGAGGGGGGAGGGGGGGGGGGGATGTTGAGTATATTCAACACCCTGGCTCGATAGAACACCCTCCCTTGGTTATTCTGAAGGATGTGTTAGATGCAGTCAACCATAGCGAGTTCGATTCCTCCAGCATTAGCCAAGCAATAACCGTCAAACAAGAGTTTATGGCACCTTCATTAACCCTACTGGAGGGTATGTTCAACTCTCAAGACATCCGTCCAGATGACCTTCCGAGCTGCGTGCTGCAAGCATTAACTCACCTGCGAGAAACTGTATAAACGGCTATGACTGAGGTTGATTACTCAGAGTACTACGATCACATACAAATGTTTACTAGTCAATCCGAATGTAAATGAGTATAGACTTTTTGTTTTGTTCGGTCTGGGTCCGGGTGGTGTGGTGGGTGGGTGGGTGGGTGGTTCGGGTGAGTGTGGATGTTGGGTTGGGTTACCGATTGACCGCTGGTTTGGTGTTGGGTGGATGGGTCGGGTGCTGGGTTATAGCTGATTGTTAGAGGTGTTTGGCGGGTGTTGGGGGGGGGGGGTTGCTGCAGGTGGAGGGTTTTGGGTAGGGTGCGTTTGATGGGGGTTGGGGGTGTGGAGATGTCAGGGTTCTCGGGTAGGATAGACTTATGACCATGAAAAAACTTGTCTAGAGATATAAAATTTATTGGCGGGTAGGGTAGGATTATGCCTGTGAAAAAAAAAGTAATAATAATAATAAAAATTGTCTAAAAGTATAAATTTGAATCTGTTTTATCCTTTTTTGTTTTGCAGTATCGCGAACTTGCTGTCGATTTACTCGGTCGGTGATGGTGATTGGAGTGACTACAGCGATGTCGGCTATGATGATGATGATGACATCAATTCAGGCTTATGGGGAATCGAACCCTTGAGCCACTTTAGATGTCCTGAGGAATAGCAAGTTTGAGAGCCTTCGAAGTTAAACAATGACATGGCAAAGGATTCAGGTGAGGGATTGAGCGAAACTGTTTTAAATACTATAA
This sequence comes from Chaetoderma sp. LZ-2023a, assembly GCA_034401795.1. Lineage (NCBI taxonomy): Eukaryota > Metazoa > Mollusca > Caudofoveata > Chaetodermatida > Chaetodermatidae > Chaetoderma > Chaetoderma sp. LZ-2023a. The sequence continues at coordinate 31,023,661 of CM067374.1, forward strand.
CCTCTGTGGAAATGCTGGGAGGGATTTTTAATTTTCATAGTTTTTAAAACCAAAATATCTCCCACAATCTTCACACCTGTTCTAATTCTGAAGACCACGATGTATTGCAACGTAATATAGATATATTAATTCATGGTCTAAGCGATACTGAACTCTTAACCACGAATCACCATTATCAACCGGTAACTGCCCCTATTACACCATGGCAACCCAATCAACCTCTAAATTCCTGGCCAAACTCTAAATGCGCAAATACGGTTGTAAAATTTTGGAGACCGTTCGAGTCACTGATCTCCAACAGTACTAATGCTACATACAGCCATCACCCCCTAGTTAACTCAAAAAACGGCCCACCCAACCATTACCAACACACCCCTAGCAGCAACCGACCCCCATCCCACCCTAGCCAACCCACCCCAGGTAGCTACCAGCTCCCAGTCCACCCTAGTCAACTCGAACAACCCCCACCCTACCACTACTAGCCCAACCCAGACAGCTACCAAACCCACCCCCACCTCTAGCAAATCTGTTAACACTACCTATACACCCGTTAAGAAAACTGGTACAAATAATTACAAGAATTGCAAGAACAAATCGACACAAGCCTACAGAGTTAATTTATTTGAAACTAATGATAAGGGTATGGAAACTAATATGATCGGGGGGGGGGGGGGGGGGGAAAGCTTAGTGCCGTAGAAGGTGGGAATTCTGGGGATGAGGGCAGTGACAGACATTCTGATGATACTGTAAACATTGAGCCTAGACCCGACATGACAGACATCGATGATATGTATGATATAACTCTCACGTGCACCTTTCAGTCCAGGCGTTTTAATATTACAGAAAATTCTTACTCTGTCAACTTTAATCCGGATTGCAGGGAATTTGGTTGAAGTTTCGGTGCATGTGCACTCTATATTCGAAAGAATCTTCGAGGGCTTTTATGCTAGCGTGAATGCATCACCTCACAATTACAGCAGGGTCATGATAAATCACGCTGCTCTAAACACCCCGATCCATGTGAACTTTTCACAAGTCGGAGATTTGACAGCTACAGAAATAATGAATGCAATTTCTGAAGTGACTCAATCTCAAAGAGATGGCGACTTTTCTATGGAGATTTTTCATGTAGAAATGCCTAGTGGATCGGGGTGGAATAGCAATCTTGGCAAATTATATCTCAATGATTTGGAGTTCGAAGCCATGCTGAAAAAAGCTGTATCACTGTTAGGAATCTAGACAATATGTTTTTGACCCGATGTACATAACGTATGCAGATTGGAAGTCACCCTAAACCTCTAGCTAGTGGTGCCTTAGGTGATACTCGTCATCAACGGACAAAAGCTCGAGAACTGCATGCTCAGGCAGGTGTGCCTACTGACGTAGCTTGTGGGCCCGATGCTTGGAATGCATTCCAAGACATTTTGACACCGCTCAGCATTTCTCTAAGAGTGTATAGCAAGGCTGAGAATAAACGCTGCATATACAGGGGTGCAGATAATTGCATTCAAATTCTGCCCCTATATCTGTATACTGATCTTTGCGCATAAGTAACCAGCATTAAGGCATTCAAGGTTGTAGTTATTACTGTGACGATTGTGAAGTAGCTTACGCTCAACGCGATCAACACTCTTGCATAAAACGTTGTTATTTATGCCAAGTGGCTTCACCCTGCAAGCAGATCGCTAATCGCGATTGCGAAGCTCATAGCAGATGGTTTAAGAGCGAGGATTGCTACAACAATCACGTCAACTCTGGAATGTGCGCTACATGTAAGACTTGCTGGGACTGTGGCAAACTTCTAGATGTTGCTTCTCACTCTAAACATCATTGCGGGCAGGGGAAATGTCCTAGTTGCAAGACTCAAGTTGATTTACGGGACCACATTTGACATATGCAGATTTATAATGAAGAACATATGAGCTTAGCGGCAAAGCATAAGGCACGCAACCCAAAAAACATAGATAAGGACTTATCGTCCATCCCTCAACGTTTCATCGTTTATGATTTTGAAATGAATCAATTGACAAAGCGCCATGAGGTTATTTATGTCATAGCTCGGATAGCTTGCTCCGTATGCATTAGCAGTCTTGCGTGGAATGCGATGAATGTCGAAGAGAGGTTATCTTCGAAGGTTCTAATGCTCTAAGTGATTTCATGCAATGGTTATTGGCTACTAAATCTGAGCATGAGGGTAAGCGTAAGACTAATGTTCTAAGTGTTCATGCCCACATCACCATAGCTCATAGCAGTCGTGGTTTTGACTTGCATCTAGTGATGGAGTGGCTCTTTAGAAACATATAGCTTAAACCCACCAACGTAATAATGAATGATAATAAAGTCGTGTATTTGAATGTTGGTGAGATTCATTTTAAGGCCAGTCTAGCGTTTCTTCCATTTCAACTACGTCAACTACACACGATATTCAATCTACCTAGTGAGAAAGGATTCTTTCCATATCTCCTAGACAGTAATGTACTTTGATTACGTAGGGGTGTACCCAGTGATTGATGTTTATGGCGCTGACAGTATGTTGGTGTCGGGGTGTAAAGAATTTGACTCGTGGTGTGACACGGGTAAATACGTGTTTTCAATTTTAGGGATGCCATGAAACAATACTGCAGCTCTGACGTAGATATTCTACATATGGCTTGCGGTAAGTTTCGCGAGATGTTCATCCATGAAACCGGGATTCAACCTTTCGTGTCATCTATGATGTTAGCGTCATTATGTAATACAGTGTTTAGGGTTAACTACTTAAACGAGCATAAGCTAGTAGCTCTGCCTGTTACGGGGTACGTTAATCTATGTAACAAGAAACATTACTCCATAGAAGCGTATATGTGGCTAGATTACCTGGGCCATTCTAAGAACATGTTCATTAAACACACTCTAACTGGCGGCTAACTCAAAGTTTTTAGCCAATCGCCGGACGGTTACTGCCCGGACACAACAGTACTTTGAGTACTACGGCTGCTACGTACATGCATGTCTGAAATGTCTGCCTAGAAAATGTATGACTACCAAGTCATTTTTTAGCCTGCTCTAACTTTAGAAGAAGTGTATCAGAAGCGAGCTTATATGCATGGGTTTGAAGGTAGTCGAAATATGGGGTTGTGATTTTAAGGCCCAGAGGCTTAATAATTTAGCATTAATAATTTTCTGAATGCCAGAACGTATCATAAACCACTTATCGCATGCGATGCCCTGTATGGTGGCCATACCAATGCCATACGTTTGCATCACCAGTAAGACTCGAGAGTACCCTCTAGGCGAACCAGAAGTAATTGTTAGAGATTTTAAACAGGTAGAGGAGCTAGGGTTTTACTTCGGTCTGACAAAGTCTATCTGTTTGCCTCTTAAAGATTTATTCTTTCCTGTCCTCCCATACAGATGTAACGAACGTTTGTTCTTTCCATTGTGTAGTAAATGCGCTCATGATTTACAGAGTACTGTAAGTACTCATAGTGATTGTGAGCGAGCGAGCTCTCTCTCTCTCTCTCTCTCTCTCTCTCTCTCTCTCCCTCTCTCTCTCTCTCTCTCTCTCTCTCTCTCTCTCTCTCTCTCTCTCTCTCTCTCTCTACATGGTGTATGGACGTCTGTGGAGTTGATGGAGGCGGTATGTAGCTTGTACTGTATCTTAGAGTTTATCGCGATATGGCACTATGAAGAACGTACTAATATGCTTTTCAAGGGATACATCAATAACGGTTTGAAAATTAAACAAGAAGCATCGGGGTATCCTGAGGATGTGGTCACCGATGTGCAGAAAGACTCGTATGTTCTGGAATATTTTGAACTTAAATCTTTGATCGTTCAAAATAAGGGCCTTAGAACCCTGGCAAAACAGGTGCTGAATTCTTTGTGGGGTTATTTCGCCTTCAATCCCTACCCTAAGCACGAATATGTCAATTCGCACAGTGCCATGTTGAAGTTGCTGACAGATACAATGATTTCTGTCAAACATATCCGTGAACGCACTCTCTTAATGTGCTATCGTGAGTTGAACCAATTCGTGCTGGTAGATAATCACACCAATGTCATGATCACTGCGTTTGTCATGAGTCATGCCAGGGTTCATTTGCTACGAAGTCTAGTAGCGGTAGGCTCGAGTTGCATTTATCATGATACAGATTCTATCGTGTATGTTCAAAAACATGATAAACCTCGCCTAATCCCCGTTTACCATGACAGACTCGGTTATTTCATGGATGAAGTTCTTTCCCACAGAGAAATAACAGAGTTTGTCAGCACTGGCCTGAAGAGTTACGCTTACAGACAGCTAGATGGACAGATGGGGGATATCAAGAAGGGCTGCAAAATTAAGGGCGTAACTTTGAATTACAGGAATAAGGGGTTGGGATTTGATAATCTGTTAGCCACGGTCAATGATCATAATCTCGAAACGTTCACTCAGTATCCTAATACTATCATTAGGAATAAAGATCATAGACTTTTGAGTAAGGATACTGAGAAACATTTTGGGACGACTATCATACTAAACCATATGGTTTTCAGGGTATCCCTAGGATCTAATTTTATGATAGCCCAGGGTGGGAGTGTGAAAGTTGAGGTGGGGTTTTGTATCAGGGTAGATGAGTAGGGGCATCGAATGTAACCTGTGGGGTGTGGGGGTTTGAGCGTGAGCGAATGGAACAGTATAATTACATAGTGTTACCTCCATATGCTACTGTAATAGCCTGGATGTAAATAAAGTGAACATGAACATGGGGGAAAAACGTGTGGGTGGGGGTGGGGAAACGGTTGGGTTGGTTGAGCTGTCACTTTTGTACACTGTATAATACGCTAACCCATAACATAGAAGATTTCTAGCATACCATTCATCGAGGGGGAGTAAGAAAATCTTCTACCTTATTTTTATTATCGGTTAGATATGTGCAGAGGGCGATACATAGTTATAGGATGGGGTTGGATTAGGGGTGTGGTTGAGATGTCATCAGTTAGATATGCTGGTGTGTGTGCGTGTGTGTGTACACATGCGTGCGTGCGTGCATGTGTGTGGAGGGCGATACATAGTTATAGGGTGTGGGATGAAGTGGGGGATGGTTATGCCTCGAAAGAAAGGTGGGGTGATCACCTTGGTCCGAAACAGCGTGAACGCCAGCCAGATCAACACCTTTATGGAAGAGGCAGAATATATCAAGATCAAGGTAACAACCAGCAACTCTGTGATTGACATTGTCAATTATTACTGCCCTAATGACAAGAATCTCTCACTTGACACAATCCATGTCCCGGACTGCCACTTCCTCGTTGCGGGAGACTTTAATAGCCAGTCCCAGAGCTGGGGATACAGAACACTTGATAAACGAGGAGAAGACATTGAAGCATGGCAAGATGAAAAGCACCTTTTACTTGTCAACGATCCCACAGATCAGCCTACCTTCTACTCGCGCCGGTGGCACTCGACAACAACGCCAGACTTGGCATTTTGTACAGAAGACATTCACAGAAACCTCAGTAGAGTGGTCGGATCGCAGTTAGGAGGAAGCGACCACCGCCCAATCCTCCTCTCTCTTTCTGGAAGTATTTCAACAAGTTCACCTCAACATCCAAGGTGGAACTACAAAAAGGCAAATTGGAGTCTGTTCGACATTCGTTCCAATGCGCTTACCCAAAATATAGCAGTAGAATGGAGAAACATCAACAATGTGGTCAAGGAATTTAATTCAAGTATCCTCAAGGCTGCCAACGAAGCGATTCCTCGAGGGTTCAGGAAAAACTACCTCCCCTACTGGAGAACAGAACTGCAAGCAGCACATGATAAACTAGACAAGGCCAGAGAAGATGCAGAGGGTAATCCCTGTCATGAAAACCACTTCACGCTACAACAAACTAAAGCCACACATCTAAAGACCAAGCTGGAGGCCAAAAGAAGAAGCTGGAGGGAAAAGACGGCAGGGTTTAATTTAGAGAGAGACACCACAAAGCTATGGAGACTGACTAAAGCACTGAATGATGAGGATGTCGGGGGAGAGAAGATTACTCTTGAAGAAGATGGACAAACACTGTCAGGAAAGATGGCTGTAGATGCCTTTGCGAAGGCATATGCAAAAGAAAGCAACATTTCTATGCCACGAATGCGTCAAAAAGAGGTTAGAAAAGAGCAAGAGGAAAGAACAGACACCAACAATCACAATGCAATGAAAGTTAACATTAGTTTAGCAGAACTGAAGAAGGCTATCCGCCAATTGAAGAAGAAGAAATCTCCCGGGCCAGATGGCATTACGAATGAAATGATCCAACACCTTGGTAATGCATCTCTCCGCAAGTTACTAGACATCTTTAATCTCAGTTGGACCAATGGAGAGGTTCCTCAGTGCTGGAAGGAAGCCAGAATGACTCCTATTCTGAAAAGGGGAAGAACAAGACGAAAGTGCTGAGCTACCGTCCTATCAGTCTTACAAGCTGCATATGCAAGACCATGGAGCGCATCGTCAACCGGTTGCAGCGGTACCTGGAGTCGAAGAACATTATAGTTTCAGAGCAGGCCGGCTTTAGAAGATACAGGAGCACAGAAGATTAAACAACACATCTTGCACAGGTCATAGAGGACACTTTTCAAGCCAAGAAGGTGATGCTAGCTGCTTTCATCGATCTGCAGAAGGCATTTGACAAGGTGTGGAAGGATGGCCTCCTCGTGAAGCTCCGGCGCACAGGCATCGGTCGCAACATGTTCCGATGGACCAAGTCATACCTACACTATCGCAGAGCTAGGGCGCTGGTGGGTGGACAATCTGGATAGAATGTATTGCTGAGACAAGGCGTGCCACAAGGTGGAGTATTATTACCAACTCTGTTCATACTCTTCATTAATGACATTGTAGCAGAGCTTCCCAATGGGATCCAAGCAGCCCTCTATGCAGATGAACTCGTACTCGGGTGCACCGAGGAGTACACAACGACTGCCACGTACAGAATGCAGCTCGCCTCGGACAGAATTACAGCTTGGGCCAATCACTGGTGTATTACCATCAACAAAGAAAAGTCATCAGCCATGCTATTCTCACTGTCCACCAAAACCAAGGTTGGCAATCTGACACTGGGCGGTACTCCACTCGAGTACGAGGACCAGCAGACATACCTGGGAGTCACCTATGACAGTAGATTAACATGAAAGGAGCACATCCAGAACGCAGAGGCAAAGGCCAGAAGAAAGCTAAACATCATGAGGAAGCTGGCAGGAACAAAGTGGGGTGCAAATGAAAGGATTCTCAAGACCATCTACCTAGGCGCCGTACGACCACACCTTGAGTATGGATCCAGCTAAATCTCATCAACAGAACCTCGACAGAGTACAAACCAGGCACTGCGCATCATTACTGGTGGAATGTGATCAAAACCAATAGAAAAAATGGAGCAGACTTAGTAAAGGAAGAGAATGCAAAGCACTGATCCAAGCTGCAAAGTTCAAATCGTTCAACAACCACCTGATGAAGATCAGGCAAGCACAGCTGTCATCAGGAAGACTTAAAAGATCAAGTTTTGTGAAAGAGACAAAAGCACTTCAAAGGAAACACCAAGAAATGTTGCGAGCACAAATAGAAGACCCAAACCACACCCTTGATCCTCCACCCTGGGAAAACAAACTATTCGCACCACAGCAGTCCTCATCTCACAACCAAAGATGAACACAGTGATGTGAGAAAGAAGGCCCTGACCCTAGCCATGCTGGAAGAAATGTACCCTCAGGGGACGTGGATAAGGATCTACACAGATGGATCAGCCAAAGATGTAATTAGGAGCGGAGGTGCCGGACTGCACATACAGTATCCAAACGGACAACATGAGTCAGCTGCAATACCGACAGGCAAACACTGCACAAACTACAGAGCTGAAGTCGAAGCACTGGTTCATGCAGCTAATAACATCAGCAGAACAGCAGACCCTATTGCACAGATTGTCTTTTTATCTGATGCCCGCTCCGTCCTTGAGGCTATCACCAAAGGTAAGCTGCCACAACTTGAAGAAGCACTACAAACCATCAAATGCTTTCGGATAGCATTGCAGTGGATCCCCTCACACTGGGGAGTCCAAGGAAATGAGGAAGCAGACAAGATGGCAAACGTGGGTGCAGAACAGAATCAGATAGAAAACATGGTTACCCATACAGAGATGAAGACTATCATCAAGTCACTCTATAGACCACCTCAATCAGAAGATGCCTACCATCTCTCAAGGCCAGAGCAAGTGACCATTTTTCGTCTCAGAACTGGGCATAACAGACTAAACTAACACATGTACAGGCGGTTCCACCTTACGACATCGCCCGCTTGTCCTTGTGGAGAAGCAGAACAGACCACAGAGCACATACTTCAATGTTGCAGTACGTATCAGCTGCTGAGAGAAGAGATCTGGCCTTTGTCAACCTCTTTTCTTGAAAAGCTGTATGGGCCTGTGGAAGAACTGCGGAAAACCACAAATTTCATCTTGAGAACGGCTCTCCAAGTGTAATACCAGCGATCGAAAAGAAGAAGACTGACCTATCTTTACACACAACCTGTTAGGGGTTCAGTATCGCTTAGATCGTTTTCAAAATTTTGTAAGTAATAGCTCTAAAATCAGTTTCACATAATACCTCAGTCACATCATTCTCTATGACTATCACTTGGCTTTACAGGTTGCTAGGTCCCACTCGAATACATTTGTAAATTTTGTATTTTAATTAAATTATTTTTTGCTTATTCGTATGTATATTTTTATCATCTGTATATATATCGTCTGTATATTTAATTAAACTTACTTAATTTTATTTTAAACTTTATTATATTAAAAATGTGAAATGTGAAATGATTCATATTGCTTTTTAAAAAACCACCCTAAAAGAATCCTCGCCTTTAATCAGTCCAAACCCTGAGGCAACTTAGACTGCAATTTTTTAAAGATATTGCGCAGCCGTTCGAGACCCTTTAAAAATGTATCAGGTTGTTGTTATTAATCTAATGATTGAAAATTGATTCGCTGAACTTTGTACAACTCTGACGATCGCTACACGTGGTCGGAGTTGTTTTAAAGCTTGACTAGTTAATTTTAATCTGTCAGAGTAATAACTAACCGATTATCCTTATGTGATACATCGACCCTTGTACATTGTCACGGCTAAAAACGCCGAGGTTCAGAAGTTTAATTATCAATCTGTTAGACTAACAGAGGCGTCTTCCACAATTGGCCTTGCTCTATAGCTCGACCATTTAGAATTAATCCTTAATCTCTCATGATTGAATGAGTTCCCAGAGTCAGAAAAAGACATATCCAGACACGCAACCCATCACTCATTCTTAATTACCCTGTCAATAACCCTCGTCAATCAGCATTACGCTAATTACCCTTAAACTCGCCTCATTGGCAGCCAGGAGGCACGTGATTTAAGGAGGGGGAGTGTGTGCGCGGGCTTCATGCTCGAACGAGCCTGTCAATCATCCTTCAATTACCCTCATTAACCCTTATCAATCAGCATTACCCTAATTACCATTAAGCTCACCTCATTGGATGACAGGGGGCACGTGATTTAATGAGGGGGAGGGGATTATGGTCACCCTCTACATCCATCTAACATCCAATCAGAACTGCAGGAGATCTGGTTGGTTCTTTCACACCTTTTCAGATGGCGGTGAGGTCAAAGGAAAAAAAGTGATAATGATGCAAATAAAGTTGGTTGCTCTGACACAGTAACTACTTACAAGGTGAAAAACCCCGCCCAGCTCGTCTCACCTCTACTCATCATCACAGATAGTTCAACCCTGTCACTCATCTAAGCCGGAGAACACACGCACGCATGGATTTGAAAGTGTAAGACTAATGACAAACAAGATAAAAGTGTGTGTACATATACGATGATTTCTAAAACAGCGACTTTATTTTTTCACTAATTGTATTGATAGATGATATCGTATGATGCAGTGCAGCCAGGAAACCCCTTGTCTGTCATGCGCCATTGATGCTAGTATGGCGCTCACACCGTGCTGTATTTAGTAAGTGTTCTCAATGCAGTGTAAGCGGGATAGCCAAGCCCAGAGAGAAAAGTACGAATGCTGCCCAGAAACTAGCTCCATTCAGAACACTATTACCCATGGATTCACTGTCACCAGATTCACCTTCGCCAGCACCAGCATCAGCACCAGCATCACCACCACCAACGCTACCACCACTACGACCAGAACTCATACGCCGGACTGACGATGCTCTGACTGAAATAGACATGAATATGCACACTGAATGAATCGCCAACAGACTGACAGACTGAATGACTGAATGAGTGAACGAAAGAACGAGCGAGCGAACGAACCGACGGACGATATTGTTATGCCCGTTAGTCAATGGCGCGGGGATCAATATTGATTTATTCTTATTAGGTTTCTTTTGTTAGTAGGCCTATTATTGATGTCGTCGTCGTTGTCGTTGTCGTTGTCGTTGTCGTTGTCGTTGTCGTTGTCGTTGTCGTTGTCGTTGTTGTTGTTGTTGTCGTCGTCCTACCGTACCCACCACTGTCACTTGGTACTTTTGTCCTAAATTAGCTTTCTGTTCCCACCCCACCCACCATGTGCACATCCTACCAACGCCCTCAATCCGGCCCTCATGGTCTCTTTCAGCCATCCTTTCGCTTCGTCTACACCCCCACCGACCCCACAATATCCCAACCATCCTCACGCCCACCCCATCCTCCTCCGACCACTGCCCATTTTTAGATCGTCTTCCGCACCACTCTCAATTAGGGGATGGGTGGGGTTAGTGGGTGGGAGGTGGGGGGGGGGGAGGGAATCAGTGACTAAAGCTTTAAGGTTATGGCTAAGGACTTTATTTTTGGCGTAAAAGGTTTTATCGTAAGATCACCATCATCATCATCATCATCATCGTCGTCGTCGTCGTCGTCCTCCTCCTCCTCAGCGGCGGTGGCCGTCTAATTCTCTGAAAGCGCCACAGTGGAAGACTGAAATCCCTACCATTCAAAGTAATATACGTCATTGATACGATATATTGTCTAAATCACCGATGACTGTATCAAGACCCGACATACATTAGGCTGTCTCTGGCCTGTATCATGAAGCGCCACAGCAATCCTCGCCATTCATTAAGCTGTTTCTGGCCCGTATCATGAAGAGCCGCAGCAATCCTCGCCATTCATTAAGCTGTTTCTGGCCTGTATCATGAAGAGCCGCAGCAATCCTCGCCATTCATTAAGCTGTTTCTGGCCCGTATCATGAAGAGCCGCAGCAATCTTCGTCATTCATTAAGCTGTTTCTGGCCTGTATCATGAAGCGCCACAGCAATAAACGCCATTCATTAAGCTGTGTGTGGCCTGTCTCACGAAGCGCCGCTGCAATCCCCGCCATTCATAAGCTGTTTCTGGCCTGTATCATGAAGCGCCACAGCAATCCTCGCCATTCATTAAGCTGTTTCTGGCCCGTATCATGAAGAGCCGCAGCAATCCTCGCCATTCATTAAGCTGTTTCTGGCCTGTATCATGAAGAGCCGCAGCAATCCTCGCCATTCATTAAGCTGTTTCTGACCCATATCATGAAGAGCCGCAGCAATCTTCGTCATTCGTTACGCTGTTTCTGGCCCGTATCATGAAGAACCGCAGCAAATCCTGTCATTCATTAAGCTGTTTCTGGCCTGTGTCATGAAGAGCCGGTACAATCCTCTCCATTCATTAAGCTGTTTCTGGCCCGTATCATGAAGAGCTGCAGCAATCCTCGCCATTCATTAAGCTGTTTCTGGCCCGTATCACGAAGAGCCGTAGCAATCCTCGCCATTCATTAGGCTGTTTCTGGCTCGTAATCATGAAGCGCCGCAGCAATCTTCGTCATTCATTAGGCTGTTTTTGGCCCGTATCATGAAGCGCCGCAGCAATCTTTGTCATTCATTAGGCTGTTTCTGGCCCGTATCATGACGAGCCGCAGCAATCTTCGTCATTCATTAGGCTGTTTCTGGCCCGTATCATGAAGAGCCGCAGCAATTCCTGTCATTCATTAAGCTGTTTCTGGCCTGTATCATGAAGCGCCACAGCAATAAACGCCATTCATTAAGCTGTTTGTGGCCTGTCTCACGAAGCGCCGCTGCAATCCCCGCCATTCATAAGCTGTTTCTGGACTGTATCATGAAGCGCCGCGGCAATCCCCGCCATTCATAAGCTGTTTCTTGCCTGTATCATGAAGCGCCACAGGAATCCTCGCCATTCATTAAGCTGTTTCTGGCCTGTATCATGAAGCGCCACAGCAATCCTCGCCATTCATTAAGCTGTCTCTGGCCTGTATCATGAAGCGCCACAGCAATCCTCGCCATTCATTAAGCTGTCTCTGGCCTGTATCATGAAGCGCCACAGCAATCCTCGCCATTCATTAAGCTGTCTCTGGCCTGTATCATGAAGCGCCACAGCAATCCTCGCCATTCATTAAGCTGTTTCTGGCCTGTATCATGAAGCGCCACAGCAATCCTCGCCATTCATTAAGCTGTCTCTGGCCTGTATCATGAAGCGCCACAGCAATCCTCGCCATTCATTAAGCTGTTTGTGGCCTGTATCATGAAGCGCCGCGGCAATCCTCGCCATTCATTAAGCTGTTTCTGGCCTGTATCATGAAGCGCCACAGCAATCCTCGCCATTCATTAAGCTGTCTCTGGCCTGTATCATGAAGCGCCATAGCAATCCTCGCCATTCATTAGGCTATTTCTGGCCTGTATCATGAAGCGCCACAGCAATCCTCGCCATTCATTAAGCTGTTTCTGGCCTGTATCATGAAGCGCCGCGGCAATCCCCGCCATTATTTAATTGATAGGTCATTTTCCAATTTGAACAACAGTCTCTTGTTACTGTAATGCTAGCATCGCGCCTTTAACACGGCATCATTCAACGGAAGGGTCCAATTTAAATAATGACACTGAGCTGTCAATACCGGTTGTGACCTCCGCGCGCATTAACCACCGCCGTGCATCGCTTTCTCATGCTTCGAATTAAGCACCTGATGTCACGAAGAGGAATCGCATCCCATTCCTGGAGCAGTGCAGCTACCAGCTCCCGCACGTTGTGAAGATGTGGATGGTTCTCACGCGCCATACGGCCAAGAATGTCCCACACGTGTTCGATAGGAGACAGGGCTGGTGATCGCGCTGGTCAGTCCAACACCGGAACGTTGTTAGCCTCAAGGAAATCACTGGTGGCCCTAGCTGAATGAGGACGGGCGTTGTCTTGCTGGAACATAAAGTTTGCATGATGGATGACAACAGGGGCGACAACTTCTTCACAGTAACGTTGAGCCGTTAAATTTCTGCGAATCACAATAAGATCTATTTTGCCATTTTCATGGATTCCAGCCCACACCTTGACACTGCCGCCACCGAATCTGTCGTGCTGAATGATGTTTGGCTGCATCATATCGTTCTCCTAAACGTCACCAAACCCGTTGCCTACCATCAGCCACATCCACACAAAACCTCGACTCATCACTGAACAAAACGTGGCTCCATTGTTGAGCACGCCATCGATGATGAGTTCTTGCCCATGCAAACCGATTCTCGATGTGACGCTCTGTAAGCCGAACAGCAACAAGTGGACGACGGGCATGCAGTCCAGCATCATGGCGTCTGTTTCGCACAGTTTGTGGATGAACTGTAGTGCCGGTAGCGGGGTGCAAATTACGGGACAGCCGCGGCGCAGTCTCAAACATGTGACGTCGTGATGACGTCACTAAGTAGCGGTCTTCTCGTGTTGTTGTTGCTCTCGGTCTGCCAGATCGTGGATCGCGGCGGCCCATGTCGGTAAGGTAAATTTTTAAGCGTTTCCTGTTAACGTTCGCTATCTGCTTTTGCAATATGGTGAATTTTTGCCTTCGCTACCCGCCAATGTGGGCCAGTGCATGAGAAATGCATTTTCACATGCAGTAAGCGTGGGGCCGAGAAATGCAAGAAATGATTTGCATTTCTTCATAATCAGCGAGACATTACATTGACGAAACATGCATGCAAGTTTGGTTATAAATGGACGCATAGTTTTAATACAACAAACCAAACTTCACTGTTTCTAAACTTTTTTGGCTCAGTATATAGCTATTAATCATTTAACGCCGAAGCCGGCCAAGACGACTTCTACAGTTGCGTTTTATTCGCAAACCATGAGAGCGGTATTTTTGGCATGTTACCACTGGAATGACTGTCTCTATACGATCGTCATTCCAAAAGCAAAATTATATATATATATATATATATATATATATATATATATATATATATATATATATATATATATATATATATATATATATATATATATATATATATATATATATATATATATATATATATATATATATATATATATATATATATATATATATATATATATATATATATATATATATATATATATATATATATATATATATATATATATATATATATATATATATATATATATATATATATATATATATATATATATATATATATATTAGGTGACTATGTGGTAGGGGAATGGATGGTCGAAAATTCAAAGGCATGTTAATACAATATGGTTCGTTTGATAAAGTCATTAAGAGACTATTTCTTGTTAACAATAGAAGAACACTTACATCGTCTGGCACTTTCAACAGACAGCACCAATGCTGAAAGTAAAACAAACGTATTAATAATAATACGAAGGTGTGTGCTAAATCAATCGATTCTACCTTCTTGTATTCCAGATTTATGTGCAAAACTTTGTGTTCCGGTATGTACTTCATGGCCCTATGTACTTCATGGCCCCGTGATCCAGATATTTGATGCTCTGTCCCAAAACGCATACCCTCTAGCCCCACCCCCCCCCCCCACCCACCCCTTTAACATGAATATATGTGCCAAATTTGGTATTTCCTCCTACCCGAGTTCCAGATTTATGGCTAAAAATCAGTATTTCGTGATGCACTTAGTGACCTACATAATTGACAGTTTGAGCTGAAATTAATTTTGTACTTTACCATCTAAGATATGAATCGATAGCCCATATTTGGTCTTTCTAACTTCTGGGACTCCGAAAATATATCGGAGACGGACAGGCAAGTAGGCAGGCAGGCAGGCAGGCAGGCAGGCAGGCAGGCAGGCAGGCAGGCACACAGGCAGACAGGCAGGCAATCGGGCAGGCGGGCAGGCAGCCAGGCAGGCAGCCAGGCAGACACACAGACAGACAGACAGACTAATCATACCGGCTTTCGATGGCGTGAGTAATAATAAAACGAATTCTTCTATAATTTAATAATGAGACCAGCTTACCAAGAATCAACAGAGTATACAGACACGTCTTCTTCATCATAGACCAGGTTCCAAACAGACTATTGGCACGTCTTTGTTCAAACAATACAGGTAAGTTGTGGTGCTTTTAATCACTGCTATCAGGTGTTCCGAATGTCAAATAAAGCTCAGATGTAACTTTACTGAGTGGTTATAGTGAAATATTCCCGCTCGGGCCTTGAAATACCCGTGTAAGTAATGAAAATGCATCTACCCGTGACGGAGGCGTTAAAGTACGAACGTGACGAGGCCTGACTTACTGTATGTGATTATATGTAGATATTATAATTAGCGATTTAAAAAGAAACACACATAATGTAACCTCATTCTGTGTTTTATTCACTGTATCTCTCACTCACCGCTTCACTAATGACGTGAAGTATTAGCACACGTGATGCAGAAGCTATGAGTCTTCACGCTCTACTGCATTTAGTTCCTGAAACTCCAGATCGTAATTCTCAATCTGATTTGATAATTTTCTTAATAAAAACCCAAAATAAGTAGGCAACATCTAACACGCGATCTGTATAGAAATGAAACGATATGATCGTTTTAACGGGATCCGAGATGCGTGTTTAAGATAGCAAAGTCATTAGTGTTCGACGTGCTATGTAACGGCGATGTTCACCTACTTGAGATCGAGCCATGATCGCAAGATGAAGTACGAACCACCATCATGAAGTCTCCAGATAAGTCACGTGGGCTAGATTACTAGTCGATCAGGCTAACACCACGGCCAATCGTCACGCCCCCCCCCCCCCGCCTAAACGATTTAAGTTCCTTTTAGAGTTAAACGTGCCCATATATCAAATATTCTGAAGAAGAATGGACTTGATCATAATGTTTTGACAATTTATAGACCTGTAGCTCCCAAATCTACCGTTCCTATGTGATACTAACTCTAATTTTAGCGAAATGCCGCCGCTGAAGCGCGATGACCGCTCATTCTCTTATGACTCTTTAGAAAAGGCAAGCCTCCTTAACCGGTAATTCTCTAGCATCGCCAATATTGACGATGCTAATGCCAACTTACCGCCTCTATCTATGTATACGGACACTACTTTCCACTCAATTACAATATCAAACACTGACATCTCCGATGTACTGTCCAATCTGGACACGTCTAAAGCTGTTGGCCCGGATAAATTAAGTCCGAAACTCTTATTCGAGGGCCAACAAGTATTGGTCCCAATACTAGCGCAGTTCTTTAATTACTCACTTTCTAGTGCGCAGTTCCCCACTTCTTGGAAAATCGCTAATGTAACTCCTATATTCAAGAAAGGAGACAAGAGCTTATGTTCAAATTATCGACCAATATCACTGTTGAGTTGTCTTAGTAAAGTTATGGAGAGAACCGTTTTTAAACATATCTATAACTATATTAGACATGATATCACACTATATCAGTCTGGCTTTCTTCCATCACATTCTACAGTAAATCAACTGCTTGATATCTACACGGATCTAAAGCCTTTGATCGAGTATGGCATCGCGGCCTCCTACAGAAGCTTAGGAATTTTGGTATCTGTGGAAATCTACTTACATGGTTCGAAAATTATCTTGGAAACCGATACCAGCGAGTAGTTATAAACGGCAATAAGTCCACCCTACTTCGTTTACATGCGGGAGTGCCACAAGGCTCTGTGCTTGGTCCTTTGTTATTCTTAGTTTTATTAATGACATGCCCAGCAATATAATTCACAATATTAGACTTTTTGCTTTTGGCACGTGCCTATATGTAATGTCAGATGATCTAAAAGAACACACTGCCACACTCGATTACGATCTACTGACCATGACGCATTGGGCAAACATGTGGCTCGTCGAGTTTAATGCCTCGAAAACTACATCTCTAATTTTTTTTCCTGCGCAACGAGCCCACATCCTTTTCAATCAACTTCAAAGATTCTGAAATTCTACCGTCAACTGATCATAAGCACCTCGGCATTACCTTTAATAACAAAGGGAATTGGCTTAACCATGTGAGTAATCTCATAGCAAACGCTCAACACAAACTCTCATTACTTAAAGGTCTAAAATATATTCTAGACCGTAAATGTCTAGAGATCATGTACAAAACATTTATTAGACCATCGTTAGAATATGCAGATGTTGTGTGGGATAATATTCCACAATATCTTGTAATTCGGCTAGAGGATATCCAAAAAGATGCTCTCAGAACGGTATGTGGAATGACACGTAGTGCGAGCACTGAAGACCTGTACTTAGAAACAGGCATCGAAACCTTGTCAAGCAGACGTGGATTTCATAGATTATCTATGCTATTTAAAATTATTAACGGGATGACCTGTGAGGTTCTGGTCAACCATCTTCACACACTATCCCAAGCACGAAATCCTTACAATATCCGTCATCCAAATTTCTTCACTCCATTCCGCTGCCGTACTGAGCTCTTCTATGCATCCCTTTTCCCAGCATCGATCCACGCCTGGAATATGCTTCCTGTGCCGGTGAGAGATTCTGTCACTCTTCTAGAATTTAAAAGCAAACTCAAGGCTATGTCACCCATACGACAACCCCCTGAGTGGTATTACGTAGGCCAGAGGTTTGCCAACATAATGCTATACAGGCTCCGAAATGGTTGTAGTTCTTTAAACCGACATCTATTTGACAACTTTCTGTCGGAATCTGCCAGTTGTTCTTGTGGGCACAATGATGAATCTACAAACCACTACCTCTTACATTGTGCCCTTTTTAACGAGCAAAGAGTCGTTTTCCAAAATCAGCTTGCCTTGAACGATATTTCTCTTGCTAATCTTACGGTCAACCAGCTTCTATACGGGACTTACACTGCCAACTTGGAAATGAATAAACTGATCTGTAATACGGTATGTCAATACATAATTAACACCAACCGCTTTCAGTAGCTTCCCGTTCGCGAACTTATAGTTTAAGGGGTAAATGGACAGCATCCCAACACGTACAGGTCGGGGCGAAGGCAGCACCTAGAGCTCACCGCTGCTATTCTTCCATTTGATCTTATTCCTCGCTCTTGCTCTATCTCTCACCCTCTCCCCCCCCCCTTTCCTCCTCTCTCTCTATCTTGGTCTTTCTTCCTACTCTCCCCCACCTCACACTCAACATCCACACACGTATGCACACCAACAGACTACAATCAATTAAACTATTATGATTTGCCGCCATTTTGTTGTAAAAAAGTTTTGAATAATCTGTATGTGTATGGGAGACACGGGCATAAGACTCTAAGTCTTATCGTGCTTCCATCTGAACAAAATAAATCACGTATAACCAAATCTACCGTTTCCCTCGAAAGTCTTTGAAAGGATTGTTGACAAACGGTTAGAAATTCAGCCACAAACAACCCGTCGGTGTGTTGAAGAAGGGGCGTAAATATCGAGTTAACGCCACCTGTCACTTACTGTGAAATTAACTAATCACTACATTGCGTTATATAATAGAAAAGAAGCCGGTTAAGCATCAAATCACTGGAGGTGCAGGCGGATATTGTTCGACGTGTCAATCTGTGTTTCACGAACAGGCGAATAGGCGAGTTGTACATTTCCGCCTGTTCGTGAGACAGAAATATACTCAAGTTTCAAAGTAATCAGGTACTACCAGAGGCGAATACTGATAAAGTATTGGCCTTCAACAATGTAGAATAAACAGTTGTGTTGTATAATATTTTGCCTGATAGACTTGAGAAGTGACCAGCTTTATGTTTTGTAACAAGATGGGCTCTGTAGATATTGCTGTCAAATGGAAAGATGGTACACAGAATGTTGTGAATTCAAAAGACGTCAAGCTCACAGGTGCGCGAACAAAAACATTTGTTTGTTAGCGGAAAATCATGATGTGTTGGCCCGCTAGTAAGAAGCGATACTTTCGAACAATCGTGCATTCTGAACAGGATATGTCTGACGAGGATTGGATTACACTTGCGAACTTCTACAATACACGTATTGAATGCTGAAAATCAGACTAAACTTGACGGTGACGTTCATGCTGCTGAGTCCGCTGGGGCTAAATTCGATAGACACGTAACAGAAATACTAACTACCCTGATAGAAGATGATGTTCCACCAGTACAAGCCGCTAGAGCAGAGACTATCACTCCTGATGGGATCACGCTGACAGACGATAACATTCCTTTATCAGAACTAAGGTCGAATTAGGATAAGCAAGCTTCGCCAGCTTATGCTACGCTGGAGCCTCTTTCAGCCATTGATATGTATGACAGTGATGATAATTCCGTTTTGGATCCAACATATGGACCATCTGATCCCCACCCTCCGTCTTGGACAATTTGTCCCGTCTTGGACACTTTGGCCCGTCTTGAACACTTTGGCCCGTCTTGGACACTTTGGCCCGTCTTGGACACTTTGGCCCGTCTTGGACACTTTGGTCCGTCTTGGATAGTTTGGTCCTTCTTAGACACTTTGGCCCGTCTTGGACACATTGGCCCGTCTTGGACACTTTGGTCCGTCTTGGACATTTTGGTCCGTCTTAGACACTTTGACCCGTCTTGGACACTTTGGCCCGTCTTGGACACTTCGGTCCGTCTTGGACACTTTGGCCCGTCTTAGACACTTTGGCCCGAAGCAGAGCAGTAGTGTGAAGCTGATGGTTGCCATTCAGAAATATTCGCAGCTTGTACTTGAGATTGTTGTCAAGCATTGCTCTGCCATGATTACTTCATCTTGGATAACTGCCCTTTTTACGTAAATCAAAGTACTAGTAGGCGACCTTCTTTAGCACGCCCGGAAAGTTTTGTCGTTGACAAAACCAGAAAACCAGAACCAGAACCATATGTTATTGTTCCACAAGCTAAAATCCAGGAATTCAAAATAAAAACGGCACTATGTAAAAGAGATTCGTGCGCGTGGCATGCCTTACATATCTGAAAAAGTGGCAATTGGCAATTTGATAAAGGCTCGCCAAAAGAAAGATGTGTGTTCATCGAAATGGTGTGCGAATTACCTGTCTTACTATTCTCTTAGAGATTTGCAGGCGCAGCGAATATGGCTTTCTAAGCACGCATCAACAACACCTAAACAACTACGGATGAAAGGGAGTGGCAATAGAAAGTCTATAACGGTTTCATTCAACCTATCAGGTTCACTAGGTAGCCTTTTGCCGGTTTGTGGTAAGCTGTTCCTTATCACAGTTCGAATAACTTAAAAGTATCCGCACAGTGTACTGTGTAAAGTTGATGAAACTGGTAACTTGGAATCTGAGAAACGTGGGGCTGGTGTGAGTACCGCGAAAGCCAAGGAAACAGATCAGATGTAGAGTCACTGAACATATACAGAGATTTCCAAAAATGGAATCCCATTTCTGCCGGAAGAACACACGTACGTCACCCCACCCCACCCCAACCCCGCCCCCATCTCACAGTTGCAAAAATGTAAAAAACGTTTTTATAAAATAATCCAGATGTCGAAGTGTCACGATCGTTTCATTTTCGAGTATTCCAATCGCTGAAACCAAGGTTTAGTATACCAAAGAAGGGCCAGTGTGGCATCTGTGCTACTTCTTCAGATGGATCATCTGAGAAAGAAGACAACCGTGATCCTGTCTATAACCAGTATATACTATATCTGAAAAAGAGAAAGTACGTAGAATAAGAAA
This sequence comes from Chaetoderma sp. LZ-2023a, assembly GCA_034401795.1. Taxonomy (NCBI): domain Eukaryota; kingdom Metazoa; phylum Mollusca; class Caudofoveata; order Chaetodermatida; family Chaetodermatidae; genus Chaetoderma; species Chaetoderma sp. LZ-2023a. Next base: position 31,044,547 of record CM067374.1, read on the forward strand.
TTATGAAAAGATAAAGGCCAGTGAAGATGCAACGAGACACGTTGCTTCTTTTTATTTAGAACAAGTCCGTTATTTGCCTAAAAGTAGGCCTAATCGTGCTGAAATTTTTTAGTAGACGATTCTCTTGCTACAATTTCACAGTGTTTGATATTATTACTGGGGTTTGTAGTGCGTACTTCTGGCACGAGTGGTAGGCTGGTCGCGGTGCAGATGAAACTGCGTCAAATCTATTCCATTATCTCAAGTCTATTGACAATCGTTCAGGTTCATCAAAAGTGAAACACCTGCCATTTTTCTCTCGCGGCTGTTCGGGGCAAAATAAGAACAGCATTGTTCGTACAATGCTGTTGTATTTTGTCCTGAACTTAGTAAATGTCGAGACGATTACCCTTGATTTCTTTGAACCACATCATGGTCAAAATGAGGGTCATAGTTGTGTTGAACGCGCTGTATATAGGGTAATTGACATAATGATCTCTTGTCAATTGAAGACTATCATTGAGCTATCTAGGCGACGAAAGTCTAACGTAATTCACCTTTCCAGAGTATCCATCCACCATCAGACTTCGTATGACGTTATAATCAGCTCAGCGCGTGTATGATGACGTCATAATCATTACGTCACAAAGGGCTCCATACAGACCGTCATCAAATCTCAAATGGTCCGACACGTTATATGAATTGTATGTCTTTGTAATTCTTTGCTATTTAATAAACATGCTGTTGAATATTTTGAAACTAATTTAACTGGGCGCTGTTGCTGCCTTAGGCAGCAACAACACCCAGTCAAATTAGTTTCAAAATATTCAACAGCTTACCTGATTGGAAATTGATAGTTAGGGTGTGCAGAGATCGATCGATCCCGACACGAGCGATGTGTGGGTGGATCTTAGCTAGAGATTGGCGGGGCATAGCTAAAACCGGAAAGGTCCGTTGAGATATCACCATGTGACATACCTAACTGGAAAGGCTTCTCTAGTAATATTGATGCGCTACGGATCAGAACCGCACATGATGGTTCGCCAAATAGATTGGCCCAAAGTTAGAAAATTGCAGGTAACAAAATTTGATTTAAAATGTCTCATTTTCAAAAAGAGTTTTCACCTTTGGATTTGTCTCAGAGGAGGAACCTTTCAGCTCTTAAAGAACTACCAATGAATGCCTATCACAATCCTCCAAGGTTGTCAGAACCTAAATATAATGACATAATGATACTGACAAGTGGGCGTAAGCCCAATAATTTCACATCCAGAACATCAACAGTTTTACAAAGCTTTGACACATTAGCATGAGATATAGAAATGGTAATTCCATTTTAATCACTTTTTGACGTCTGATTCATTTTATTGTTACATTTATTATCGTTAATGTATTGCTTTTCAAGTCTTCGTGTCCACTGTTGGAATGTCATTTGTAACTCGTTTCACAATGCATTCTGTTCAATGATACAATACATTCTGTTCAATGATACAATGCATTCTGTTCAATGATACAATGCATTCTATGCAATGATACAATGCATTCTGTTGAATGATACAATGCATTCTGTTCAATGATACAATGCATTCTGTTCACTGATACGATGCATTCTGTCCAATGATACAACGCATTCTGTTCAATGATACAATGCATTCTGTTCAATGATACAATGCATTCTGTTCAATGATACAATGCATTCTGTTCAATGATACACTGCATTCTATGCAATGATACAATGCATTCTGTTCAATGATACAATGCATTCTGTTCAATGATACAATGCATTCTGTTCAATGATACAATGCATTCTATTCAATGATACAACGCATTCTGTTCAATGATACGATGCATTCTGGTCAATGATACGATGCATTCTGTTCAATGATACGATGCATTCTGTTCAATGATACGATGCATTCTGTTCAATGATACGATGCATTCTGTTCAATGATACAATGCATTCTGTTCAATGATACGATGCATTCTGTTCAATGATACAATGCATTCTGTTCAATGATACAATGCATTCTGTTCAATGATACAATGCATTCTGTTCAATGATACAATGCATTCTGTTCAATGATACAATGCATTCTGTTCAATGATACAATGCATTCTGTTCAATAATACAATGCATTCTGTTCAATGATACAATGCATTCTGATCAATGATACAATGCATTCTGTTCAATGATACAATGCATTCTGTTCAATGATACAATGCATTCTGTTCAATGATACAATGCATTCTGTTCAATGATACAATGCATTCTGTTCAATGATACAATGCATTCTGTTCAGTGATACAATGCATTCTGTTCAATGATACAATGCATTCTGTTCAATGATACAATGCATTCTGTTCAATGATACGATGCATTCTTTTCAATGATACGATGCATTCTGTTCAATGATACGATGCATTATGTTCAATGATACGATGCATTTTGTTCAATGATACGATGCATTCTGTTCAATGATACAATGCATTCTGTTCAATGATACGATGCATTCTGTTCAATGATACGATGCATTGTGTTCAATGATACGATGGATTCTGTTCAATGATACGATGCATTGCGTTCAATGATACGATGCAGTCTGTTCAATGATACGATGCATTCCGTTCAATGATACGATGCATTCCGTTCAATGATACGATGCTTTCTGTTCAATGATACAATGCATTCTGTTCAATGATACAATGCATTCTGTTCAATGATACAATGCATTCTGTTCAATGATACAATGCATTCTGTTCAATGATACGATGCATTCTTTTCAATGATACGATGCATTCTGTTCAATGATACGATGCATTTTGTTCAATGATACGATGCATTCTGTTCAATGATACGATGCATTCTGTTGAATGATACGATGCATTCTGTTCAATGATACGATGCATTCTGTTCAATGATACGATGCATTCTGTTCAATGATACGATGCATTGTGTTCAATGATACGATGCAGTCTGTTCAATGATACGATGCATTCCATTCAATGATACGATGCATTCCGTTCAATGATACGATGCATTCTGTTCAATGATACGATGCATTCTGTTCAATGATACGATGCTTTCTGTTCAATGATACGATGCATTCTGTTCAATGATACGATGCATTCTGTTCAATGATACGATGCATTCTGTTCAATGATACGATGCATTCTGTTCAATGATACAATGCATTCTGTTCAATGATACAATGCATTCTGTTCAATGATACCATGCATTCTGTTCAATGATACGATGCATTCTGTTCAATGATACGATGCAGTCTGTTCAATGATACGATGCATTCCGTTCAATGATACGATGCATTCTGTTCAATGATACGATGCTTTCTGTTCAATGATACGATGCATTCTGTTCAATGATACGATGCATTCTGTTCAATGATACGATGCATTCTGTTCAATGATACGATGCATTCTGTTCAATGATACAATGCATTCTGTTCACTGATACAATGCATTCTGTTCAATGATACAATGCATTCTGTTCAATGATACAATGCATTCTGTTCAATGATACAATGCATTCTGTTCAATGATACAATGCATTCTGTTCACTGATACAATGCATTCTGTTCACTGATACAATGCATTCTGTTCAATGATACAATGCATTCTGTCCAATGATACAATGCATTCTGTTCAATGATACAATGCATTCTGTTCAATGATACAATGCATTCTGTTCAATGATACAATGCATTCTGTTCAATGATACAATGCATTCTGTTCAATGATACAATGCATTCTGTTCACTGATACGATGCATTCTGTTCACTGATACGATGCATTCTGTCCAATGATACGATGCATTCTGTTCAATGATACAATGCATTCTGTTCACTGATACAATGCATTCTGTTCAATGATACAATGCATTCTGTTCAATGATACAATGCATTCTGTTCAATGATACAATGCATTCTGTTCACTGATACGATGCATTCTGTTCACTGATACGATGCATTCTGTCCAATGATACGATGCATTCTGTTCAATGATACAATGCATTCTGTTCACTGATACAATGCATTCTGTTCAATGATACAATGCATTCTGTTCAATGATACAATGCATTCTGCTCAATGATACGATGCATTCTGTTCAATGATACAATGCATTCTGTTCAATGATACAATGCATTCTGTTCAATGATACAATGCCTTCTGTTCAATGATACAATGCATTCTGTTCAATGACACAATGCATTCTGTTCAATGATATAATGCATTCTGTTCAATGATACAATGCATTCTGTTCAATGATACAATGCATTCTGTTCAATGATACAATGCATTCTGTTCACTGATACAATGCATTCTGTTCAATGATACAATGCCTTCTGCTCAATGATACAATGCATTCTGTTCAATGATACAATGTATTCTGTTCAATGATACAATGCATTCTGTTCAATGATACAGTGCATTCTGTTCACTGATACAATGCCTTCTGTTCAATGATACAATGCATTCTGTTCAATGATACAATGCATTCTGTTCAATGATACAATGCATTCTGTTCAATGATACAATGCATTCTGTTCAATGATACAATGCCTTCTGCTCAATGATACAATGCATTCTGTTCAATGATACAATGCATTCTGTTCAATGATACAATGCATTCTGTTCAATGATACAGTGCATTCTGTTCACTGATACAATGCCTTCTGTTCAATGATACAATGCATTCTGTTCAATGATACAATGCATTCTGTTCAATGATACAATGCATTCTGTTCAATGATACAATGCATTCTCTTCACTGATACAATGCATTCTGTTCAATGATACAATGCATTCTGTTCAATGATACAATGCATTCTGTTCACTGATACAATGATTTCTGTTCGTATGTTTTATTGAGTCGTGATGTTTTCAAGTTTATGATGTTGCATACCATGAATTTAATACAATTTTTTTAATGATTGCAAATAATTTTTTAAATATTGATTATTTTGAATAGCGTTTTATTTAATTGCAGGTTTTTGTGATGTCTGTCTGTCCGTCCGTCACGCTATCTCCTCCCAAACCATTAGGTGGAATTAAATGAAATTTGGTATGTGGGTTACTCATATGATTGCGCTTTGCAAGACGATATTTAGATTTGGCTCCGCCCCCAGGTGGGCGTGGCATGGGTCAAAAGGTCAAATCAGTTGTAACGCAACTCCTCTGAAATTGTTATACGGAACTCAACTAAATTTGATATCTGAGTTACCCATATGATTGCGGAGTACAAGAAGCCATTTAGATTTGGCTCCGCCCCTAGGGTGTGGGGGTCAAAAGGTCAAATTTTAACCTGCGGAAATTGATTGTAATGCAGCTCCTCCGAAACCCTTGGACAGAATTCAACCAAATTTGGTCTATGGATTACCCATATCAGTGTGGGGTACATGAGCACATTTACATTTGGCCGCGTCCCCAGGGGTGGGTGAGGGGTGGTGTCAAAAGCAAAAAAGAATTGATGGGGTCAAATGGTCATGAAATTGATTGTAATGGAACTGCTCTGAAATCGTTAAGCGGAACTCAACCAAATTTGATATCTGAGTTACTCCTATGATTGCGGAGTGCAAGAGGCCGTTTAGATTTGGCCCCTGGGGGCAGGAGAGGGGTCAAAAGATCAAATTTTAACCTGCAGAAATTGATTGTAATGCATCTCCTCACAAACCATTGGACGGAATTCAACCAAATTTGGTAAGTGAGCTACCCATATCAATGTGGAGTGGATGAGCGCATTTACATTTGGGCCCGCCCCCAGGGGTGGGCTGTAGGGGTGTGTCAAACGTTCAAAGCGGTGAACGTGGGGGTTTGTGATGACGCGTCATCGACCGATCAATCTAGTTCGAATTTGCAATTACAAAAATTTTAATAATTTGTAGGAATGAAATCATCATATGCTAAGATTTATTTCATTTCATTGCATTCAGCTACAGGAATTAAACTAAAAGTATACAATTTAAAATGTACTATTTTCATGCAATCTGGTGTGAATGTTTACCTTTAAGTCATCTGTTCGGACGTCACTATATGCTTTAATTACGTCATGATCAGGGGTCAGATAGTGTAACATAGTGTTTAAAACCCCTTGATTATATAGATTGACTCTTTACCATGCGCCAAAAGGGGGTTGGGGTGGGGGTGGTATGCAGATATCCGCTGCCGTCGTAAGAAGAATAATGTATTCTATAATTGTCTATGCGGAAATATGGGTGGGGGAGGCGGGTAAAAATTACGTCACTGTAATGTTCTTCTACATGTTGTGAAAGCGAAAACAAGTCAATTGCCAGGAAGACTCCACCTCAAAAATGGCAGTTGCTTTCTTGCGTCTCTTTTCCATTTCTGAAGCCGGGTACAAGCGATTGTTAGGCCTATAGTCTAATCACCACACATTGCGTACGCCGCGGAAATAAAAAATATATACACATGGTTGTCTAATAAAGTAACGTTTGAACGGAAAATTGAAGAGGCGAAAATGTTATAAATTCTACTAATTGTTCCCAACGAACAGGCGAATATTGGGCGAATATGTCACTATGCCAATCTCAACATAGAAAAAAGGTTTCACGATGAGATGTATTCAGTCAATTACTGCCCTTTTAATTAGGCAATCACATGGTAGTAATATGTATTCCTTAGAGAGGACCAATCGCTTTCCATTTGTATCCCATTTTAGCAATAAATGTATTTAAGAGTAGCATTATTTGCGGTGGTAAATACGGAAAGATTTGAATGCGATTTTGTCAAACCTGTGATTTTCAATATTTCCCCATCTTCAACACACAGACAAAACTATCTCCACGCACCCTCGCAATGCTCATCCAGGAGATTCTATTCCACCGTAACTGCTCTCACTAGGGTATAAAATAGCATCGCTGAGGTCCTGGATCAGAGCAGAGTAGTAGTACTAGTTTTCCTGACCTTTCCCCTGTTTTTGACGCCATCGATCACACTGGGCGGCTGCTACGTTTGGAACACTGGGTTACAATAGGTGAACATGCATTGGCACAGATTATGGTATATCGCAACTGCCGTCGCGCATCGCACAAGGCATAATTGTATAGATAGATTTTTATCTGCGCGATCGGTGCCAATCTGTGGTGATAAATGGTGAACCATCAGAATCAGTACTCTTAGAATATGGTGTCCCACAAGGCTCTGTACTAGGCCCAAGCTAATATGCAATGCACACAAACCCATGCGGTGGCATTGTCCAGCATCACAATCTCAGACATCATCTCTACACCCATGACTCTCAGTTGTATTTTGCCTTCAAACCTAATGACAGGATGAATCAACAGAAGGCCATCAGCGTAATAGAAACGTGTGTTGATGCTATTCACAGTTGTACAACAAATAACATGCTAAGTCTGAATGTTGACAAGACCTAGGCTATAGGTTTCAGGTCTAGCTATATGCCTTCAGCTGTCGACAACATGCCGATCACAGTGGAAAATACAAGCATCAAACCTTCAGTACTAAAGTCTAAATGAAAAACAAGTGAATTCTTTCTGCTGTGCGGCTTACGCGCAACTACGCAACATCGCACCTACGCAAGTAGTAGTAGTGTCGGTAGTAAAATAATACCACCTCCCTCAACTGGATTTCCATTTAGACAAATGATCCCCCACCTCCCTCAACTGGATTTCCATTTAGACAAATGAGCCCCCACCACCCTATCAATCCCTGGGGCATAGATTGTTGAGACCGGGGCCCCCACGGATCGCCGAATGGCTGCCAGGGAAGTAAGATCATCCCGACACTTATGCTACCAGGGGCTGAACGCCCATTTAGAGACAAGCCTCCACAGTAATTTACACCACTGATCGCCATCAACCACAGGGCCTCTCTCTCTCTCTCTCTCTCTCTCTCTCTCTATTCTGTGTCGGCTTGTAGTTCGGATCAACCGGGCGGGTACCGGCCATGCCAGCCAAGCTGGGTATGCGCCACCCATCCTGGATTCATTCGCTGAACACGCCCCCTGGGTAGAGACATAAGCATATATGAGCCTATGAGAGAGATCGCGTTATAAAATGACTAATTTCGTTAAAATGCATAGTGCGCGTACGCATGCTTGGATGCTATTTTTGACAGAGCACGTAGTTTACGACCAAGATGGGATGACGCTTTTAGTGTACCGAGATGGTACCATGTAATCCTTTTTAATTACCTATTCCCGCCAAATCTGCCATTAATCAAATCCAGAATTGGACGGGCTTTCCAAATCTGTAAACCATTTCAAAATCGGTTAAGAAATGGCTGACTTATCCACGGAAACCCCCTTTTGATTATCTTCAAAATATTGCCATGACGTCATAACCACGTGGACGCAGAACTTCTAGAATGTTCTAGAACATTTGACTGCATTATTATTAGCTACACGCTGATTGGCTGTTGCCCGACCAATGATTGGTTGGAGCCTGCGCCTGTGACGTGATGAGTAGTATAACAGGAGACGAGATCCAGAGTTCGAGAGCATCCTCGGCCAGGGTCCGAATAGGTTGGACCTGTTTCAGCTACGATCAGCGCGACATTACGCAGATCACTTCACTTTCAGTCGGTTTGTCTCCCGTAGCTAGCAGTAATTCAACCCATTGCACTAAATCAATTTTGTAACTCCCGTTACTTGCGGGAGCATTTTGGAACTTTTTTTAGGTATTGTTCATGAATATATCAAGAGCTACTTCGGAACACGAACTTGCGGGGAGGCATTTCCGGCCTGAAAATGTGATTCTACAGATGTAGAGGCAGCGATGTTCTTTGCCCGGTACGTCTTCAGAGCTGGCTGACGTACACCACACTGTTAAGCTTAGTTTTGTATCTTCATCTACATCTAACAACCCCCGCTTGTGATCGGGTTGTTGTCAACTTCCATCCGTACCATCGGTGTACGGGAACTTTCTTCACAGCAGCAATGTTACTGTATCTCTTGCTAACTATTCGTTAGACATTCTATATTGTGATTACAGTCCTGAGTTCGATCCGCTCCCATCATGAGCTGCTTGCAGGAATCCTGTTTGCGGGAACCAGCCTGCGGGAACTTTCCAGCTTCTTGAGGATGCATCAACTCACGTCAAGCTAAGAGTGACGTATCAATTTCAGTAACATGATAGCACAGACTTAAGAATGGCTACCGATTATTCAAGTAACTATACTTAACATTTTAATTATCCGTTAAATATATTTTTCCTAATTACATCGTACCCGTATAAACGGTCCCGATGAAGGTACTGTAACGGTCTTAGGACCGCTAGTTATAATTTCTGTATATGTTTATAGTTATTCTCATTTTCTGTAAGGTATTTTCACTAACTACACCGTAATAGGTTCCTTAACCTGTACTAAAGATATATAATTCTGATCATTTCACACTGTATTAATTGTTCTGGTTAGTTTATATATGGCCAGTGGCCATCAGTTCATATGTTTCGTTTAATGTAGAACTGCAGTGCACATAGGAAACACTATACAGCGACACATATATGCAGCACTTTCTCCCGCTACCAACAATTTATCACTGAGGTCGCTGTTCGTGCTATAACTCTGTTTAGCCCGGCATACTACCGACTAAAACCTTTTCTATTCAGCTCGATAGGATAGGTTTAATATGATTAGAGACAATTTCTTCGTTAGAAAATCTGTAGTGTACGCCTCTCTCCGGGTAGTTGAGATAATTTAGCCCCACACTCCGGCAAGATTGTATACGAGTGGCCAAAATACCCAAAGGGCCTCATATCTCTAAGATATTGTCTTTCCTCATGTTCCACTAAGTCTTGCGGCTTCTTAATTGTTTGGATGTCCCTATCCGCACCCTGGGAAACTGTTGGGGTTTCCGAGCGGTGATGGCCAGGGTGTGGTGTCACACACATTTCCTGTGTATCTTCAGATACTTAGTAGTTAGCACTTTTGGCAATGTAGGAAAGCACTGCAAAACATGTCTTAATTATTATTTTCTTTAATCTGCTGAACATTCCTCCCGCACCGCAGTGCAAATCTGGGGAACTTGTGTTTAAACCTAATGACAGGTTAAACGGTTAGTTCCATAGGACCTGGTGACGGGCGAGATGCGCATCCCGTAAGAATGTCTAAAATAGTTCTTGTCTCTAAAAACTAAAAGCTAGCTAAGCATAGAAGAAGGCCCGCATAAATAAAGCGGCAACTACTAATTCAGCATACTAAGAATTACATGAGATGGTGATGTGGGAATCCTTTGGGAATCGTTCATCCCGTCTTCATGTAAAACAGCACGCATCCTTATAGTCATAATCTCATTAGGTATGGTCTTTTCTTTTCAGCATTTTGGTTAAATATTAGAGTGGGCCCATTTTTTGCCTACTACACTTCTCCCACTTTAAGCAGTGGCGACATTTTCCCATGATGGAGGCCCACGTGAGGCACTTGCCTCTCGCAAAGATTCAGTGACGATGGTCCATGTGAGGATAATACTCCTCAACCAAACTAGCACTAGGAGTAGTGCCCGCGTGAGGCACATGATTTTTCGTCACTAAAGAGATAATTTTCTTTCCTTTCAGCTTAGAGGTATAATAGCTTATATTAAGTTAATTAGTTAAGTCTCGTGTATGGGAGCCTCCCTTGCGGGGATACCTCTGCGGACCTACGAGTCTGTGTGGTACCTCCAGGAGCCCCACGTTTAAAAGTTCATCCGGCTGTCTCTATGTCTTGTATTTTCGTATGCTCATAATTTTTTTATCTGTTTAGGTAAAATTATTGTATAGACTTAGTTTAATTAGGTCACCAAAATCAAATCTTGTAAGTCCATAGATCACGAAATTGCTATGGAGAGGCATACTGGTGACACAAACTCTTGGGATGAGACCAGTGTGTTTAATGTTCGCGACAATGGTCGGACGGCCCCACCAGAACGATTGAGTTCCACCGGCCTTAGGAGCCGGTCTTTGTTACCCATAGGGCAGTATCGTACAGGATCCGTCACCCCGAGACCAGAAGCTAACCAGCGTCATCATTCGTCGTACACTTGCGGCACGGCGAGTCGACATCATACACCGGAATGGCCCAACACTACCCCGCTAGCTACAAGGCTCAGACAAACACGTAGTCTCTGCCAGAGTCGCATCGGGCACCGCCTTGTGATCAACCCCACACACATCTGAACAGGTCTGAACGCCCATTTAGAGACAGGCATCCACAGGGATATACACCACCCACAGGTACTGATCGCCAGCACCACACATAATAGGGTTTGAACGCCCATTTAGAGACAGGCATCCACAGGGATATACACCACCTACAGGTACTGATCGCCAGCACCACACATAATAGGGTCTGAACGCCCATTTAGAGACAGGCATCCACAGGTATATACACCACCTACAGGTACTAATCGCCACACATAATAGGGTCTGAACGCCCTTTTAGAGACAGGCATCCACAGGGATATACACCACCCACAGGTACTGATCGCCACACATAATAGGGTCTGAACGTCGATTTAGAGCCAGGCATCCACAGGGATATACACCACCCACGGGTACTGATCGCCTGACATAATAGGGTCTGAATGCCCATTTAGAGACAGGCATCCACAGGGATATACACCACCCACAGGTACTGATCGCCAGCACCATACATAATAGGTCTGAACGCCCAGACAGGCATCCACAGGTACTGATCGCCACACATAATAGGGTCTGAACGCCCATTAAGAGACAGGCATCCACAGGGATATACACCATGAGTACCGTTGCGCAGATTCACGCTATTGCAAAGCAATTCGGCCTTAGAGGCTACTCTAAGGCCAAGAAAGCCGACCTGCTCCAGATGATCGACCAGGTCCGTGCCGAGGAGTGGCAGAAGCGACTCTCCCGAGCAATGAATACGGGAAGGTTTCGAGCGCTTACCAAGGATCCTTGGAATCCCCACAAGAAAGCAAAGTGGATACGTGAGCTTAGTCAGTTGGACGAGGAGATGACTGCTAGCTTGTGATTAAGGTTGTAGCGAGGCAGATGGAGGCCCATTCACTGGAGTGCCTAACTCTCCAACGAATGGGGGCCCCGCACCCTATGCAGGCATCCACAGGGATATATACCATCAGTACTGTTGCACAGGTTCGTGCTATTGCAAAGCAATTCGGCCTTAGAGTCTACTCTAAGGCCAAGAAAGCCGACCTACTCCAGATGATCGGACATGTCCGTGCCGAGGAGTGGCAGAAGCGACTCTCCTGAGCAATGAATACTGGAAGGTTTCCAGCACTTACCAAAGAGGGTCCTTGGAACCCCCACAAGAAAGCGCAGCGGATACATGAGCATCGTCAGTTGGCTAAGGAGGTGACTGCTAGCTTGTGAGCGCTTAACTCACTAAGCAATGCCGAGGTCTGAGCCCAGCCCGGAGCATAAGGGGGCCAAGGTCTGAACCCTTGGCCGGAGCATAAGGTGAGAAGGTGAACACATTCTCGACCAGCATCTCGGTGAAAGGGAGATAGAGGATAGAGGACGCCAGTCAGTACGCTGGACATTCTTCAGAGGTCTAGAAGGAGACCTCACAGGCTGGATCATGCAAAAGATCCAGCAGACTGTCCAGAACGCCTTCTACCTCCGCTACACCCATACCTATCGCATCCGTAACATCGAAGACGATAGGGTGATGCTCTTCCACAAGAATGCTCCAGGGAGCCCGTGGCTCAACACGATAGGAGCAGCTCAGGACTGGGTGGCAGCAAGAGAGCAAGCCCGCCTCGACACAGACAATATCGATCGACCCAACACCAAGTGGGCTTTCATTCGATCAATCAACGTTGAGGTCAGGGCTGCCATCGACCACCAACTTCTGCTTGAGACAGGCCCCCTCCCAGACTGGCTACGACAGAAGAAGAGTATGACTGCCCTCGACACCTACAGGGACAACATGTATCTCTGGAGATGTCTAGCACTCCACCGAGGAGCGAGAAATGATAGACTGCACGAGAGCTTGCCACACAGTTCTATTGCAAGACAGTACCTGATGTCCGCAAGACCTCGCTGGATCAGCTGGACAATTTAATTTATTTACGCAGCTGACACTATTGATAAGATGTTGACAGGTCAATGTTATGGTAGGGCATTGCGTGTCCATTACCTGACTCAGGTAGCATTGGCTGTTATTTTCCTGAATAAAACAGAAATAGTTGAAGAGTGTCATGAACAACGTTATTTTCTGCATGCCATTCTCATGAATCAAACCCAACATTCGGAAGACGTCACAAACAACACTCTTCTGGCCGTGGACATTGAAAAGTTGGGGGATGGCAAGCTCCAGGCAGCGACTTCTACTTCTAACCAAACTTTGGGTATAGTATTATATTTCAATATGGTAACATTGACGTGGAAATTTGGACATGCCAGGCGATGTGGTGATTGGACACTCGTTGAGTTCAAAGAAGGTTTAAATAAAATGGCAGATGGACAAACAAAGAGAGAGACAAACAGACAGGCTGCATTGCCCGCAATACTCATACCAGCCTTTGACAGTGTGAATAACAGTGTCTAAAATTGGTGTCTTTGTGGATCCTGCGAGAATCACTGCTTCTGATTATTACCTGTAAACAATTATATTGAATGGTAAAGCTAGAAATGCTGCCATTTAGAGGTGATAGCGCCATTTCCGGTATTACTCCAAACGTTCACATTTGACACACAGAAACATTTAGTATGACATTCTATAGAGTTCAGTGAACGTTCCCACCAAGGTTTCTCTCTCCGCTTTCCAATGTTTTACACAAAAAGGGTCCCATTTTTATGGGCTAATATGACTCTTGGGGCAGTAGGATGTCATGTTTTAGACAGGTGGTTCTGTCTTGGAGAAACGCCATCCTTTTGTTCCAAGAATCGTGTGGTCCCTCGCCCAGGGCTGACTGCACATATCAGGTATTCTGTTGTCTGAATTATGCTTTTGTTCTTGCTTCTACATTCTCGTTAAACTGTTATATTATACTAATATTCTATATGATACTGTAGATCTCTGTATGGCGGTCCCAGCATCGTGTTCACCAGATACCACGAGGCAGGTGTGACTCGAATCCGCCAGAGTGAGCGTGTCTGCCAACGTCTACTAGGCTACGACGCAAATGCTCTGTGCCTGTCAATGATGGCCAAAGAGATGCCATGTGGTAAGGAGAAAGTGCGCCATTGGTCCGGTGCCAGTGGGGTAGGGTAGCTAGCTTGAAGGAGGCTCTCCCAGCAGACAGCTGGTTTGGGTTTGCTGAGGTGGATATAGAGGTCCCCAAGGCTCTTTGGGCAAAGTTCGAGGAGATGCCTCCTCCCCTCTATAACCGTGAGATCCTGGTAGAGACAATCTCGTCTGAGCAGGGCTGCGAATACAGACGGCTTAAACCTCCTAGTCATACCCCCAGTGAAATAGTTGGGCATAGGAGGACCACGCAGTCGGCCAAGGGAATAGGTAGCAGTGCTCAGGGTACTGGCCATCTCTGCAGGGGCACACCTTGTGGGCAGTCCACCATTCCCGAGCATTGGCGATCATCAGTCCGCGTGCTCGACTATGGGCTACACACCATGTTACTGGTGACCTGGGCTGCCAGAGGTTTTGCTTTGGTCAGTAACTTCTGTGTTTTGGTTCGCAGCAGGTTATCCACCTTCTGAAGACTCGCCTGGCTCTCGCGCAGTTGCTTCACGATCTGTACCATTGACGTCATTGTTTAAGCACTGAGTATACAACGTGGTTAAACGTCTGCGTCACCTGTCAAGAGAGCTAATAAGATCTTCCCAGTCTGCATCTCCCAGGTGGCCGGTTTGGTACTCAGGAATATTCATCTCTCTATTGAGACATCTTAAACATGTCCGGGCTCACGCTATGCGAGAAGTACTATGATGTCTATCGGAGGGAGTTGACGGACTACAAAAAGAAAACACCAGATGAGCTCGCTCAGCTCTCCGGTGCTGAGCTGACAGAGGAGCTGACAGCTGTGAAGCTCTATCAAGGATTTGGCAAGGGACAGATCTGCTTCCTCGAATACCTTATCATGGGCAGGAGTATCGTCGAGCAGTTCATGTGAGCTAAAGGTTTCTACAAGGATCGGGGGTGTCTGTCAGATGTGTTCCAGCAGTTGCAGACCACCGTGGCCTCACCGGAATCAGAGCTAAACAAGGCTCTGCGATACCACAGCTGGATAAAGGATGTGCTGCCGCACGCTCTGGCCCTTGGGTGTGCATGTTAGCAGCGGGTATAGGGCTGTAGGGCTTGCCAAGCTGGTTCAGTGTCTTACCGTGGTCCCCACTGCTACTGTAGAGAGTCAGGATAGGCTTATGGCTGATTTGCTAGCGGCGAAGTAGGCTGATCCGGATAGCTAGGCCTGACACCACACATAGAGCTACCACGGGAAGTGGTGTCGTGTCGACTGGCTGCAGTGTCGGGGCGCCTGGAGCTGCCGTGTCGACTGGCTGCTGTGTCAGGGTCGGAACGACTGTATGGCTCGGACTACGCATAGGTGCGTTGATGGCAGTGTTGAAGCCGAAGTGGATACCGGGGGAACTCCCCTCGACTATCATGCTGTTATAGCCCCTGACTTGGAGGTCCTCGATGTTGCTCGGAATCAACCGTAAGTGTGGCAAAATAGCAAAATCAAGTTTACGACGGGCCTTCTTCAACCGCTGCTTGAACTTAGCAATAAGACTACTGGGGTCTGCTACGATGATCATATCCTCAATGAGACTGATGAACATGGCCTGGACCTCTGCTCCGCTGACACCATCTATGGAATGCCACAGCTGGGTCTGTGCCATAAGGAGGCAGTAGCACAGTGCTTCCAGGGACTGGTTGATCCGAACGATCCCTGCTGGTGTGAGGCATGAGGCGGTGTGTGGGACAATGTACTTCCACACATCTGGATAGTCCTGCCGCAAGCCAGTGATGTGCATATTTTGCACCAGCGCTCCATGGTCGGAGTCTGGATCGAACGAGAATGTCGCTGTCTTCCAACAGCCTACTCGCCAGGGGGTTCGATAAGGGAATCCTGAGTAGTCACGTCTCTGGTCGCTGTACATAACCCCTAGACTGCTGTTGTCACCACCATGCCACCGATAGTCTGGGTGAGTGCTGAACTCTCTCTGTAGTCTGCTGGCCGCTGAGATGCTATGACTGTTGAGCTCATGGAGGATTCGTCAGACCGTGAAGTACACATGGAATCTGAGACAGCTGGCGATGAGCATAGCTTCAGGAGAACCAGAATATGAGTGAAGCAGGGTGGAACTTACTCCACATCCTGCTGTGGCACACCACACGGCAAAGTTCAGCTGCTGATTCCAGTATGAGAGGCTTGGAGCAGCCACCCAAGTATGAGCTTGCTTCGCATCATTGATGATGATGGGGCGGTTGGTCAGCAGTCGTGGGTTGATGGAGAAGCTGGTTCGGGATCGTCCATCCACTGTGATGGAGAATGGTGTTAGCTCTGGTATATCATCCAGTAGACTTCTCAGGCCAGTCAAGGGTGTACCCCAGGAGGGGTGGTTGGCTCCGGATGACTGTCGTGAGGTTCAGTGGGAAGGCCATCTATACTGGTGTTCTTAAAGCTATCGTACAGGCAGCACACTATTTGTAGTTGTCTCGACTCCAGAAACCAGCGAGGCGACCTCGCCATAACATCTCATTTTTAACTCCTCCATATCAACCCACCCGCTGGAGCCTTTGAGGTATTGCTGTCACACTTTAGGATTCTCCATGCGGTACAGGGCTTGGACCATCAATATATGGTGGTACTCTTCATCGGTGACCTGGCCATCCTCGAGAGCTTTGCTGACAGACTCGTCGATAGGCTGTAGCATACTTTGTGCCAGTGCCACGTACTTAGCATGCTTCCCCAGCCTCTTTGTGATATGCCGCTGCCCCACCCACAAGCCCATGGCTAGGACAGTGGCGGCTAGTCTCACGCCACCCAGCGGGATGGCGACGATGGCCCCCACCCCTGAAGTGAGAGTGGCCACAGCTGCCACCCCAGCACTGGCTCCAATCACACCCACAGCAGTGGTTGTACGTGCGAGGACGTGAACTTCACCATATGACCAAGATAGTAGGTCCGCCGCTGGATGGCTTTCTTGGTCTTACACTTCTGCGCCATCTCCTCTTCCCACTGTATGGCATCTGGCTCATCCTCGTCCACAGTCTCTGCTGCAGCGTCCACGGTCTCCGCTACATCTGGCTCATCGTCGTATGTGAAGACATCATCCCTCTTACTCTCCTCCAGGAGGGCCCGCCAGTATCGGGAACCTTCACTGTTCCTTCGCCTCCGTGCAATGCTCGCATTCTGTTGATACCAGCTCTACCGCTGTAGTCACTCTCCTTGTTGACAGATCTGTTTCTGTGCGAGCATCTGTGCAGTGGTCGTGAAGGGGCAACCCCTGTAGTGGCCTCTTTATCATCTCGGCAAAGGTCAGATATTCCTGGTGTGATATCATGTCAGGTCAATGAGCAATAAGAGGGTAAACTCTAAATGGGCATCCGATACCCTATCCGTGCTGGCATATATGTTAATGGAGGGGCTGTCAAACAGGTGATTTACAGGTGTGAACAGGCTAGGACTGATAGCTTTCCATAGGTTGCTGTTGCTACCTGGGAGATACTATATTGCGTCCCAGCCGACTTCTACTAGTGAGCTGCTGTGTGCACTGCCGGAGGTTGATGTAGCACATCGGCGTGTATGTATGTTGTGCCCTGCTGGGGCACTTTGAAGAGGACCCATTCTGCACAGTATTGTATCACCCATCTCCCCTCCAGAGAGGGTGAGATTACGTTCTCACCACTGGAGAGCAGCAGTCGGACAATCGGCATGGTTATATGTCCTGTTTAAACCCCTCCTATAGCGTGCTATGGAACCCATATTTGCTCACTCGACTGGTCTGGCTGACCTGGCAGATGTATACGCAGTTGACCCTCCACCCCATTGGTGGTGATGGGGTGGAGCTGCTCACAGACCTCAAGGATGTGTCGAAGGAGCACCTGGGGTGCAACATAGATGGCCACAAGATCGTGTTTCGGTACGATTTCCCGAGGAGGAAGTACATCCTCGAGCCATTGATTGAGCTCTCGGATACAGAGGTGGCAGACATCAACACCCTAAATAGCGACCTCAGCTTTCATCTGGTCAAATCCTATTCGAGCGGTGCCCCGCCGATGGCCCATGATGGCCTGCTATTGACCCTGGAAAAAACCCTGCAGTTCATATTTTAGAAGAATGAAGTGTGGTACCGCGCTGGACCAGGGAGTGACTGGCAAACCTGGTTGCCCCTATATAGGCCTCCCACAGTCATTGACATAGAGGTTACTCCCCTCTCCACTGTTGTGAAAAAGGATGGGACAGTTCGAAAGCTCTACAATCGGGGATCATCCTTCCTCACCTACATAGGTTAAGGTGTCCCCCTGACGAGGGTGGGTTCCTGGATCGGGGTTACAGGTGGAAAGCTCCTGCTGCATCGTCCATTCGATGGACCCGAAGAAGCTGTTAACATCCAGGAGGGCACCCTATGGGTAGATGGTGTGTCACATGTCTCCAAAGTCAAGGGTGCTGTTGAACTGCTTCAGCGACTTGGACTCACTAGCCCGCAAATGACTCATATAGTCCTAGAGCTACATTTCTTAGCCGGCGACAGAGTGAAGCAGCTAGCCTGCCCCTGAGGGGATGAAGGTCACTATCGATCTGGATGGAACCGGGCTCGATCTGGCACATATATTTCTCGAGGGGTTCACTCTGTTCAGTTTAACTCTTCATATATAGCCATGATTCTCGGCATACTGCTCATGCTGGCGTCTACAGCAGTGGCACAGGGCGCTGAGACTGCCATGATATTGGATGCCAAGTGGGCCCACTTCCGGGATGACCCCAGTATAATCCTTGGGTCGACCCCTTGCAGAGAAACATTTATGACCGCTTTCACCCACGTAAAGAGATCGAGTCCATCTGCCACTTCTATGGGGTGGAGAGGGTAGGCCGTGGTTGTCTGCTGGAGACCCCTGCTCAGCACCAGATTCTCTGCATAACATGTGAACATGCCAGAGTCTGTCGTGGTTCACATGCTAATCACTTTAGCCTCCTCCCAGGTGAGAATTGTCAAGGTAGATGGAAGCCCCTATGGGTGGTCCCATCATGCCGATGTGACTCCGGCAGAGACTACGTGTTTGTCTGAGCCTACACGGAATAGAGAGAGAGGGTGGCCCTGTGGTTGATGGCGATCAGTGGTGTAATATCACTGTGGACGCTTGTCTCTAAATGGGCGTTCAGCCCCTGGTAGTAGTAGTGTCGGGATGATCCTACCTCCCTGGCAGCCGTTCGGTGATCCGTGGTGGCCCCCGTCTCAACAACCTATGCCACAGGGATTGAGAGGGTGGTGGGGGCTCATTTGTCTAAATGGAAATCCAGTTGAGGGAGGTGGTATCATTTTACTACCGACACTACTACTACGCAACATCGGACCTACGCAACATTGCACCTACCAAGCATCGCACCTACGTATCACCGCACCTATGCAACATCGCACCTAAGCAACATCGCACCTACGCAACATCGCGCCTACGCAACATCGCACCTACGCAACATCGCACCTACGCAACATCGCACCTACCGAACATCTCACCTACGCAACACTACACCTACGCAACATCGCACCTACGCAACATCGCACCTACGTAATATCGCACCTACATAACATCTGGCAAATTCGGAGTTGCCTTACAGCAGACGCCACAAAACCATTAGTAAACATCATGATAACATCGCGTCTGGGCTGAAATTTATTACTGCCCCCTAAAACACTGACAAACAAGCATAAACAAGTACAAAATAAAGCTGCTCGTATTATCACAAGGAACCCTCAATATCATCATGTTACGCCGATTCTCAGAGATTTGCAATGACTATCAACTGAGACACTCATCGAAATTAAAACGTTGATGCAATAGACCTTTGCTTTGGCAGCACCAGTAATACTGTATATAACGTGGAATTCACTGCCAGCTGACATAAGAACCATAAACAAACTTGAAACTGTTAAGCAAACTGTTAAAACCCACTTTTTTAACCCTATCATAACGAAGCCGGCCCAAACCGGCATCTGTAGTGGTCTTGAGGAGCTTCCATTTACAGGCCAAGAGAAGACTATTTTTGAAAACCTACCACTGAAATGCCTGGCTAGGTAACAGAGTCGGTTATTCCAGTGGTAAACTTTCAAAAATAGTCTTCTCTTGGCCTGCAAATGGACATTTAATAAGGAAATATTTTGATATTCTTGAACAAATTTAGTTTAACGCAAGCTATGGACTCCTGTAACGGCATGGCATCCAAATTTTCCATAGCATTTTATATACTACAACATAATTATTTTTAATTCTCCGTTTTAGATGTTCCTTACGTTCGTAGGCCCATACCCAACACATTGTTCAATACGTTGCACTTTTAAACTTACAGGTAGAGTTTCGTATGAACTAGTCATGGCCATAGTTTTCAGGATGTCTACCTCTAGCTACAGAAGGTCAACTTACGGCAAGCCTTATCAGGCATATACACCGCGTGTGAGGATTTGCATAGGTGGCATCGCCTCTGTTCGCGCAAAGTCACGTGATACGCGAAGGAAGGCATATGTTACATTTACACATTGGTATGTACCAATACCGTAGCCTCACAGCTCTCCGTGGGTAACCCTCTCCGTGCCGGAGATAAAAGGATGTTCTTATCTACTCTGTTTGTAGATGCCGCCTCTCTGGGTCTAGGCGAACCATCAGCCAAAATCTTGACTAATGTACAAACAGTTTTATAGAATGGATTTTTGTTAACTCGATGTTCTAGTATGCCTTTCCATTTCATCTGGTTGTGTTGGGACTTTCCGATAAGCAAGTAGGACCGTAGGTGGTGAAGAATAAAGCACAGGTCCCGAGTCGTGTCTTCTAAGAGAATGAATACCTGGTTATCTGCAGACAGCACATGTGTGATATCCAGAGTCATATCTACTACAACCTCTGACTGTCGATGCTTTATGCCAGGTTGATCTGCTGTTTGCTGTCTGCTATCTATTTTGTGAAGATATAGCCTGTGGGCATCTTCTAGCTTGGGTCAAAATAGGATAAAGTGTCCCGTTGTTTCCGCCACGGATTTGCATAGTGGACATATGACGGATATGGCGTCTAATCAGTAGCGGATTATAATAGGGGCAGCGGGTACATTTGCCCCCGGCCCCAGATCTTCGCCAGCCCCCAATTTTTTCTATCAAAAATATTTCTTTTTGTGTGAATAATGTGTTTTATGCAATTTCTCTTTTTAGAAACGTAAAATGATTCATGTTATAGTTTCGTTTGTAAAGAGAGAAACTTCATAACAGGATATGGTCCTATTGTCTCATTTGTCCATTACATATTGTTTCAGTACTATTCTTATTAAAAAGTGTTTTTTTATTTTGAGACTTTTCTGATGTTTTAGTTTGGGGTTTTTTGGTTTCATGATTGTATTACTTTTCTTCTCTTCTAGCTGCTCTCAGATGGCACCACCTGCACTTCCAGAGGTATATATAGCCCTTCAGTTGGCTGTTAAATTATTATCTTTTTAGCTATTTTATTTCATTTTTTTGTTCATTCAGTTTCTTATCAAGTCCTGTTTTCACAACTGAACGGCTAAAAAAATTTGAGTGAACAAAAAAAAAAGAAATTAAATGGCTAAAAGGGTATAATTTAACAGCCAACTGATGGTCCATATTTACCTCTGGAAATGCAGGAGATGCCATCTGCGAGCATCTAGATTTCAAAATTGTTCCGGGGAGGGCCCCCGGACCCCCTTTTGGTGGGCCTTTCGCATCCACCAAACTACACAAATATTGTTTGCCCCGGCCCTGGCAGGGCTTAATCCGGCACTGCGTCTAATAGTTACAACCAATATGGTGTAAGGGCAATGCATGCTGGGCAAAATACGCATAAATCAACAGGCATCTCATATCTTGTGCAAATGATTCTCAATTTAATAGGACACCAGAACTTTAAGTGAGATCCATCCACGAACGCATAGTTGTCTAGCTGGAAGACAACCTCTATCAGCAATGGCTATACCATCGAGAGTGACCTCCCCTACATTGTACCCGCATACCGCGTGATATATCTACTAACTGAAGGATTAATAATTATATTATTTACGTGTCGCACCATATGATAGACTCCAACATACATTTTACAAGACGTGACATTTAATTTGGACATAGCTCTATAAATACATTAATATGGCCTTACTGTACATGTAATTACAATCTGATGAACTGGATTTTGTTAAAATACACGTGCTTTAACTACAGCAATCACTATGTATCATCTACATACCATTACACGGTTACACCTAGCTTACGCGACCACATTAATGCGCCACAACTGCAGAGCCCACCCCACCCCACCCCCAAAATGGTTGGTTGCAAGTTGCCATGGTAACCTCTTTTGACTTAAGTATCGGCACCATCTTTTGACTGTTATATAAGTTATATACTCAATCACGCACGGTGGCAGATAAGCGACATTCATATATATTTTTTAATAATTAATTTTATTTTTCAATTTCAACCTCAGTAGAAATATTACCACTCGAGTGGTAAAATTTCTATCGAGGCGGAAATAATTTTCACTCGAGTGGTAATATTTCCACTGCGGGGGAAATAATTTTCACTCGAGTGAAAATATTTCTACTGAGGTGAAAATATTATCACTCGAGTGTTAATATTTCTACTGAGGTGGAAATAATTTTCAGTCGAGTGGTAATATTTCTACTGAGGTGGCAATAATTTTCACTCGAGAGGGGTAATATTTCTACTGAGGTGGAAATTGAAAAAAATTAATTGATTATTAAGAAATATATGAATAGCCCTTACCAGCCACCATAATCACGTTCCATTTTCTTGTACGGCCTACCTCCAGAGAATTTCTAGTCTCGCCCAATCACCATGTGAGAAGACTTTCACCTTTGTCCGTTGGCCCCAAAATTCCAGAATGTCCCTCAGGGCCCGAAAGCATTCTTCAAATCAAGTTTTGAGGAATATCCTGTCAGTTACACTTGAATTGTCACGTGGCACAGATGATCTTGAGCATTGACCGCTTGCTCTCTGAACATCTGACCACAAAGTCCACGCGAGACCCAAGACCAGACTTCACTCAAGAGTGGTCAGGTAGAACCCCAAGTAGAACCTAATGTCTAGCGTCGAATACACAAGCACGCACGCACGCACGCACGCACGCGCGCGCGCACGCACGCACGCACGCACGCACGCACGCACGCACGCACGCACGCACGCACACACACACACACACACACACACATAACCACGCGTGTACGCATGCACATATGTACGCACTCATGCACGCACGCATGCACACATCACATAGATGTTTATAAATAGGTTCACAGCATTTTGTGACGAGACTAATTAGCCTACCTTGTTTTAGCATTTAAACACGAATTATCAAGTTCAAGACAAGCATACAAGAAAGTTGAATCTTTTGAAACTGATTTGGCTGGAACCTGGAAGTGAATATGGTTCCAGAATCTCTATGCGCGCCCAACACTCGCAATATCATATAAAACCATCGCGCGAAGACACACGCACCGTGAGCGGTTATTGCACATTGGCATGCCATGTCACATAGAACCATCGTCATATGATGTGTGCCCCACACTGAAGATATTGCATAGAACCATTGTGGTATGACGTGCCCCACACTGAAAATATTGCATAGAACCATTGTGGTATGACGTGCCCCACACTGAAAATATCACACAGGGGCATCGTGGTATGGACGTGTGCCCCACAGGTGACCGGCACACTGGCAATATCACACAGGGGCATCGTGGTATGGACGCGTGCCCCACAGGTGACCCCCACACTGGCAATATCCCATAGAATCATCGTGGTATAGACGCGTGCCCCACATATTGTGGATATGGGACTGTCTTTTGGGGAGGTCATGACCCCGCTGGACATCTTATATGTACGAGGAGTAAGCCCGAGCACGATTCATGTATGAATACCAGGTGAGCTAATAGACTATGTCACCATGTATATTAAGATGTACCGAACGTTACTAGCGCTGATCATCATCTATACTTAGATGCATTACCCGCATCTTATTATTTGGATATATATTATCAGCAATGGCGGCAGCAGAGAGTGAGTCGAGTATGGTTAGCACCAGGTGGGAATCAGTCAAAGAGATTAGGTAGGACAAACGGACTTGGTTAGTTACATAGCAATCTATGTTCTCACAGGGCGTGGGACCAGATAAGCCACCGTCTATAGCGTCCTTGTAAAAGGAATGTATGCATCATCAGAAAATGTATACATTATCAGCACTGGATATGTATACGTTATCAGAGTATATATACATTATCAAATTGGCAAAATGGTTAGCGCCAGGCTGGAATCAGATTAGATATGACGTACGGACGTAGTGGGTTACAATGGCGGTCTGTGTTCCCATGAAAGCTTGAGAGGATAAGCCGAAAAGTAATCAGTCAGGCTAAGAGGAATGGTAACTTGTTTACCGATAACCTTAACATCCTACAAGCAAATGACTGTCGACTAATAGGTAATGCACATAACATGAACATTGTAGCGTCCTGTAGGCGGTAGGTACGCAATCGAAAGTTACGATCAAAAACGTATTAATTGTAGAGGCGTAAGATACACAAATCGGAACTTGCTATCAAACCAGCATCCGTCATTCTGACATGGGAAATATACGAATCGAAACTTGCTATCAAACAAGCATCCATCATTTTTAGCGTTAGATACACAAATCGGAACTTGCTATCAAACAAGCATCCGTCATTCTGTCATAGGAAGCAGATGGAATTCTAAAATAAAGTTAGGGAAACGACAGATCCCATTACTCAAGAACCAGCCAAACCGCAAGTGCTAGGAAGAAAGCACCCGCCCGGGGAGGGAGGGTCGGAGTTTTGATGGATCAAAAAGATGTCATAATCCAATCAGAATCAGAGCAGCCTCCGGCGGTGCGAAACCAAGATGGAGGGAGTATAGGAACTGAAGTAGTATAAAAGGGGGACTTTAACTTTTAATCGAGATTCCGGTCCGCCTCGTACCTTGTAACAAAGTTCTCGCTGAATGTATTTTCAGTAGGCAAGAGCCAGCTTGAATGGTATAGCAAACCAGAGTAGCTGGGAGTAATACTAGTTCGTTGAGAAAGAATAGGAAATATTAAAATAAGTTGAGTATTTGTCGTAAACTGGTAACAGTAAAAGTTACCCACTTCGTAGATTAATTGTAAAGTTAATAAAACTCATCACCTTGTATATTACTCAAGGCAATAGTTTGGTTATTGTGTTCATAGTCAGCTCTGAATTGCACGGAGAAACGCCGTGCCGAATCATCGAATCTTGTTGGTCCAGTCAGATCAGGCCCAGATACGAATACAAATATCGTCAAGTACATCTTTAGACGAGGCGAGCTCGTATCACTCTCTTTTAATTCACAAGGACCCGAAGATCAGAAATCTTCATTGGCTTCAGTCTGCCAGGATTCAGAGTATTCAACCGTGAGTAATAGTATATGGCCCAACCAGGAACGCCGCTCACTAATTCGGCAATAGTACTGACCGACGTCACTGACCGTGTACGAGCGTTCCTAGACGCAGCAAAATTATCAGACAGTACCAGAATCACCCAACATCGCGAGTATCGCGCGGGGTCTACCGTGGAGGTAACTACCGAGGTAGTTTGCCCAGAGCAACCCCGGTTGCAGAGAGTCATCATCGCGTTACATTACCAGTAACCAAAGAATGGCGACGGGATCCAAGAGAACAGATGACCCAACTATGCCATCCATAGAAATACCGGTAGCACACCAGCTTCGACCTGAAACCATCGCCGCTATGCAAACGATGGGCATAGCGATGGCGGGGTCCATTATAGAAAGCAGCAACCGTCGGGAAGCCGAGCGGGTGTACCGGAGGGAGATCCAGGACACGATTTACCGCATTCATCCCTGCGACGGAGTGGTACCAGAAGAGGTACGAACATTTTTGGATGAAACACGAAGAGCGTGGGTCGCAAACGAGGGGAGACTAGAGGGTATACCAGCCTACGTCATCACCCGAGCGGCACGCGGCCAGCTATCAAGAGCCATTGATGGGTTCTTGGTAGGCAAGGTTCGAGAAGACGTCACGTTCGACGAATTCTACGAGTACATCACCGTGAACTTTGTATCGGCCAACGAGTGCGAACGCATTAAGTACGATCTAGAGGGCGTACGACAGCGCAGGAACGAGACGGTCATAACCTTCAACCGACGATTCCGGGAGATGAGCACATGCGCTTACCCAGCTGAGAACGCTGACAACCGTCGGACAGTGCTGGGAATATATCTCAAGGGTCTATCTGACCATCGCCTTAGCAAGCGAATCGTATGAAAGAAGGCTACCACCTTGGCCCGGGCGATCGAAATTTCAGAGGAGGCTACATGTGATGACCTGCTCCGAGCCATGAAAATCGATGAACGACGGGAGGAGAGCATGGAAGTAAACATGGTGGGTCCTGAGGAGGAAAAGGAGATCTGGAGCGTGGTCAGCACGTTGAAGAGACAGATTGCTCAACAGAGCAGAATGGTTGAACAATTGTGTGGGTTGGTAAGCGACCTACAGCTAAGAGAGCAGCAGCTGGCGACTAGGGCCGCCAAGCCAGAGACGAGAACCCCACCGCCGGCAAAACCACGTACGCCACCGTCGCCCAGACCAGTCAGGGCAGCGAAAGACTTACAAAACGTTACCTGCTATAACTGTGGCCGGGTAGGCCACTACAAAAGCGACTGCCGTCAGGCAATGCAGCTGCGAGAGGAAGTCGCCTGGAAGCCTGCCCCACGTCCCAAGCAACCGCGACGACCACCGCCCGTGACATGTTTTAGTTGCGGAAGAGAAGGACACACGGCCCAGAATTGGTTTGGGGCATACATGAGTCGGCAGACGACTCCTGCCGTAATGATCAAATGTTTCGGGTGTGGCAAAGACGGCCACTACGTGAGGGACTGCCTGTCGAGAGGTCCACCGCAGAATGGTTCCGCCTGGGGCCAGCAACAGAGCCCACCCGCACGAAGGGCCATCAAGCGACCACGCACCGACGACATGGACGTCGGCGTCGTCGACCGACGGCAGCAGGAGAAAAACATAACACCCCGTGACTGCTCGCGAAACCTCTGGAAAGACATGAACAATGCTAGATGCGACCATGACGAATATGTCGATCGTGACGGATTCGTGCTGACCGGTGAAGGGACGGATGAGCATGGCCGTTATTCATACGGTGTCGGACAGTACTCATCCTCCCATCAAGACAATTTACGCAGAAATTGTTAGTAGACGAAGGAGCCCTTCGTTAAACAAGGACGGAGGAGACCATTGGTAAGCATACTGACCGAGCGGTTTCTAATCCGTCTAAGATTGGATAAAAACGGTCCATCGGATCAGGGTAAGTACCTGCATGCCTTAGTGGATACTGGTGCTAGCACATCCTTGATTCGCAAGGATATATGGCGTAGCATGTTGAATGCTAGGCCATTAAAAAGGGTGAAGACGCTCTTGGCAGTAAATGGTTCCCCAATAAAACTTTTGGGGGCGACCCAGGTAAAATTCAGTAACGCCCGTCCTATTCCGAGTACGGTAGTAGCGAGAATGAGGCATGAATGTTTGCTTGGGGCGACGCTTTGCACTTGGGAAATGCAAAGATTGACTATCAGGCCAAAGTAGTAGTATGGTTTGGCCAGGTATATCCCTTTGAATATCCCTATAGGGAACAGACGAATTATGTGTATGGGAGTTGTAAAGAAACGACCGGATATAAAGCTATCGACAAAGTGCTTGAGGACTTTGCGGATAACTTTGATACGGCTCGTCCAAACACTTTAGGATTGGTCCCCAAAGTGAAGTGTACGGTACCAACAGGAGATGCGTTTCCTATAAGGCAGAAAGCCTACCGTCTACCGCTTGCCAAGCAGTATATAGTCAAGAATCAAGTGGCTGAAATGCTGGCAGCGGGCGTCATAAGACCGTCATCGTCACCCTGGGCGTCGCCCATTACGTTAGTGCCCAAGAAGGACGGGGACACGAGATTTTGTGTTGACTACAGGAAGTTGAATTCTATATGTCGCAAAGACAGTTATCCATTACCGAATATAACTGATATTTTTTATTCGATGTGCGGCGCAACGATATTTTCGACTATGGACTTGAAGTCTGGCTATTGGCAGATACCGATGGACAGCCAAGACATAGAGACTTTGTTCGGATGCCGTTTGGTTTTTGCAACTCAGGTGCCGTATTTCAGAGGGCAATGAACGATATTTTCCGAGAATTCGTGGGAAAATATTTGCATGTTTTTGTTGATGATGTAGTCGTATATTCGAGAAATCCGGCTGAGCATGCACAGCATTTGCGTAAGGTTATGCGAAGGATTCAGGAATACAATTTGCAGGTTAAGAAAAAGAAATGCGAGTTTGCCCGTGGGTCTGTGGACTTGTTAGGATATCGCATTTCTGCACAAGGAGTGGCTCCTCAGGTACAAAAGGTCAAGGTCATAAGGGAAATGTTACCGCCCCGCGACGTGAGAGAGGTGAGAAGTTTCCTGGGTGCTACAGGTTATTACCGCTCTAGTGTGCAAGGCTACGCCGAAATTGCTACGCCTTTGATAGAATTGACTAAGAAATATAAACGTTTTGAATGGGGTAAGGAGGAACAGCAAGCATTTAAGAAATTACAAAACTTGCTGTGTAGTGAGACGGTTCTCGCCTATCCGAATTTAAATGCTCCGTATAAGCTTTATACCGATGCGTCCAGCTATGCGATAGGTGCGATATTGGTACAGGTAGATGATAAGGGTATAGAACGAGTGATAGAAAAGGAAACTTATGCTGTGATATATGCATTAAAGAAGCTTAGACCTTATCTATTTGGCGCGCAATTCACCGTGTATACTGACCACAAACCCCTAAAGAGTTTGTTTGTGGGAGAAGTTAAGAACACGAAAGTGCAGCGCTGGGCGGTGCTGATTGCCGAGTATGGATGTAAGATTGAATACATCCAAGGCTCGAAGAATATTCGAGCGGACATGTTGTCCAGGTTGCGTCGTCCAGTGGAGATCGCCACCTTAGACACAGGCGATTTTGTCATACCGGATGTAGAGGGTGCATTGCCGCATGTCCCTCTCGAGGTATTCGACATTCCCTACGACGAGTTGTGTGCCGAGCAGACCAGGGAATACCCGGAGTTGTTCAAGAACACCCCGGAGGAGTATATGGTCAAGAACGGTATTTTATATTCGTTAATTACACCTTCAGCGTTGGACGCTGAGTACCCCCGAATTGTCTTACCTACCCTGTTCCGTGAGAAAGTGCTCCGGAAAGCTCATGAACGAGCTGGTCACCAAGGTCTGAAAAAGACCATCGGTATGGTAAGAGATTCGTTTGTGTGGACGTCTTTACGAAAAGACGTGGTTCGTATGCTAGAGACGTGTACGACGTGCCAGGTCAACCGACCTGTCACTACTCGACCACGGTACAGTGAAATGCCCATGGCCAATTATCCGAGTCAGATAATCGGCATGGATTTGATAGGTCCACTGTTAGAGTCGAGCAAAGGTAATGTGTATATCATGACGATCGTCGATCACTGTTCTGCGTGGGCAGAGGCATATCCGATTCCAGCAAAGACGTCTCAAAATGTTGAAGAAAAGTTCTTCAATGAGTACGTCGCTCGTCATGGGGTCCCTGAGATCGTGATAACCGATCAGGGAAAAGAATTCTGTTCTAAATCTCTAGAGGAGAGATTCAGGGAACATGATATCGATCATAGAAGATCGAGTCCCTACCACCCACAAACCAATGGGCGTACCGAGAGGTTCAATCGGACCCTTAAGGACTTAATCCAGAAAGGGGTTAACAATGCTTCTCGTACGTGGGAGGATGAATTGGGTGCGGCGTTAACCGCATATCGCAGTACCCGTCATTCCACGACAGGATATACGCCATTTTATCTGATGTACGGTCGATGAGCGAGACTGCCGTTTGCTATTCCGATAGACGTGTCGCAGGATCTGGGTGAAAGACTGACCTGTCTTAACAATGCCCTACTGCGCGCTCGTATGGAAACGGCTAAGTCTCGTGAGGTCCACCGTGAGCAGATTGGCAAGTGTGCAAACGCTGGTGAATTCAAGGTAGGTGATTCGGTGGTCGTAAAGGCGGAGGAACGCATGAAATTGACCTCTCACAGTGACCCCGAATATGAGATCTTTAAGATCAATGGGCCAGTGGCTCACGTCCGGCATCAGAGGTCTGGGAAGGTGCGCGTACTGAATATATCTAAGTTACGCGTAGTCGACTCAGAAATGTGCTGGGACAAGGTGCGGGCACGCCCTGTTCGTAAAACTGCAAAAGTTACGAAAGATAGCCATCATCCAAGGGAGATGATGCTCCCAAGGTCCGAAGATGGGCCAGGATCCGACCCTAAGGCAACCCTTGGTAAGAGAACTCGTAGGAAGCGACCGGCTTCTGATAACGAGCCAGGGGTGGGCAAGAGGGGTAGGATGGTTGATAGTAACATCGGTCAACCTGGTACGAGTGAGACTCGAAACCATGAGTCACCGATGGAAACTCACGTGACTCCTCCATCAGTGGTGATGGACAGCTCGGAGGAGGTACCCGAGAGTGTGCCGGAACCAATGGAAACGCTGCCAGTGCCTCGTTACTTTATGCGCAAGTGCAGTCATGTGCCGGAAGTCGAGTTTGACAGCAAGCGGCTCAGGATTGGCGCTTTCGGCCGCGCCCTGTACGATGACTTCATTAGTCGTATAGAGGCAGTTATAAGGCGACGTAGCCGCCGCTAATTATCCTTCTGTTTATAATTTGTACTAGTAAGCATCATTGCGCGTGAAATCATGTATATTTTACGATTAGGTATAGTGAGTTTAGTAAATGGATTATGTAAAACATCTAGTGTACATAGATTACCGAACGGGGTAATGATAACTGAACCAGAAGATATATCCGTTATCCGAGCTGAATGGACTGTAGTGGTGTCTATCGACCACCCTTATTTACCAGCTCAATTTCTTAAACGGTTAGCGCAGTTTCGTGTTCTTATTACGAACATCGGTCGAAAAACTGCGTTGAGCTATCAAGACATTTTCGGTTTACAACATCGTGTTAACAATCTTAAGAAGATCGCTGTTAGAACACAACAAACTATGGTGAGCAGGGATAGTATACGACGAAAACGTGGTTTATTTGACTTTGTCGGGGACATAGCCTCGTCTCTATTCGGTACCGCTACCTCTGGTGATATAGATGCAATTAAAGAGGTAGTCAAAGTTGCTATGAAGAACGTAAATCGTTTGGTACATTTCTCCAACAAACTAGCGTCCCATGTGAAACTGGCATTCGTAGGGATCAACACCAAAGTTGACCGTATCATCGAAATTACCGCTGGCCTAGTGGAATTAACTAGAAACGTGAGCGATAGATTTAAGGTGCACGCCGCCCGACAAGCCGACTTATACGCATTAGTGTGACTTGGACACATCGTTGACTCTGCCGAAAGTGTGGTGTATAGCTACCAGAAGGCAGCAGCACAGTTTCATAGACAAACGGCATCCCTAGAGTTAGGTAGACTAACGGAAGAATTATTCAGTCTTGCTGACATCAATTCCGTGGCCAAACAAGTTAGTATAGGAAATCGACTGATACGTCCATATCAGTGGTACTACCGCAACGTGGTCGTGTATCCGTTATGGAAAGACGACTCACGACTACATTACGTAGCGACATTACCGCTAATCGATGGGGCAAATATATCGAATACAGGTTGCATGCATGGCCGGAACCGCTAATTGCGAGGGGATACTACATGCAAGTACTGATCGCGTGGACCAGCATCGGTCTTGACACCAAGAGTGGATAATACTTCACGCCGTCCGAATGTCGGGGGGGGGGGGGGGGGAGGAGCCCCGGGTATGTCATGGTCCACTATGGGTCGATAAGACCCACGTTCCATGCATTGTAAGCCTGTTAACCAATACGACCGACAGTGCTTGTAATATTCAGCTCTCCGAATCAAATGAAACATCTAGCAAATTATTTGCCGATAAGAAGATAGGCGTAGTGTTGCAAACGTTCGGTGAAACAATGGATATACACTGTGACGGACGACTGACCGACCGGTGTGTGGTGAGTAATGGAGTGTATGCATTAATGTCTGGCGAATGTGGTTATAGGGGGAAGGGCTGGCGATTCGAGCCTGGTGCGTCTTACAGTCGGACGTACGCTCGGGTTAGCCTGGCCATTGAGATGCCCCATTTGGATGTGACCGGAGTTCTTAACCAGTCCATGATTGTGAATCATTTGAAAATGCAACCATGGAACCATTTACTAAAATCTACGTATGTGCCGCTAGCACCATTATCCGCGATCGACCCAGTGATGGTCGATGGCATTGGGGTACGCTCTTTTGTGTCGTATTCGGCTGGCTCCTTCGTCGTTGTGCTTGTTATAGTGATTATATTATATAAATGTGGCGTATTGTCACGCATGTGGTCTTGGATAAGTTGCAAGCCACGTGTGGCCCATAGCAATGATAACAATCATGCCAATATTCGTATCTGTGTGCCACCGGTTCAGGCTCAGCAGCCCCAGAGACCTGCAGCACTACCTGAGCCGCTGAGTATGGTAGCCGGGTCGTCGCCTAATGCTACTGCATGGACTGAGATCGACCCGACGGCTACCGACTGGATTGAGATGGCAGAATACATTAACATTGACAATCCTAACACAAACAGGGACTATATGGAGATATCATCAACGTGACATTTTGGTATGAACTTTATATGCTGTTACTGGAACACTATTTGGTGATTATTTTATTACTTGATATAGGAACTATGTATGACCAGTAATGATTATTTGCACTGTAGGATTACGGTTATTATGTACTGACTTCATTGTATTTACTGTGTATAGGGTTATATTGTTAATTGCTGCACCTTGAATTACAAGGGCATTAATGATGCTATTAATGTGTTTCCGGGGATGGTCAATTGCGCATGATATTCCATTACCCGGACAAGTTCGTACTTTGTATAGGATTATGCTGTTTTCCTATGTTTCCGGGGATGGTCAATTGCGCATGATATTCCGTTACCCGGACATGTTTCGTTAACATTGTTGGATTTAAGATATGATGTAGTCGGATGTGTGACATAGTCTGGAGGACTCTGGTAAGACGTGTTTAGGTTGTTGATAGTGCACAACGAGTTAATTATCACTCTCTGTAGGCCTTCAGAGACGGCTAATTAACTTCGGTTGAGGGGCATGTGTAGAT
The DNA here is from genome assembly GCA_034401795.1 of Chaetoderma sp. LZ-2023a. Lineage (NCBI taxonomy): Eukaryota > Metazoa > Mollusca > Caudofoveata > Chaetodermatida > Chaetodermatidae > Chaetoderma > Chaetoderma sp. LZ-2023a. Next base: position 31,077,891 of record CM067374.1, read on the forward strand.
ATGGGACTGTCTTGTGGGGAGGTCATGACCCCGCTGGACATCTTATATGTACGAGGAGTAAGCCCGAGCACGATTCATGTATGAATACCAGGTGAGCTAATAGACTATGTCACCATGTATATTAAGATGTACCGAACGTTACTAGCACTGATCATCATCTATACTTAGATGCATTACCCGCATCTTATTATTTGGATATATATTATCAGCAATGGCGCCAGCTAGTGCGCAAGTACCGCTTCGCAGATAGTGAGTCGAGTATGGTTAGCACCAGGTGGGAATCAGTCAAAGAGATTAGGTAGGACAAACGGACTTGGTTAGTTACATAGCAATCTATGTTCTCACAGGGCGTGGGACCAGATAAGCCACCGTCTATAGCGTCCTTGTAAAAGGAATGTATGCATCATCAGAAAATGTATACATTATCAGCACTGGATATGTATACGTTATCAGAGTATATATACATTATCAAATTGGCAAAATGGTTAGCGCCAGGCTGGAATCAGATTAGATATGACGTACGGACGTAGTGGGTTACAATGGCGGTCTGTGTTCCCATGAAAGCTTGAGAGGATAAGCCGAAACGATCAAAAACGTATCAATTGTAGAGGCGTAAGATACACAAATCGGAACTTGCTATCAAACCAGCATCCGTCATTCTGACATGGGAAATATACGAATCGAAACTTGCTATCAAACAAGCATCCATCATTTTTAGCGTTAGATACACAAATCGGAACTTGCTATCAAACAAGCATCCGTCATTCTGTCATAGAAAGCAGATGGAATTCTAAAATAAAGTTAGGGAAACGACAGATCCCATTACTCAAGAACCAGCCAAACCGCAAGTGCTAGGAAGAAAGCACCCGCCCGGGGAGGGAAGGTCGGGGTTTTGATTGATCAAAATGATGTCATAATCCAATCAGAATCAGAGCAGCCTCCGGCTGTGCGAAACCAAGATGGAGGGAGTATAGGAACTGAAGTAGTATAAAAGGGGGACTTTAACTTTTAATCGAGATTCCGGTCCGCCTCGTACCTTGTAACAAAGTTCTCGCTGAATGTATTTTCAGTAGGCAAGAGCCAGCTTGAATAGTATAGCAAACCAGAGTAGCTGGGCGTAATACTAGTTCGTTGAGAAAGAATAGGAAATATTAAAATAAGTTGAGTATTTGTCGTAAACTGGTAACAGTAGAAGTTACCCACTTCGTAGATTAATTGTAAAGTTAATAAAACTCATCACCTTGTATATTACTCAAGGCAATAGTTTGGTTATTGTGTTCATAGTTAGCTCTGAATTGCACGGAGAAACGCCGTGCCGAATCATCGAATCTTGTTGGTCCAGTCAGATCAGGCCCAGATACGAATACAAATATCGTCAAGTACATCTTTAGATGCGGCGAGCTCGTATCACTCTCTTTCATCCTCGGTAAGACAGGTTGTTGCAGCAACCTCACATACAAGTCTTGCCGAAGCGGGAAGAGAATTAATTCACAAGGACCCGAAGATCAGAAATCTTCAATATGACCCCACAATGTTAATACCACGTACAACCATCATGGCATAACACGGCCACACCGGCAATATCATATATAACATGACCTTCCTTTTGTAACCACATTCTGGTGTTCTCTGAGGTGGTCGTAATGAAGCAGGTTTTAGGTTATTTCTTATTTATATTGTGTGACTGTGATGAGGATAAAGATGCATGATGAGAATGGAGTCTGCTGGGCAATGATCACTCTACGAGGCAATTTTCTCAGCGACCAGTTCTGCGCAAGCACATGTATTATTGTATAGTCCTTGCTATTATCCATGTGTCAATAAAGAGGATAGACTTTCTTACCGATCACCGTGTATTTCTCGATCAAATTTAGAAGTCCCGCACACACCGTTTCACCTTACAATCAAAGGTATCGCTGTCAGATCGCTGTGAAAGTTTATTTGGTATCTTTGCAGCATCTCGATTGAACTTCTCATAATAAACTGTCATTTCATCACAATATCTCTGATCCCCCAGACATCGGCGATGCGATGACGTTATTTCACACGATTTATAACTAGGCTTGAAAAAACGTGATTTAGGAGCTGTCCGAGTTCCCGCGGCAGAAGACAGATTCTCACGACTGCCACAGGGTGACGACTCCAAGCTGGAGTTACTGGGTGACTGTGACGGACTGGACGTCGCCTTTCTCGGAATTAACGGCGATACGCTTAGAGTTTTACGAAGACTATATTTCTCCATTCCAATACTGGCCTGACTGTTAGTGTTTGTTCTCATGGATAGACTGCGAGAGAGAAGTCTTCTGTTACCCAGACTAGGACGGTCAAGCGGAGAGTTACCTACTGGACTCCTGGCACTATTACCATGTACAGCTTTTATATCGATTGGATCGTCTTGTGAATTAATATTTGGCGTGTTCCTTATATCCAAATACCGGCCAAACGAACTGGATCTAACCCTCCACGAGCTGTCCTGGTTATCCAGCTCACACTCCTCATGTAAATCCTCCATGCTACTATTATCATGCGCAATGCCATTTATCCTTTTGCTATGCAAATGAGATGTTAACTTGGATCTCAAACATGTACGTTCCTTTTGAAAGCTTCTCATATCAACCTTTAACTGTTCGTCCATTATACCAGATTTCTGTTCCAGTTTCAGTTGTAGGTGTTTATTGGCCACAATCACATCTCCATATTTGGCTGGCACGTGCTTGTTGGAGCTTGAATACGCCTCTGCATGTGCCATTCTGTTTTAACCTGTGGAAACACAATCATGGTAATGTTAAATAGCCTTCATAATACATGTGATAGCTGTGTATTTTGTAAATGTGCGTCTTGCAGCTGTTTTATTTGCAAATGGCAACTAATATAAGTCTGCCTGCTTGCCTGCTTGCCTGCCTGCCTGCCTGCCTGCCTGCCTGCCTGCCTGCCTGCCTTCCTGTCTGCCTCCCTGCCTGTCCGTCTGTCTGCCCGTCCGTCTGTCTGTCTGCCAGTGCGTGTCGCACATATAGTATGTAACATCTATTTTATCTAAAGGCGGCATATACCAGAGTGTTTTAGAAACTGTTTTTGGCTGAAGCCATCTTGGGTTTCGGGAATCTTTTCAGAATATACCTTCTGCTGCACATCTGATTGCGAGTGCAATGTGCATATATACGCGTTGTCTAATTGGCTAGAGGTTGTGAGACAGTCAAGGCCACGGGAACGATGTTCACAAAGGAAAACGGTGTTTTTTAAAAGTGCTTTACTGGCTTAAACGTACTCTACTTTCTGAACATACATGCGTCTGCAATTTTGTCTGCCAAACCTTTAGCATACACCAAAATGTATCAGAAACAGGCTTGCTCGCATAGTGTGATCATATAGTGTGATTTTCACAATAATCGTGTAAGGAGTCGGCCGACCGTCCGACAATAAAATAAGTCTGCCAACTCGGTAAAATCATGTAATGTGATCCCGACTTAGGCCCTAAGACGCCCTGGGCCAATCGTCTTTGAACTAAGTGAGTACATTCAACTCACACTGGTATTAACCATGATTTCCCAGAATTTCAAAGTAATTATACAAGTAAGCTGTTAGATATATTTTGAGGCTAATTTGGCTTCTAGAGGCAGTTGCTGCCTATGGCTCCCCGTCAGGTTAATTTCAAAATATTTAATAGAATGTTTATTAAACCGTAAATTCATCAAAAACCTACAATTCGAGACTTCATGAAGGACTTTCCAATTTCTATGACAGAGTTAAACGTAATAATGAGTGTGAGGGCAGCTCACTAGTGACGTAACTTATTATGACGTAAGCTACTTGAGTGACCGATCGGATCCCTCTATCAGCAATTATGTACAGGTGGTCTCTTAATACAAGGTGCGTGCTATAGTAAATAGTCTAGTAAATTGGGACCTTTGATTGGAAAGAAATATGGGATAGATAAATCTTGGCGGATAGCTCTCTATCGCTATCCGGAATGACAGACTAAAAGTCCCAGTGTCACGCGCCAACTGCCCAGAAATATAATCATTTCAATTTCTTTTCAGTTTCTGACATTATTAGTCATATTCAATATGATAATATGACAATACATAGATCGGGGTAATTTCCTTAATTGTCAAATTACGAACATGAAAACGCAATTTTGTTTACAGCAAACTGATTGAAACTATATAAATATCTAAATCTGTTCCGTTGTTTTAACTGATAGAAGTGCTTATACAACAGTGATCAAATCGGTTCATTTTCTTCAGAAATATGTGATATACCGAGTGACTGCTGACGAATCCAGGACTCCAGGATGAATTGTGTTTGTTGTGTGAAGTAAAACAGTCAGGAGCAACCGCAGTGATTGTAACAAGAGGTATAGATATCAATGTATATGGCGAAAAGGTGAAACAGCAAGAACGATGGAAGGACTAACGGCTGTTTGTGTGCATATGGCCTGCAGATGAATAAAATTATAATCAAGATTTTAGCATCGTATCTGTGATTTACCATTCTCCCAAAATGTAAAACTTTCAGATCATCAATATTGCCACCTGACTTTATGCTGAACTGTGTTTTATGGTTATGAATGGGATAAAATTGTTAACTAAAACAGCTTTGGCCAGATGGGATGTATACGACGTCGAGTATAGCCTGTAAGCTGTCGATTAGATCGTAGAGATGAGTGAGGGGGTGGAGTGGGTAGGGGGGGTGCTTTTGCACGCTTAGACACTGCTATTCATTTAATGGCCCCTGAGGGCAAATACTACAACAGCTGCTATATGAAATTCTTTAAAATCACATCCGGTTGTAAACGTGGTCGTACATAAGATGCTGAAATTGCTGTAGCATTTGAACATCCGTTTTCATTCCTGAAAGAAAATGATGAATGAAAATACTCTCTGAAAGAGTTACAGTAGCTTGGTGAGAATCTCCAAAATTCTATAAATATTTCTTCAAAGAAAACACTGAGGATAAAAAGCTCTTAGACCACTTTGGTGACGATGTCATCATTACAATCCTGTACGGTAGAATGTCAAGTGATTGTTTCTGAGACACCGGGTACAAGATTCTAAGCAGCTCATGGTATATACAGAAATCAATGGATCCGAAGGAAGAACGCTTATGAATCGATAACATCATGATAATTAGAGAAGATATTCGTTCACGGGCATGCAATGCATATAGACCAGCAGATATTGCATCTGAAGTTAACATATATGTTGTTTCTGAACCTCTGAGAGCGTTCATGAATGCTATTATCAACAAACGTACGAAAGGAACTGAACAAAATTCATCCGTCATGCTGTTATTTCCCAACGGGGCCAAACTCATTTCTGTCCATGATACAATTTGGCCTATCTTCGTACATCAACAAGCATGTTAGGTCACGCTATCTGGTAGAAATACGTTTCAGCATGAGGGGTTTGCTTCTTATGATGAAGTAAGCTGATGCTAGGCATCAGAAATGTTGCAGGATCATCCACAGTCCAATCTGAGGAATTCTCACAGTTTGTGCTTTATAAGGCAGATTTTAATCTAAGTGCACTGACTTTATATGGAACCTTTCACAGCAAGGGGAATAGATATACTATGTGTGCGTGCGTGCGTGTCACATCCGGAGATTCTGTCACGAAATGGGTTGTCACAAAGCGCATACAGAGACTCCCATCAGCTGCGATCATTGCTCAAAATCGTAAAGCAAAACTTCACACACTGCTTCAAGCAACACAACAGGTGTTAGTGGATTAACAAAGAGGGCATTGATAGCATGAAGAGGTTCAGACCAACTAAGATAATGAACCTGTTTTGTACGTGCTCTGGACGTGTGGTTCGTGGCTTAGGCTATCCACAACTCCAAACTGGAATGGTTACCTAACAAACAATAATACCCAGATTTCGAAGGTGATTATTTTACCGTTCGTGAGCTTGCAGCCTACCAGGCTAGATGCGATGCATGTTGTTCCGATGAGTGTAAAAGACAAGGCCAGTAGACGTGTAGGCCTATAGTTACACTTGATCAACCTGTGTATGGAAAAGCTGTAGGCATGATGGCTGTTGTATTCAGTGGTGGTGACCTGCCGTCGGTAATGTTACGGATAGGTAGATTTGACCTACTCATGTCTTTCGCGGGGGCTGTTGGATACATAATAGGAGGAAGTGGACTCAATGATTTGTGGTAATTTATTTACGCAGCTGGCACTATTGATAAGATGTTGACAGGTCATTGTTATGGTAGGGCATTGCGTGTCCATTAACTGAGTCAGGTAGCATTGGCTGTTATTTTCCCGAATAAAACAGAAATAGTTGAAGAGTGTCATGAACAACGTGATTTTTTGCATGCCATTCTCATGAATCAAACCCAACATTCGGAAGACGTCACAAACAACGCTCTTCTGGCCATGGACATTGAAAAGTTGGGGGCTGGCAATCTCCAGGCAGCGACTTCTACTTCTAACCAAACTGGGTATAGTATTATATCTCAATATGGTAACATTGACGCGGCAATTTGGACATGCCAGGCGATGTGGTGATTGGACACTCGTTGAGTTCAAAGAAGGTTTAAATAAAATTGCAGATGGGAGAACAAAGAGAGAGAGAGAGAGAGAGAAACAGACAAGCGGCACTGCCCGCAATACTCATACCAGCCTTTGACAGTGTGAATAACAGTGTCTAAAATTGGTGTCTTTGTGGATCCTGCGAGAATCACTGCTTCTGATTATTACCTGTAAACAATTATATTGAATGGTAAAGCTAGAAATGCTGCCATTTAGAGGTGATAGCGTCATTTCCGGTATTACTCCAAACGTTCACAAGTGACGCGCAGAAACATTTAGTATGACATTCTATAGAGTTCAGTGAACGTTCCCACCAAGGTTTCTCTCTCCCCTTTCCAATGTTTTACACAAAAAGGTTGCCATTTTTCTGGGCTAATATGACTCTTGGGACAGTAGGATGTCGTGTTTTAGACAGGTGGTTCTGTCTTGGAGAAACACCATCCTTTTGTTCCAAGAATCGTGTGGTCCCTCGCCCAGGGCTGACTGCACATATCAGGTATTCTGTTGTCTGAATTACGCTTTTGTTCTTGCTTCTACATTCTCGTTAAACTGTTATATTATACTAATATTCTATATGATATTGTAGATCTCTGTATGGTCAAAACCTATAATTTGTTCAGTACAAATAAATTTCAAATTTCAAATTTCGATAAGAGCTATAAACAAATATTCATTACAGGTTAAGCACTTACCATCCGATATATCCTTGCTAGGAAAATAATTACCTACATAAATATTAACTAGCGCTGATCTGCTGGGCGTATATTCCTTAATAGCCTACTTAGCTTGTATCACAGCCCGTACACTGACGCGCCGCTGTCTTGGAGAATCTGTTTGCCCATGACGGTAGTTTATAATTGTTGATGGCGTGTTCAATAGTTACTTAATTACTATTTCAAAGCATCGAATCATCTAAATCACTACGGCACAGTCCGTGACAGAAACCGTATTAAAATGCTAATTTGATTAGAAAATTACAATATACCTGCTCTCTCTCTCTCTCTTAACCTTTGTAATGCTGGAAGAGAAGATAAATCATTACTCTGGTATTTGAACAAGTATTGTTGCATGACCTTTCTCTACCTAACAGCAACATATTACTGCAACAGTGTGTTCAAAAGGACAACCGTTCTTGCTAGGAAGTAGGCTTAAACTAAATAAGTTATAATAAAGTGAATAGTTGGTTAGCTTAAAATGAACGTGTTGTAGTGTATTTACACAGCAGTACTGGAATGTTAGCCAAGAGCTGTAATCGTATGTGGGCTATTTGATAAAAGGTATGAGTGAAATCTTGTATGGCAGATAATCAATACAGTTGATCCACGATTTTATTTACGGGCGGGTTAAACCAGCACTCAATTTATTATTAAGTGATAAAACTTGCAACACTCGCCAAATGTCAAAATCGAAATGTTTCACAATTTGTGTAGATAGATTATTTATGATACTAGGCCATTCCACACCGAAACGATATACACAAACATGTGGCATTTATATAGCGTAGCGTCAGTGGGCGTACGCGGCCACCCGAGACATGTGGTAAATTGGTACGTCAGATGAACATGCATTTCGGTGTCACAAAATGTGGTTATTAAAGCTGGTTGATCTAAAAACAAACACACATCTGGCGACGTTAAAGCTAAGTACATCAGTCCTAATGACGTCCATTATGTACAAAATAACCCTAGCACACACCATAACATCGATGTCGGTGGAGTCTACCGGTCTCATCCACAAAGAGCCTTTTATAATGAATCCGGCCCACATCGGCCTCTCCATTGGTCTCGAGTTATGTCAATTTGCAGGTCAAGAGATTATTTTTGAAAATTTACCACTGGAACGACTGGCTCAAAATTTTTCAAAGATAGTTTTCTCGTGTCCTGCAAATGGATATTCAATAAGGAAATATTTTGATTCTCGACCAAATTTGGTGATTAAAGGGTTAATGGCGTTAAAGGGTGAATGGGAAAGACGAGCCAATGTACCGGTAACCGGTCATCTGCGGAGGCTTGACCCATTACTATCACTGCCTACCGTCGGGATGCGAGGACAACATAATGCCAGCAATTCATCTTTCCAGAGTATCCATCGATGATTTGACGTTATATGACGTCATAATCAGCTAAGCGGCGTGTAGGATGACGTCATAATCATTACGTTATAAATGATTCTATTAGTCCCCGTCTTTAACTCTTAATAGTTCGACACGTTGTAAGAATTGTATGCTGTTGCTGCCCAGTCAAATTAGTTTCAAAATATTCAACCGCTAACCTGTACAGTTTTCTGGAAATTGATCGTCAAGGAGTTCAGAGATCGATCGATCCCAACACGAGCTAGATGTCGGTGGAGCTTAGCTAGAGATAGGCACGGCAGAGCTAAAATGGAAAGGTCCGTTGTATGACCAACATACTATAACCTGGAGGCGAGTTATTAGATTACCATGCTTATATTAGTTACACGGTCAATGCTGTTGAGGTAATGGTATCTAATACAGAGCTGAGATTGTCGCAGGATAGGCAGATTCGTGCAAGAGTAGCGAAACACGTTCAACCCAGGCCCAGTCAAACACCTAGGAACATTCCGAGAGGCATATATGCAGAATTATGACATGGAATATGATGGTCATGGTGACGGCTATATTCATGGTATATTGTGATAGACACTCTGCAGAACATAAGATATTCGGTGGAAACATCAAAAAGTAGAGCATAATTTGACAATAACTACATTTAAATGGTAAGGTGGGGAACATGATTCTTTCAATGACTACCAAATGAGTCAATGATGCGATGACTGTGCAATAAAAAACGTGGCATAAAGCACATTCCTAAGCGTCCATATTTATTAAAGTGTCAATGGTTTATTCTGAAACAGGACCGTTGTCGGTAAGAAAGCATTGTCACAGTCGTGGGGTCACAACATTTAATTGTGTGTCTGGGGCACGATCCATTGGAAGCTGTTTTAAAGGTAGATGCTCTCAGACATCATCTCCTGCATTTTCTAAGCTGACCCAGATAACGAAGCTTACTGGGCCGATGTTGGGCCGACACCGTGCCCATACTTTCAGTATCGTTCCGGTATTAACAAATCATCCGCCTAGTAAGCTGCGTTATCATGGGGGTGACTGTGTGGAAGCAGTTAATTATTCATTTAAATATCAATAATCTTACCGCATGTCTCCTCCCATTCTTATGGTCATATGAGATTCCATAGACTGTAGTCTATTCAAAGATGGTGAGATTGGGGATACGCATAATGTGTTGCCGCAGTTGAAGACATTAAGAGGCACATATAAAACAGAGATGCCGTTCAGTTTGCACTGGTAAATCCTCAGCCAGCTCGTATTCGTCATTTCATATTTGTGTGCGTGCGTGCGTGCGTGCGTGCGTGGGTGGGTGGGTGTGTGTGTGAAATTAAAATTGAATTTTAATTTTATTTCAACATCTAGGCCTAATTTTAGAAAGCCTGAACCTTCCTTCCTGGTATGAATTCTTAACTTAATTATGTCGAGTAGAATTGAACGACACTAACCCCGTAAAAATGTTCTAAATGCAAAAACATGCATTTTACTCGTTAGATATTTCTCTGTTGACATTATCCAAGGCATGTTAGGATCGAGTTGCTATCATAAACAGCCATCCATTCAACAGAAACAACTGTCTATGCCGCTGAACAACTGCGAGAGCTCCCTGGTGGTGAGGAACCCAGCTTTGTTATAGGTCGTTATTTGGAATTGTTCAAGTTTGAATTTTGATATTTTGATACCAGAAATCAAATTTGGCCATATTTTACAGACATGGGTTGCCTCATGTTCTGACGGCGTGTACCATGCCACGAGGCATCACTTGTTAACTAGTTATCCCTGATTCGACAATGGTTATAGGGTTGATTACTTTTAATCATATCCATTAGCGTTTTTATTCCATAACTCAATTGTCTAGAACCTTGAATTATAATTTTAAAACTATCAGCTGACTGGAACTCCATAAATTCAACCAATGACATCATTATTATACGAGCCACTGCACTTCATCTAATTGGAATTTTTATTATTATTATTATTATTATTATTATTATTATTATTATTATTATTTTTATAATTATTATTGACTATCAACTATTGACAAGATCAATGACAAACTTTGTATTCTTTGTTGACAAAGGTTTTGGTCAATAACTTTCAAGTTATCATGCATATTGAACCATTCAAACATTCCGGGGATTAGTTGGGGACCCTAGACTTACTTTGAATGCTATTTTCATCCATCTACGGCATGACTTTCAGAGGACTCTTGGTCTCAATCCAGCCATTATATCCTGGATTTGCCACCCTCTACCTTACAGTAAATAATAAGAGGTCTTAGCTACTTACCTAAGGCAGCTTATTGAAATAAAGGTAAATATCTTCAGCTCACGATACCACAGTGCTCCTTAATCGTTATAACCTGCAACGTCCAGACTGCGTCTACGGTTCTCTTATGTTTCTTTATACACTACTAGTAAATTATACTTGTTTTATTATTTCCTTGTCAGTTCCCTTGCGCCATGAAAGAAACACTACGCTAACGGAAGCTGAATGACGTAGTGAGTCATTGATGAATGTAATAACACATACCATACACTCCCAGACGTCTGTAGTAACACTTTGCACAACGAATCCTTACAGTGTGGTATGGAATTCCATTTTACTGATACTTGGGGATAATCTTGAAAACGACGCCGCTGGAGGATACTACTGGCTAAGAGAGCAATCTCTTCCTACAACATCCTTATCAACATTACCACCAGAGTTCATCTATCGGCCTAATTTTGGTTTGTTTTAAAAAGCACACCATTAAACAGAACGTATCTTGTTGAAAACATAGAGTACCTCATTTCGCCTCGTTGACAGCCATCACTGGTGCCAATTCCAGGCCTTTTATCTGATAAGATTATTCTTTTCCTACGCGATCGTCAGCAAACTAACAATTTATCTTAAGTCAAGACGATCTCAAACAAATACAGTTTGTGTCAATATGAGTTTGTTTGACGTCCACCCAGCAGTAATATTATCAAAGAAACGCATATATGATTTGTTGATGTGTACGCAACATGTTTATGCTGATAACATCCATTGCATCCAGCAAATCTCTCGAGACTCTCTGTAAACATTACTGATCAATGTTGATTCGCTAAGTAAGTTTTTGTAGCACTACTGAGCAATTTAATAAGCATTAATCTATATGGTTATTAAGATTGATTGCTACACGCCCAAAACTATGTTTAATTCGCAAATATGATCAGGGAATTCAAAGATTGAGCATTCCAAGTTGTCTTGTTTTATTTTGTTATGACGTCTATTTAATCCAAGAGCCAGAGACTTAAATTTCACGTTTTGTTACCACCTAGGACGACTAAGTCATATAGCCTATTGATTGCCTTCATTCCACATTTCCACATTTTGTAGATGTCAGAAACATTTTTAAGTGGTAGCTAAATATTAAAAACATGATTCTTTTTAGAGTGCCCAAAAAGCGCTATATATAATAATAATAATAATAATAATAATAATAATAATAATAATAATAATAATAATAATAATAATATAGAGAGGTGGTCTACTTTAGAACATCTGGGTTACATTGTCTCTTTTTGGATGGTCAATAAGGTTGTCTTTATACCCACTTTGTGTCTATGTAGCGGTTTGTTTTAACCCGCTCAACCCCGGATTTCCAGAATCCTAAATTCAAGACAATCCTACAGGTAACTTGCTTAATTCTTGGAAGCTAATTTGACAGGAACTTGTTGCTGCCTATGGCAGCAACAGCTCCCAGTCAAATTGGTTTCAAATTACGTAAATAGAACAATTATTAAAAATCTCTATAGTGTATAATTGCGTTGTTGTTTTGGAACTATACTTATCACATAACAGTATTTTCCTATTTACTACAGGTCTAATTATATGGACTCCGGGTATCGCAATATAAATAAAGGTATTGCTATCACTTCACAAGTTATATGTACAGGTCATTGATTGAAATACATTCAAACCTGTCTATAGTGGACACCTGCTTCTGGAGCCGGAAATGTGTTGTTGTTCTTCAAGCTGTGTGGTCATACGGATGTCTTGTAGAACTGCCCAATTACTGCACTCATAACCTGTTTTTATGAGAATCGACTTATATCAAGAGGCCAGTCTTTGTTGGCCACTCTTTACTAGTATGGCACAGAAATAATACTTCACAGTCTACATCCCTGGCGAATGTAATTGTACATATTATATCAAAGAACACAATGCTTCATTTACCAATATGGCCAAAATTGAACTGTTTCATCAGACCATTACTAGTCTGCTGTTGTGAGTATTTACATTTGATGCTCTATAAGAAATCCAATGTCACGTTATTAATAATCACTATCTCCTGTGTCCTCCATAGATAAATCATGATCTATGGCTTTACCCATGTAGAGAGTCTCTAACTGAGTGGATGCATCATATATATATATATATATATATATATATATATATATATTTATATATATATATATATATATATATATATATATATATATATATATATATATATATATATATATATATATATATATATATATATATATATATATATATATATATATATATATATATATATATATATATATATATATATATATATATATATATATATATATATATATATATATATATATATATATATATATATATATATTCATAAGCATTTTTGTCTCTCTTCTTGTCTATTGTGCAAATCCTCGCATATCACGTTGAAGTATTTGTATTCCATATGTGAGAATACGCCACTCATGCCCACTATGTTGTTTTTCCAGTCTCACGTGAGGTATGTGATGATGTTAATTTTGCTTACTGAAAATGACAGAAGATGCCTCCAAATTTTAATCTTGTAGTCATCCACATTATTGTATCATCACACTGGTTGACTGTGGTAGTGGACAAAAATGGTGAGCTTTGTACATGCCCATGTAACCCCTACCGGCAATTAACACCATATCTTACCAAACAACTTGTAGTCAGCTTTGCGGAATGTGCCTTTGTTTGTTGACACACAAGTCTTTGTTAGTTTTTGTACATCTGTGACTGCTTTAAAAGTCATGAAATTTATGTGTCTGACGTTCTATTCTGAAATTGCTTATACGTGGTTTCTCCGGCATACTCGGCATTGTGAAGATCATCCACGACATAAGAATGGACAGAAAAGCCAGTAGAAATGGTGCGCAGCCAGATATATTATGTACAATTAAATTGACGGACCAATTCGATATCTAAAATTTCAAGAAATTCATAAATATCTTCTCCATCTTTACGTATGCAAGACTGATTAAGGTCAGGCTGACTAAACCATACTAACATTATCTCCATCGGTTGTCTTAGTTGTTTCAAATAGGAGCTTCTGCGCCTGGAGGTAAGACACCCACCGCAGGTTTTTTTTAGGTAAAACCAGTTTTCCTCCAGCCGTCTGTGGATCTGAGTTGATTGTTTCTTCATCCATTTAGAATACTTAACTTTTACCTCAACCACCACGAGGCTCCCTCCAATTTGCGTAGAAAATCTGCCATGCACATGTTGGATTTTATATAGGAATGATCAATCTAGTCAATTCTGCATGGTACGTGATGTAATTGTGTGTGCCATGTGTGAAGTGCAAAGGAGAGCTAAATCTTCTCTGGTGGATCTGATTAGACTAAGTAGTATTTCTACCATGTCGAAATATAATTTTCACAGCTTCCTATCTTGCCCAGCATCAGCATTGAAGATATGCTTATTGAAGATATTGAACACCATAAGTGCTTATGCAGACGAGCGACCATAATTATTTGTGTCCATGATAAAGATCATCAAACCAAATCTTAGTCTTATCTTAATTGAGCTTGATTCTGCTAATGGACGGTCATGTAGGCACTAGTAGAGTCATTTCCAATCTATATGTGAAGTGATTCGTATACACTTATCTAATCAAAATGAGCAGATATATTTCCTGCCTTCAATCACACTGATCCTTCAGCGACTACGCCAGCCTCTATTGCAAAATCTCGCAAATTATCCCAAGGAAATAGCATCTAGTTTGAAACACTCCATTCTGTGAACAATGGAATTAAGTATTTCTTTATGTTTTCATGTCATTTCTGCCGCCTTGACATATCGAACTCATATATCAATGCATTAAAATCAAGCGTGTCCTTGATTGTTAAGAGCATGTGTAGGAAGTTTACAGCGATTTCCAGCCGACATCTTTGTTGTTAGTTCATGAATATTAGCAAGGCACCAGACGGCGCCACGTGTACTTGGTTCCTTGTCATCATGTTCAACCCTGGTTTGTCGTCCTGCAGTATATATATTTGGTGTCATAATGACCAGATTGTGTTTTTTAAATTTGTATTCCCAACACTTTAAACGCTACAGGCCAGGCATGACAATTTCCTTACGATGTAAGAAATATTCTCTAGAATATTTTGACTACAATCTGACTGGGAGCTGTCGCCAACAAGTTCCAGCGAAAATATGTCCAGATTATTCAACAGCTTATTTGTATAGTTATTTTGCAAGTAGGACATTTGAATTTTAGTGTTAAATGTGTCATCGTAAGTCAGTGTCATTACAGGGAATGGAAATAGAATGTGCTTGGTAGTTCTGTATCCACATCCGCACCAACATCGACAGCATCAAGAAGTGGATAATCAGATTTATGGGTGATGTAACCATTTGTTAGAAGCATCCTCAGGAATATTCTGAGAGACGATGATAATTCACCTTTCCAGAGTGCCCACCCACCCATCATATGACGTCATAATGAACTGTGTGATGTGTACAATGACATAATGAATGACGTCGATAAGTACGTCACGGACACATTTGAAGACGGTCCATGCGTTGTTGTACAAATTGTTTGCTTTTACTGTTTAAGAAATATGCTGTTGAATACTTTGAAACTAATTTGACTCTGCTATAGGCAGCAACAGCACCGAGTCAAATTAGTTGCAAAATATTCAACAGCTTCCCTGTATATTTTTCAGGAAATTGATAGCTAGAGCATTTGGGGATCGATCAATCCCAACACGGCGATGTGTGGGTAGAGTTTAGCTAGTGATGGGCGGGGCATAGATAAAAATGGAAAGGTCCATTGCCTATTACCTATTTGGCCAGTTGCCGTAGGAAATGTCATATGGGGAAAACGGATTACAGTTCTTTAAGACGGCTTATTTGTCAACCACATGTCTTAAAGAAACGCACATTTTGGCCTTAATCGCAGAGACTCGCTAGACCAAGTTTAACTACGAAAATACCAACAGAAGCAGAATCAGCTTACGAATCTTTGTCCTTAGTATAAAAATTAGCCTTAATTTCATTGTCAACCTGCTATTTATTGCATACTCTATGATAAAATAGGGAAAACGACGACCATTCCGGTCTTTCTTCTAACAGTTTAGTAGGTAGTGTATGCAGTATGTAAATATCAAGATGGCAGTGTTACGAATTTGAAATAAACTGACATACATCTTTCTGCTCTTTAGCCTCTCATATACTAATTGATATACTCATTTAGGAGAATAAATGGCCGGCATGCGTGGCGTGGTGGTAGTGGTGGTGGAGGTGATTTAATAACTATTTAAAATGTGTCCTCTATAGATTTTGACTACGAGCCCAAATTATTCCACTGAATTATGGTTTTGGGGAAGAACGAGAGTTTAAGGCCGTCTTTGAAAGCACGACTAATGTGGTACTTAGTCTGTTAATCCTACGTGTCCCTGGCGTGTCCCTAGCTTCTAGAAGTCTTCAGCATGCAATGCTACCCAGTGTGCAACGCTACCCAGCATGTAATGTCCTGACTCCATAATCGTTGTAGCTATTAGACGCCATATTTGTTTAGTCTATTGTCTGCACTATCCAGGATTTCTCAAACAAAACCAACCTGCTTGCACGTGCAAAGTCATTTGTCATCCAGCTCTGGAAGCGTAAGCATGCAGGTAGGGCGTATTCACGGCGGTACATTCGACAGTCTGTATTTCAATACTGTTCAGAGAAAGTGTATCAATGTCCAGGAGAAAATAGGAGAACGCTTTATATACATTGACTGTAATTTGCGTGAAAGTTGTTGCTATCAATGACAGCACCGACATTCAGTCAAATGGTTGTCAAAATAATTAGTATTTACTGCAATTACTACCTGCTATATATTTGATACAAATTTTATTGAAGTGTTTCTGCAACAGCTTTCAGTCTCTGTATTCTAAAATAAACATTGACCCTTTCTCTGCAATATTGAAATACAGACTGTCGAATGTACTGCCGTGAATACGCCCTACGTGTACACATACGCTTCCAGAGCTGGGGGACAAATGACTATTTGCACGTGCAAGCAGGTTGGTTTTGTTTGAGAAATCCTGGCTTGTGCAGACAATAGACTAAACGAATATGGCGTCCAATAGTTCCAACGATTATGGAGTCAGGGTATTACATGCTGGGTAGCATTTCATGCCGGGTAGCATTACATGCTGGGTAAATTGAACATGCATCTCATATCTCATGCAAAAGTGTCTATATTTAATGGAACACGAGAGCTTTAATGATGACTGGTACCCGGCTCCAGATTTTCACCAATAGTAATTCAATGGGGAAGCGGGTACCAACGAACTGTATTCAGCGTTCGGCGTGATATAGCGACTGCGCATGCTCAGTAAACCATGAAACTGACTATAGTTAACGAGTCGAACTTGACCCCGGTATGGAGTGTAAGCTTTCATACTGGCAAGTAAATTCCATGGCAATATCAGAGCTCAAATGGATAAAGCTAAAGTCACACGATTGGGCACACATGTTGATGCATCATGGGAAGAAGCCTTCTTGAAGATAATTAATTATCTTAGGAAAACAATGATGAGCAGCCAACCGTAGTTAACATTGTTGAGAGGATGTCTAAAATCTCGTCTGTTCCGTACAGCGCTAAGTAGTTGCGCCAGAAGCTTGCGGAACATTTAGCCGACGATATAATAATAACAAACATAAATGACTGGCCTGATGTTATGAGCTTTCACACCACTGCTGCGAAGATATTAACAGCCATTTCATGATACGCCAAAACTGGACCATAGCGAGTTCAGACAGCAGCAAATTATTAGAACGGCAGCAAAATTGCACAACAATGACATCAGATGTATGCAAACATCGAGACAGTTCTATCGCCTATCTTCCAGTGACACTTCGCATCTTTTTAGATGATCTTTTCAGTGGGAAATCAAAGATTTCAAAGTTGCTTCTATTGGTCAGTACATGATACAGACGGCAAGAGTAGTCCTCGCACCATTTCCTTTAGGGCTTGCTGTACAAATGCATCACCAATTTGGGTCCAGGTTCTTGGTTGAAAGCTTATCGAGTCATGGGCTTTGTGCTTCATATCCGGAAGTAATAAACTTCTCCAAAGGTGCATGTTTTCCAGGAATTGACATTCCAATGGCAGGACACTTTGGTCAGTGTATTGTAAATATTGTTGACCATAATTTGTGGACATTAGATGGGCATGGTACTTTCCATGGTATGGGTACGATCGTTCTTACTCACATGGTTAAGTGCGCAACATGCACTACCAGGGATAGCTTTGACCAAAAATAGCATACACAATACAAAACTTGAGGTTCAGTTAAGGAGAAAAAATGCCTACTTTATGAGACTGCCAGATTTCGATATGACCGATTGCCGTAAACACACCACTGTGGCCAAAACGACCGGCGCAGTGTGTGGCCATGCAAGCTGTTTGCAATGGAGCAGATCCAGGGAGGGCATCTATACACATTGTCTCCATGATACATATGGCCGACAAACCGGGCATGAGCTGCATTTGTTCAAAATTTCATTTCATTGCTGCAGAAAAAACCCGTCAATGTGAAAAACACCATTGTCACTCTCGATTAGCCACTTTGGTGGAAATCAAAGCCAATCGTTGTTCATGAAAATGAGAAAAGTGAACTGAAGCCAATCATTCTAAATCTGGGAGGATTCCATATAGCAAGGACCTACCTGGATTCGTAGATCAACGGTGGCTCTTGACAAAAAACTGTTTATAAAACGCAATCTGCGTACCCTGGAGTACAGCAGTATAACTGTAACAACTGGGCAGCTCCAAATGCAGCTCTAGATAAACTTGATCGCTGACACTTCAAACACCACCACACGCCCTATCACCGGACACCGATGACGATGCACTACACAAGATGTGTAATAATACATCGCCGCTGTCGGTAAGTCGTCCAGCAAAGATGGTCCATGTTTGGCCATGAACTACGGATGCCAGAAGACAAACCAGTATGGAGAGCCTTGAAAATCACCCTACTGGGAGCCAACGAATATAAATCCAGGAGAGGGCGTCATTGCATATGTCTATTAAGCCAGCTGCGGTGAGCCCAGGAAAACAGGACTCAGTACACTCAGATCAAGAATGGACACATGGACACAAGGAAGTTAGAGTTTGGCTGAGACAAGACAAAGTGATCAAATGCAAAGGGCAGGTTGCAACTGTAGGATGTTTCTACGACTACAGCCGCAGAATATATTAATCATACATACCTGGGATACACCAGTCACGTGACGCATTCTTCAGGTTTAGCAGGTCTTGAGCTGGTGTATGCTGAAAATGCTATAACAGTCTGGTTCTATTTCACGAAAGTGAACTTCTAGAGCCATTTTGGGTAGAAGTGGGTAAACAAGTGTTTTTGCATAATTCGCTTATGCTGAATACGAAAATCGTGTTTACCAAGCGAAATTCTGCATAGAAATGTAAACAAAAATCAAAAACAAAATGGCGACAGGGTTTCGCATAGATATTTTAATAAAACTATCTCAGTTTTTAAAAGTTTGCCAAAATCCAAGATGACCACCGGAAAATTGACCGATCGTCTTCCTTTGAACAAACTTGTATCCCTATGCCGCAAGGATGCTTCCTGTGAAATAAATTTGAAATCGGCCTATCGGTTTACTTTTTAAATTTTAAATTTCCCATTGCCTTAGTATGGCAGTAACTGGCAGGAAAAATATCGAAGATGGCCAACAAACCATTTATCCGACCATTTCGAAAATTGGAAAAGTTGAAATCAGAATAGCTAAAAACCTATATAAAACCAATTTCGGCTTCAAATTCATAAAATAAAAATATCCAATATGGCCACCGAACACGCTACATTTTGATAGGTCCATGGCGGTCATATTTTAAAACTTATTATCTTGCATTGAACAAGCTTTAATGACCCTTAGTCTCTAATCATCTCTGTTAAATTTCGGCCTGGTCCATTTAGCGGTTCTAGAGAAGTCGTTTTCGCAAAAACGAGGTTATCCAAGATGGCCACCGAACTATTTGGCCAACAAGTTCCCTTGAACAAACTTGTTTCAGCTATTTCCCGAGATCATATTTCATGAGTTTTGAATCGATGTCCCAAGTTATTTTGAAGCTTAAAATTATTTTTTTTCAGCCAAAATCTAATATGGCCAATTTGGCCGATTAGCTTCGTTTGAACAAACTTGAATCTATATGCCCTAAGGATTATTCCTGTCAAATATAATTGAAATCGGCCCAGTGGTTCTCGATAAGACATTTTAAATGTCCCATTGCTTTATTATGGGAGCTTTTGATGGGAAAATGATCAAAGATGGCCCCAAACCGTTTATTCCAGTTTTGAAAATGGCAAATTTGAGATCAGAATACCCAAAACATATAAAACCAATTTCGGCCTCCAAATCCATCAAATAAAAAAATCCAATATGGCCGCCACACATGCTACATTTTGATTGGCCTACGGGGGGATGTCTTTTTAGGGATCAACTTCCCTTGAACAGACATTAATGGCCCTTAGTCCCTAATCATATCTCCCAAATTTTGACCTGATCCCTTCAGTGGTTCTGAAGTTGTTTTGGCGAAACTAGGGCATCCAAGATGACCGCTGAACCATTCGGTCAACTGACCGCCGAACCATTCGGTCAACAAGTTCTCTTGAACAAACTTGGCTTACCTCTTGTACTAGATGACGTTTCATGAGTTTAGAATCAATTCCCCAAGCGGTTTCGGAGATTTGTAACGCACGCAGGCATACTTGTTTGAGGAATGCTAGATGTGAACCATTTGTCTTTGATAATTCTCTGAGAAAGGGGGGGGGGGAGACTTCTATTAGGTACACATTTGGAATTCACGGCAAAAACATCATTAAAAATCTTGAGTCTTCACAGCTGCATTGATCATTACAATTTTGAAGAATTCTAATCTTTGAAGGGTGATAACTCTGGCAAATATGGAAGGATTTTGCCGAAACAAAATTATGACACTTCGTCCATCCATAAAACATCTGCCGAACAAAAAATTGTGAGTGTCGGTTCAAAACTCTGAGATCTCGACCGGAAAAGAAAATTTTGACAAATTTTAGCTTTTCAAGGGAGATAACTGTCAAATATGAGCGGACTTTGCGGAAACAAAATCATGACACTTCGTCTATCCCTACCATATCTGCTGAAAAAACAATTGTGAGTAAGTTCAAAACTCATCGAGATATGGCTCGGACAAGAAAACTTTGTATTTCAAGGGAGATAGCTCTGCCAATTATGGGGGGATTTTTCAAAGGAAATCATGACACTTCGTCTATACGTAACACATCTGTCGGGAAAAAAATTGTAAATGTACAGGTTCAAAAGTCTTCAAGAGCCGAGCCGGAAAGGAAAATTTTGATGAATTTTAATCTTTCAAGGGAGATAACTCTCACGAATATGCGAGGATTTTGTCGAAAGGAAATCATGAGACTTCGTCTATATCTAACACATCTGCCGGAAAAAAAATTGTGAGTGTAGGTTCAACAACTCTTCGAGATCTGGCCAGGAAAAGAAAATTAGGATGAATTTTAATCATTCAAGGGAGATAACTCCCGCGAATATACGAGGATTTTGCTGAAATGAAATCATGACACTTCGGCTATATGTACCAAATCTTTTGAAAAAAAAATTGTGAGTGTGGGTTCAAGTCTTCGATATTTGGCCTGGACAAGACAATTTTGATGAATTTTAATCTTTCAAGGGAGATAACTCTGGCGAATATGGGCAGATCTTGCTGAACCGAAATCATGACACTTCGCGTATACATAACACATCCTCTGAAAACTCTTCGAGATCTGTCCCGGACAAGAACATTTTTACGAATTTTAAGGTTTCGAGGGCGATAACTCTAGCGAATATGGGAGGATTTTGTCGAATTGAAATCATGACACTTCGTCTATAGGTATTATATATGCTGAAAAAATTTTTGTGAGCGTAGGTTCAAAACTCTTCGAGATATGCTCCGGACAAGAATCAAACAGACGGATGGACACACGGACAGATGGACGGACGATGAGTGCCATCACATAATACGAACCCGCTTTGCGCAGGCGCATAAAAATCAGCCAAAATCCATGATGGCCACCGGCCAAATTGGATGATCAACTTCGTTTGAACAAACTTGGATCTCTATGCCCTAAAGCTGCTTCCTGCCAAATATAACTGTAATTGGTCCAGTGTTTCTCGAGAAGACATTTGAAATTTCCCATTGCTTTACTATGGGAGTTTTGAATGGAAACGCAATCCAAGATGGCCACCAAACCGTTTATCCGATCACTTCAAGAGACAAATTTGTAAAATCCAACAAATAAATAAATCCAATATGGCCACCAAACATGCTACATTTTGATTGGTCCATGGTGGCCAGGTTTTTTACGTATCAACTTCTCTTGAACAAGCTTTAATGGGCCATAGTTCCTAATAATATTTCCCAAATTTTGGCCCGATCCGTTCAGCAGTTCTAGAGAAGTCGTTTTCGCGAAAATGATGTCAGCCATGATAGCCACCGACCCATATGGCCAATCAAGTTCTCTTGAACAAACTTGGCTTACCTCTTGCACTAGATGATGTTTCATGACTTTAGAATCGATTCCCCAAGTGGTTTCGGAGATTTTTAATGACATTTCTAAAAAATCTGTCAAAACCCAAGATGGCTGTTGGCCGATCGGCTTCGTTTGAACAAATTTGGATATCTATGCCCTAAAGCTGCTTCCTGTCAAATATAATTGTAATCGGCCCAGTGGTTATCGAGAAGATAATTGAAATTTCACATTGTTTTATTATGGGAGTTTTGAGTGGAAAAGCAAATCAAGGTGGCCACCAAACCATTTATCCGATCACCCGAAAGAGGCAATTTGTGATAAGCATACCCAAAACCCTATACAAAAACAAATTCGTCTTAAAAATCCACCAAGTAAAAAAATCCAATATGGCCACCAAACATGCTACATTTTGATTGGTCCACGGTGGCCATGCTTTTTTACGTATCAACTTCTCTTGAACAAGCTTTAATAGGGCACAGTTCCCAATAATATTTCCCAAATTTGGGCCCGATCCATTCAGCAGTTCTAGAGAAGTCGTTTTCACAAAAATGATGTCATCCATGATGGCCACCAAACCATATGGCCAATCAAGTTCCCTTGAACCAACTTGGTTCACCAATGACCCTAGATGCTGTTTCATCAGTTTTGAATCAATCAGCCAAGAGCTTTCGGAGATTATTAAAGGCGTTGCCTAAAATTGGTCAAAATCCAAGATTGTCATTTGAACAAACTTGGATCCCTATGCCCTAAAGATGCATCCAACCAAATATAATTGAAATCAGTCAAGTGGTTCTTGAGAAGTCGTTTAACGCAAAAGTTGACGGACGGAGGATGGATGGATGATGGACGGTCACCATGGCATAAGCTCACTTGGCCTTTCAGGCCAGGTGAGCTAATAAGGAACATACACGAAAAGAAAACTAAAAAACAGCTCAACAAACGAGGAATTGGTCTAAATACAATGTGACCTGAAATTAGACAGCTGCATCTATAATATAGGATGATTGATACCTGCTAGGTTGATATAAAATGTATTATTTAGATTTAGCAGTGTATTTAATACAGTTCTACTATGGATTAAGGTACTTATTATGCTATGTACTAGTGTTGTACATATTAATGAATGAGGAATGTGAAAATAATAATTAGACAGAGAACCACACCCTACCCCTCCCACCCCCACTCCCCCTCACTGTGCTAAAATAAGATGTTGACTAAAGCCACTTCGCAAATGATCGTCTTGAGCCAAATGCACATATTTACTACACCTTGGATGACAAGCCAAATCTAATAATCTACTCATTCACAAATGATGGTGAAAGCTGCACTATTACTTCTAGTCTATTATCACCAAAGTGGGATATAGACCCACAGGCCCAGCTGCTCCTATAGAGGGTAAGTACTGACCCTCGCCACATGGTTTGCCACAACGTGATACTGTTTGCTGACTTGCTATGTTTAATAAAAGCAATCTCCTGACACATTTTAACTCTTCATTGATGATAACTGTAATGAATATGGACAGTGTTTGGTGCAATGCAATCAGACACAGCATTTCTGAGAATTCTGAGTCTCATCATTTTCCGCCATGGTAGCTGATCTTGACCTTTGACCGTATGATGCCAAAATCAATCCAGTTCATCAGATGACGGAAAGCATTCAGCTCAGATTGTCCTTCAGTAAAACTTGAGTTATCTCACTGGATATCTTTTTACCATTTACATAACCATAACCATTTGACACAAAAATTGATTTACTTCTTCCAAACCTCAAACTCAATCCCCCTGGAGCCAACTTTGGTGACTATCCCTTCCTACCCACACTTGTTGATGATCTTGATATTTAACCATTTGACACTAAAAATCTTGACGGTGCTTCAGGGAACCTTCTAGACAAGTTTGTTGAAAATCCATTAGACAGACAGATGTGCATGCGGGTGGATGGGCAGAAGATTGAACAAAGCTAAAGAGTGATGTCAATGGGCTCAGTGAATAGAACATGTATTCAGTCAAATGGGTTTAAAATAACATATTCAAACCCAATGGCAATAGTGTAATTTGTCTCCATCTTTATTATTTCAAACTTCTTTGTACACAGGAATAATTTATTATATAACACAAGAGGGCCAAGGGGCCTGTATCGCTCACCTGGAACACTGGCATTTCAACTAATCTTACTTAAGTTTTACATCCATCGGTGTCACTTCCAATGACTTTCAGTCAAATGGTTTAGTTTTCGAGATATTGACAACAATCTCTGGACTGTTTTTTCGCATTAGTGATTTTGAACAATGTTTAAGCGAAAGTAGATGATATCAGTGTTAACAACAGCTGGTTTCTTAACTGTCTTACTGCTGCAAGCCAGTGCAGCCAATAATTTCAATTTTCAAAAGCTCTTGACTTGTTGAATATTTTGAAAACAATTCGACTGAACGTTGTTGGTGGCTTAGCCACCAACAATTTCAGTCCAATTGTTTTCAAAATATTTATCAGGTTCATAGATATAACCTTTGGAATATGTCATCTGCAAAAACTCAGCAGTCAGACAGTTACTAGAGGTTTAAATACAATTGAAGAAAATGGTCTGTAAGGCAGGTAGGTGGTCTTTATAGCAGGTTATTCCCCACCACCACACAATCCATTTAACACATGCCTGAATCACCAAGTTAGCACCAGGGGTAGGGTGAGCTGGAGTTGATTTAGAAAATAATTTGACTGAAAGTCATTGCTGCCTTAGGCAGCAACAGCTTTCATTACTGGCTTGCTGCCTAAGGCAGCAACAACTTTCAATCAAACACATTTCAAAATATTTTTAAGAGCATAGATGTCAGAGCACATAATACATATCTTAAATATTTAGGCAGTGATGGAAAGGTTAATCTGTTAATTGGAGTTTAATCTACTTTGGCAATAAAATCTGACATGGTGATAAATCAGTGGACGGTTGGAACAAACCTGTATTTCCCCAATGAAAGTGGGACTGCAAATATTTAAGGGGTGATAACCCTGGCATTTGATGCCCTATCAGTTTCATTTTCACAACAGAGATATTAGATGCCGACATTAACATTGTGACAAAGTTTGGTGTCAATCCATCCAGAAATAACAAAATGAGCCACCATTGTTGGTGATAGACAGACAGATGGATGGACAGACATACAGAGGATGGACGGGGTCATCACTAAACAACAGCTGACTGACAAGTAAGCTGAGTTAAGAAAACCAATTTCGGCTTCAAAATCCACCAAATAAAAAAATAGAATATGGCAGGCAAACATGCTAAAATTTGATTGGTCGACGGCAGCCATGTTTTTTACCTATCAACTTCCCATGAACAAACTTTAATGGCCCTTAGTACATAACCATATTCCCAAAAGTTCGGTTCTGCAGAAGTCGTTTTCACAAAAACTAGGTCATCCAAGATGGTCGCCGAACCATTTGGCTAATCAAGTTCCTTCGAACAAACTTGGTTCAGCTCTTCCCCTGTATGATATTTCGTGAGTTGTGAATCAATCCACAAAGCGGTTTCAGAGATATTTTAAGAGGTTTCTAAAAATTGGCCAAAATCCCAGATGGCCACCGGCAAAATTGGCCGATCGACTTCCTTTGAACAAACTTAGATCTGTATGCCCTAAGGTTGTTTCCTGCCAAATATGATTGAAATCGGCCGAGCAGTTCTTGAGATGTCGTTTAAAGAAAAAGTTGATGGACAGACGGACGGACAGACGATGGACAGTTGCCACAGCATAAGCTCACTTGGCCATTCTGGCCAGATGAGCTAATAATGAATGTGAAAACACATTGGCATATATACATTCAACTCCTGGTGTGTATCGCTCTCGTCTTCATGCCACTATGTGGACATAAGAATGTTTATTTTGAATAATAGTAATGCTAACAATGGTTATAATGCAGATAGAAATAAAAACAATAATAACAATTAAAATGAATATTCTCTGTACAACCTTCAGATGTAACTTAACTACTTAATGGTCAATTCGGCCAAAACCAGCCTCTCCAATGGTCTTGAGAAATGTCTATTTGCAGGCTAAGACAAAATATTTTTGAAAATTTACAACCAGGATGACTGACTCAATAATCGAGCCAGACATTCAAGTAGAAAATTTTAAAAGATAATTTTCTCATGGTCTAGCTGCAGATGGAGATTCACGGAGAAAATATTTTCTTGACCAATCTTGACCATTAGCACCGGTATCTTAAGTACTTGAGCAGACAAGATAATGAAGAGTAACAAATATAAACCCCAACATTGCAATTCTGACAAAAAATCTGATAAAAATTCCTCTCTATTAGCAAATTAACAAAACAAATTTTTTAAATAATTAAATAATTCATTTGTTTATAAAATCCCTCATTATATATATATATATATATATATATATATATATATATATATATATATATATATATATATATATATATATATATATATATATAACTTTTTCAATATCTTTAAGTACTAAATTCATCTAAAATTTTATGAACAAATTATTTAGCTAATACATTTGTAATGCAAGTCACCAGTGTTACACCGATGGGATATTAACGAAATCTGTTAGTATTTTGCATTTCCAAATGCAAATTTAACTTTGTATCAAGATCACAATGACCATGACCTCATAAGTCTGAATATCTTTGTGCTACTCCTACTGGTTGAAGTAACTCTATAACCAAGATTAATTCCAATAACATGACCAATTCTGAAATAAAAGCAAGATGAGCTAAGCAGAACAACATTACTGTGAAAACATGCATTTTATACAACTGTTACAATGAACTTGACAATGATCTTGACCTTTGACCTCAATATCATTGTGATCCATCCCCTTTGCATAGGGAAAGCATATGTCCAAGTTTAATGCCAATATGGTAAACCAATTCTTGGATATAAGAATATGTCGAGCGAAACCAAAACTTAAACGTAAAATTTTATACCAAGATCATCTTGACCTGGATCTCATGACGTCGATATCATAGTGCTCCACAGCCTTGATATAGGGAAGCAGTGTCTACGTTTAGTCGCAACAGGGTGCAGCCCAGATACAAAATGATATGTTGAGCTAAACCAAAAAGTTAAGCATAGAAATAAGATTTATACCGAGGTCACAGTGACCTACATATTATTGTGCTCCATCCTCTTAATATAAGGAAATTGTGACGCCATGCCGAGATATGACGACTTCACCGAGATTGGATGACGACAGACAGATAAACAGACAGACAGACAGAAAGACAGTCATGGAAGCAATCGATATATTGGTGAAAATTGTAATTATAGCCAATAACTAGAAGCACTAGGCGAGGCCTGTGTATGTCGAGGCATCGTGGCCCAATGAAAAACTTGAACAGGTACATAGAACTATCAGACTGGATGCTGGGACACCATTTGGCTCGCTAAGTCGAGCCATCTTCAATGTTGTGCTAAGCTCGACAATAAATGTTTACTTCTTCATGAACTTACTTCTTTTACTTGCATGGAGGACACTGGGGGGGGGGAGAAAAAGACAAATTTTAATTCTCTTATTCTAAACTATCTTAACCCCTACCACTCGGTGCCAAAATTTAAAGTTTTCAAATTAAATTAAAAAATGAACTGGTGTTTATTTTTCAACAAATTTGGTGGGAGATGGTGCTGTCGCAGACAGCAACAACTTCCAGTAAAATTGATGAAAAATGTACACCAGTTTCTTTGATATTGACACAGTAAAAGATAGAATATTGACCTCAGTGTGCTAAGGGTTAAACGTTAAATTAGTTTTTAAAATATTTAGTAACAAGACTAAATCTGTCTTAACTAGACACCTAGGTATATCAAGACATTAGGGCATTCTGAGACTGTAATATTCTACTTAATTCTCAGACACTAGGACACCATTCAGTCATCATTAAATTAGTGAAGAGCATGAAAATTGTCTGACTGCCACTACATAAACGCCACGCCCACATTAATGCCCACACGAGAACTGTAAGGGATAGTGAAGTATTACATAAACCTTTAAAGAAATTTTTGCAGTTTAATATGGCCAATGTGCAAACATCTGTTACATATTTTGAAAGCAAATTGAATAGACCTTTCCCACATTAGCGTATTTTGGGAAAATACCTTCCCGGAATGCATCGGGCATGCCACTTCCGGCTGGTAACACTACAGCATTACTTTACTATGGGAATCAGATACAGTGCACTTTAAGCAGAGCATATGAAAGACTATGTTCATAATATTACTGAAGCCATACATCATTGGAAAGCTAAGCCATTTTTCTATACATTCTGTTTTAGTTTTTAAGTTTTGTAAAATTTAATACAGTTGATTGCAATTTTAAAATATCCTTTATTGTCCACTTGATTTAATGAATCTAAGTTGAATGGTGTATTTTATATACACAAATAACTCGGTGAAAACATTACAAAAACGTCAAAAATAATGCATTAATGTTTTGGCAATTGAATGCGCTTTCCAATGATATATGATTTAAACAATATAATGATTTTAGTTTATCATAGGAACGGTTTAGATTGCGGTATATTTTAGTGCAAAAGTAACTCAACATGGGTGAGTGGCTTGTTGGTGGCGGTACCAGCCAGCAGTTTTGCTCTGAGCGTTGATTTAGGGAAATCCTGGCGTAATGATGTCAATTTGGGAAAGGTGTATTAGTTCCTCTATATAGCAACCATTACCTGACAAGTTGCTGTTAAACGACCAAGCTGCATTCTAAACAAAACAACAGTAATTTCCAAGCAAAGTTAACAAACCAGGATGCGTAAAAAAATTCCCAAATAATATATTAAATAAAATAATGCTTTTAATGCCAAACTCAATGTTATTTAATTACTTAATTGTTAGTTATTATTCACTGTATGATATAAAACAAAATCAAAAAAATGTTCCCATATTGATTGTTGGATATCCCTCCTCTTATGCATTGCACCTTCATTGTTGCCTCAGTGTTATTCTGTGCAGTGTCCTAATCGTGTCCTGATTTAGATGCATGGGCAGCTGAGCTGACAACTTAAACACTGACACTGTACATAGACTATTAAGTCTCCATATAGGATGGTCTTTTATGTCCCAAGGACAGTAACAGAGGAGCATTTTACATCTATTCATGCGCCACAACAAACTAGCATGCTGCATGCCGAGAATATGGCCTAGTGAGATTAGTGTAAATTCTACATTAGGTAATTAATTCCTGTTCCACATTCATTTCAGGCCTGTTGCTGTAGCAACATGGCATGCGAAACCAATCCAAACATCATAAGACCACCTTGTGCTGTTCTATACATCAGTGCACAAAGATGAATTCTTTTAATAGTTTAAAAAAAATCAAAATTATTGCTTAGTGAACAGCCATTTGCATGCTAAGAGAAGGTGCTCGAGCCAGTCATTTCAATGATAAATCTTCAAAAAATAGTCTTCTCTTGGACAATAAAGAAGCGGAAATTTCAATTTTCTTGACAAATCTTGACTATTAAAGAGTTAATCTCCGTTGACCAATTATTCAGTCAGTTACTATAGCAACATGGTGTGTGTGAAACCAATTTAGTAGTGCATTGTTATATATCCTGTGTCAGCGCATGACTGTTAAACACGGGTCATATAAAAACAGATAAAACATTACCATGAAAATGGTCAACCATTTCAATCCCGAATCTGAAATTCAAAATTATCAGGCAGTTAAGCTGTTAAATATTTTGAAATTATTTTAACTGGAAGCGACACCGCTAGATTAGTATTCTGGACAAACTAACTTCAAAATATTCACCAGAAAATCTATCACAATATAAAGAATCGATTGTATGTGGTATGTTGTGTATGAGTGTATGATTGTATGTTGTGTATGATTGTATGTTTGTATGATTGTATGTGGTATGTTGTGTATGATTGTATGTGGTATGTTGTGTATGATTGTATGTTGTGTATGATTGTATGAGTGTATGATTGTATGTGGTATGTTGTGTATGATTGTATGTGGTATGTTGTGTATGATTGTATGTTGTGTATGATTGTATGTTGTGTATGATTGTATGTTGTGTATGATTGTATGTTGTGTATGATTGTATGTTTGTATGTGGTATGTTTGTATGTGGTATGTTGTGTATGAGTGTATGATTGTATGTTGTGTATGATTGTATGTTGTGTATGATTGTATGTTTGTATGAGTGTATGATTGTATGTGGTATGTTGTGTATGAGTGTATGATTGTATGTTGTGTATGATTGTATGTTGTGTATGATTGTATGTTTGCATGAGTGTATGATTGTATGTGGTATGTTGTGTATGTGGTATGTTGTGTATGATTGTATGAGTGTATGATTGTATGTTGTGTATATTTGTATGATTGTATGTGGTATGAGTGTATGTTTGTATGTGATATGTTGTGTATGAGTGTATGATTGTATGTTGTGTATGATTGTATGTTTGTATGAGTGTATGATTGTATGTGGTATGTTGTGTATGAGTGTATGAGTGTATGTTGTGTATGATTGTATGTGGTATGTTGTGTATGATTGTATGTGGTATGTTGTGTATGTGGTATGTTGTGTATGATTGTATGAGTGTATGATTGTATGTTGTGTATATTTGTATGATTGTATGTGGTATGAGTGTATGTTTGTATGTGATATGTTGTGTATGAGTGTATGATTGTATGTTGTGTATGATTGTATGTTTGTATGAGTGTATGATTGTATGTGGTATGTTGTGTATGAGTGTATGATTGTATGTTGTGTATGATTGTATGTGGTATGTTGTGTATGATTGTATGTGGTATGTTGTGTATGAGTGTATGATTGTATATGATTGTATGTTTGTATGAGTGTATGATTGTATGTGGTATGTTGTGTATGAGTGTATGTTTGTATGTGGTATGTTGTGTATGATTGTATGTTGTGTATGATTGCATGTTTGTATGATTGTATGTGGTATGTTGTGTATGATTGTATGTTGTGTATGATTGTATGTTTGTATGAGTGTATGATTGTATGTGGTATCTTGTGTATGAGTGTATGTTTGTATGTGGTATGTTGTGTATGAGTGTATGATTGTATGTTGTGTATGATTGTATGTTTGTATGTGGTGTGTTGTGTATGAGTGTATGTTGTGTATGATTGTATGTTTGTATGATTGTATGTTTGCATGAGTGTATGATTGTATGTGGTATGTTGTGTATGATTGTATGAGTGTATGATTGTTTGTGTGTATGATTGTATGTGGTATGTTGTGTATGATTGTATGAGTGTATGATTGTTTGTTGTGTATGATTGTATGTTTGCATGAGTGTATGTTTGCATGAGTGTATGATTGTATGTGGTATGTTGTGTATGATTGTATGTGGTATGTTGTGTATGTGGTATGTTGTGTATGATTGTATGTGGTATGTTGTGTATGATTGTATGAGTGTATGATTGTATGTTGTGTATGATTGTATGGTTGTATGATTGTATTTTTGCATGAGTGTATGATTGTATGTGGTATGTTGTGTATGATTGTATGTGGTATGTTGTGTATGATTGTATGAGTGTATGTTGTGTATGATTGTATGTTTGCATGAGTGTATGATTGTATGTGGTATGTTGTGTATGATTGTATGTGGTATGTTGTGTAGGATTGTATGAGTGTATGATTGTATGTTGTGTATGATTGTATGTTTGCATGAGTGTATGATTGTATGTGGTATGTTGTGTATGATTGTATGTGGTATGTTGTGTATGATTGTATGAGTGTATGTGTGCATGAGTGTATGATTGT
Organism: Chaetoderma sp. LZ-2023a; assembly: GCA_034401795.1. Lineage (NCBI taxonomy): Eukaryota > Metazoa > Mollusca > Caudofoveata > Chaetodermatida > Chaetodermatidae > Chaetoderma > Chaetoderma sp. LZ-2023a. The sequence continues at coordinate 31,110,095 of CM067374.1, forward strand.
ATGTGGTATGTTGTGTATGATTGTATGTGGTATGTTGTGTATGGTTGTATGTGGTATGTTGTGTATGAGTGTATGTTGTGTATGATTGTATGTCGTATGTTGTGTATGATTGAATGGTTGTATGTTTGTTTGAGTGTATGATTGTATGTGGTATGTTGTGTATGATTGTATGGTTGTATGTTTGTATGTGGTATGTTGTGTATGATTGTATGTTTGTATGATTGTATGTTGTGTATGAGTGTATGTTTGTATGAGTGTATGATTCTATGTGGTATGTTGTGTATGATTGTATGAGTGTATGTGGTATGTTGTGTATGATTGTATGTGGTATGTTGTGTATGAGTGTATGTGGTATGTTGTGTATGATTGTATGAGTGTATGATTGTATGTGGTATGTTGTGTATGAGTGTATGAGTGTATGTGGTATGTTGTGTATGATTGTATGTTGTGTATGACTGTATGTTTGTATGAGTGTATGATTGTATGATTGCATGTGGTATGGTTGTATGTGGTATGGTTGTATTTGGTTTGGTTGTATGTGGTATGGTTGTATGAGTGTATGTGGTTGTTGAGTTGAATGGGTTTAAAGCAGCCAATAACTGGTGTGTGAATTTGCATAGATTTACAGCAGTTTTCATCTGTGTAAGATGTCAGATATTGCATAAAGTAAGCGATTGATGTAGTTCTAACTCAGTCAAATTAGCATATTATAATATACATAGCACAGTATTTCTAAATATAAAGCAATAAAGCGTATTAAGTATTAAAAATTGAGACTCCAAATTTGCATAACAAAAAGCAGTTCTGCATACCTAACTACTGAATGCACTTTCACAAACACGAGTGGAAAACATGTACTAGTAATTAGTGACATATCACGCTTAACTGTCTGTATGCTAAATTTCTGCAGACTATATTTTCCATGGGGTTTAACTCTGGATATGCTGAATATTTTAAAAAACAATAGTCAACATATCCAGAGTTATTGCCCATTGAAATAATTGACATTTCCAGTTTTAGCTATGGCCCCGCCCATCTTTATCTAAGCTTCACCCACACCATGTCTGTGTAGGGATTGATCGATCTCTGAACTCCATGACAATCAATTTCCAGAAAACACTATATGTAAGCCTATGGCAGCAACAGCGGCCAATCAAATCAGTTTCAAAATATTCAACAGAATATTTATTAAATAGACATACAATTCGTACAACAATGCATAGTCCGTCTTCAAATATGCATTCGTGACGTACTTTTCTACGTCATCATTGATTATGACATCATCCTACACATCACGTAGTTGATAATGATGTCATTCTACACGTAATGTAGTTGATTATGACATTATATGATGGATGGACAAAGTGGAAAGGTCAATTGTCTGATGGCTTACAGTTAAAGAGCAATGTCATATATGAATAATGTCAGATGCTATGTATCGGGATGCAGTACTTTATGATAATGATATGTGGTCACAATCAACATTATTGAATGCTAAGCCATACAGATGTTTTAGAATTATCGAGGTAAAAGGAAACATTTGACAAATTTTCAATTAAGTACTGATGATAGCTGCCTAAAAAAGACAGATTTTTTTCAGAAACTTGAGGCCCCTGAAAGTTTGTGCCCCGATGAAATATCATCCTAAACTTTACATAAATTATTATTTATAAGACACATTACAAAGCTAATCAAGGGAGATAACTGTCATGGATATGAACATAAATCACAAATCACATATTACATTTGATAAAAAAACTGTGAAGGTACTGTAATGCCATTGAAGACATGGGTAGCAGTAGCCAGTTAGCCACAAATCAAGGTCGGTGGGAATACATGATAGTAAGATTATTGAACAGAAATCTGGATTTATGAACATATTTTAAAGAATGGAAATATCAATATTTTGAACTACAGAAACCAACTTGCGCGCACACACACTAACAGACGAATATAGGTGTGTACAGACACATGAAGCCAATGCATGCACACACTAAACAGATGAATATAGGTGTGTACAGACACATGAAGCCAATGCATGCACACACTAAACAGATGAATATAGGTGTGTACAGACACATGAAGCCAATGCATGCACACACTAACAGATGAATATAGGTGTGTACGGCCACATGGAGCCAATGCACACACACACACACACACACACACACACACACACACACACACACACACACACACACACACACACACACACACACACACACACACACACACACACACACACACACACACACACACACACACACACACACACACACACACACACACACACACACACACACACACACACACACACACACACACACACACACACACACACACACACACACACACACACACACACACACACACACACACACACACACACACACACACACACACACACACACACACACACACACACACACACACACACACACACACGTTCAATACCTACCTAAGTTTCAATATGTCTTATAGCATATCAAAACGTTATTGAGATCTGTCTAGAATAAACATGTATATTATATGGCAGATACAGTACAGCTCAGAAATAACTTAACAGGTTTCCAAAATAAAACAAAACCTACTGTTGAATAACTGCATTGGAAGATATTCCTGCCTTAACCCTTTAACACTCAAATTTGTTCAGGAAAATTTCAATTTTCTCATAGAAAATGTTCATTTGCAGACCAAGAACTCTTTTTGAAAATTTATCACTGAACCGAGCCAGTCATTCCAGTGGTTAAATTTTCAAAAATAGTCTTCTCTTGGTCTGCAAATGGGCATTTCTCAAGACCACTGCAGAAGCTGGTTTGGCTGATATAAGTGTTAAAGGGTTAACAGGTTTCTAAAACAATATAAAACCTACTGTTGAATATTTTGAATATAACTGGATTGGAAGACAGTCTTCCAATCCAATTATGTTCAAAATATTCAAAGGTAAATTTCCTACTAACTAATGTCTCTATTTTATAGGAATTCTGATCAGATACTCTCTGATCTGGAAGAGTTTTGTACACACAGATATATTGATATTTCTTATATATATAATAGAATATAAACAAATATTAATTTACCCATTTCAACACAAGCTTCCCCGTGTCGAGATACATTCATGAAATTTGTTGGATATTTTTAAACTAATTTGACTGGGAGATGTTGGTAGCAACTGTGCCAGCTTCCTGTCAAATTATTTTCAAAATATTCAACAGAATATCTTGTAGTCTATCTGTTTGAAAGCGTTTACAGCTGATCTGGTGGTTCACTTGTTCAGTCCTCAGTAGCAGAAGTGAAGGTGCTTACATTGGATCTGGTGGTTCACTTGTTCAGTCCTCAGTAGGAGAAGTGAAGGTGCTTACATTGGATCTGGTGGTTCACTTGTTCAATCCTCCTCAGTAGGAGCTGACATCAATATAAATACACTGTCCATGAAAGCCCTTGCCATCATAGACAATAACAGCTTTCATGGGTACAGTTTTCAAAAGCAGAGTAAACAAACACGCACACATTGTATATTGTAGCTGTCACCCATGTGGCTTTGGCAAAATTATCAAAAATGTGACCAGAAAATAAATGGACAGACAAACAGACATATACCAATTAGTTATTGCTAGCAATCTCGTAAAAGGTTACCTTTGATATTAGCAATATAAAGACTAAGTAAATATAAAACCATGCGAACCAGAAATGTGTAACAATAGCTGCATATATTACGATTAGCGATGATATACACAGAAAATTCTTGCTTAAATGATCAGATTAAGAGGGATAAATTTCTAGCTATATGCCACACCCATTTCTAACTAAGCTCCGCACATGTTTTGGGCGTGTTGGGATCAATTTATCTACTTTGAACTCCAAATTCCCAATTTCAAGGTATTTATACTGTTAACCTGTCAAATATATTGAAACTAATTTTACTGGGTGCTGTTGCTTCCTAAGACACACAATTCATACACTTGAAGACTATTTCAGGTTCATGACAGAGTATTCTCTGTCAATTATGATTGTGATGTCAGCCTACATGTTGTAGATATGGGACTGTTTGGTGGGAAGTCATGACCCCACTGGGCGTCTTATATGTGCAAGTAAGTCCCGAGTGAAATTCATATTTGTGAATACCAGGTGAGCTAATAGACTATGTCACAATGTATATTTGGATGCATTACCAGTAGGCATCTTATTATTGAATATGTATTGGATGCACTGGGTGACATCAACCAGTGCTGATGGTATACAGTTTCGCAGAAACAGGTTCGAAACTGATGCGAAACTAGGACTATGATAGTAGTATGAAAAGTTAGGAATGGAATAGAATTGGGTGGGACGCTGTGTTCTGGGTTGATGGCTTCTGTCAATGGTTGAGGATGAAAGTTGTTGCTGTGAAGGCGGCACGCACTTTTATAATGTTCAGCAGTCATTTAGGACAATAGTTTAGTAAATATTCGAGTGAAATAAACGATAAGAATCGATAGGAGATTAAGGTCGACAGACTGACGAGGGGTGGTGACAGTTAGCGGTCAGGCTCCAGCATAACAAGTAATAACAACACCACCTGGCAATGAGATCATCGGCTCACATGCTTATTAACGTTCGTTTCCTACAGGCTTATACGTGATAGGCAATGGGTGGGAAACGGACATTTAAGCGTCATGAGTGAATCAAGTACATAGTGGAGGCTTATAGATAAACAAGCTGTCAATCATGGGGACATAACGGTTTCGCAGAAACTGGTAAATGTTGATAGTTGGTGACAGGAGGCATCAAATCCGAACCAGACTAAACCACTTGGGACCGTGTTTGGTGTTCTATTCATGAAAGAGAAACACGGAGTTTGATTGGTCGTGATGACGTCATAATCAATGGGCATCCGATCAAACTCCAGTGAAGAGAAATCAAAAGAACATAGGAATAGTATATAAGGGGGCCATCTGCCTTGTATCGAGTCTTTCTCATTTGGATTCAGTCGAGTATTTGTGGTTCCGATTTAAGGAGTTAAAGTAAGAGATAGAAAAATAGAATAGCATAGCAGACCAGAGCGCTGGGAGTATTGCTAGTTCGTTTAAATTAGTAGTAGGAAACATATTTAAATCTATTATTGTTGTAAATACGTAAACCGGTGACAGTATAAGTTACCAAACTTTGTAGGTCTTATTGTACAGCTAAGATAGAAATAAAACAATCACCTTGAGTATAATTCAAGGCAAAAGTTTGGTAGCCTCTGTGTTGATAATTCTGGATAACACGGAAGACCACCGTGTCGAACCGATCTTCCTGAAACAAGAAGTCAGATCAGGCCCAGGCACTAATATAAATATCGTTAGGTCTCTTTACCTACGAGGCGAGCTAGTGTCGCGCTTTCTTCATCGGCCGAACCGGTTGTCGCAGCAACCATCCATACAAGGTTTTGTCGAAGAAGGGAGAGAATAAGTTACCATCCATCAGGGTAGATAACCCAAAATCTTCAGGAGATAATCAGAAATCTTCAATGTGACGTAATTGATTAAGACTTCCACTGCATGTAGACATCCACTACACACATACTTTCACTGTATGTAGACATCCACTACACATAGACTTCCACTGCATCCAGACATCCACTACACATAGACTTCCAATGCATCTAGACATCCACTACATATAGACTTCCACTGCATCTAGACATCCACTACACAGACTTCCACCGCATCTAGACATCCACCACACATAGACTTCCACCGCATCTAGACATCCACTACACATAGACTTCTACTGCATGTAGACATCCACTACACATAGACTTCCACCGCATCTAGACATCCACCACACATAGACTTCTACTGCATCTAGACATCCACTACCCACATACTTTCACTGCATGTAGACATCTACTACACATAGACTTTCACTGTATGTAGACATCCACTACACATAAGACTTTCACTGTATGTAGACATCCACTACACATAGACTTCCACTGCATCTAGACCTCCACTACACAGACTTCCACTGCATCTAGACATCCACTACACATAGACTTCCACTGTATGTAGACCTCCACTACACATAGACTTCCACATTATGTAGACCTCCACTACACATAGACTTCCAGCGCATGTAGACATCCACTACACATAGACTTCCACTCTATGTAGACATCCACTACACATAGACTTCCACATTATGTAGACCTCCACTACACATAGACTTCCACCGCATGTAGATATCCACTATACATAGACTTCCACTGCATGTAGACATCCACGACACAGACTTCCACTGCATGTAGACATCCACTACACACATACTTTCACTGTATGTAGACATCCACTACACATAGACTTTCACTGTATGTAGACATCCACTACACATAGACTTCCACTCTACGTAGACATCCACTATACATAGACTTCCACTGCATGTAGACATCCACTACACATAGACTTCCACTGCATCTAGACATCCACTACACATAGACCTTCACTGTATGTAGACATCCACTACACATAGACTTCCACTCTATGTAGACATCCACTACACATAGTCTTCCATTCTATGTAGACCTCCACTACACATAGACTTCCATTCTATGTAGACCTCCACTACACATAGACTTCCACTCTATGTAGACCTCAATTACACATAGACTTCCACTGTATGTAGACATCCACTATACATAGACTTCCACTGTATGTAGACATCCACTACACACAGACTTCCACTGTATGTAGACATCCACTACACATAGACTTCCACTCTATGAAGACATCCACTACACATAAACTTCCACTGTATGTAGGCCTCCACTACTCACAGACTTCCACTGCATGTAGACATCCACTACACATACTTCCACTGTATGTAGACACCCACTACGCAAATACTTTCACTGTATGTAGACATCCACTACACATAGACTTCCACTGCATGTAGACCTCCACTACACACAGATTTTCACTGTATGCAGACATCTGCTACATGTAGACATTTGCTATACAAACTTCTGTTGTCCATAGCCCACCACTGGACTACACTACACAACTACACATAGACCACCCCCCACCCCCCTAAACATAGCCCACTGATATGCGTAAACCTCTGCTACACATAACCACGGCCCTTCACATCTGCTATATATGCATAGACCTACAATACACACAGACCATCACTACACATATCCCTCAACTATACATATAGTAATGGTACACACAGACCTCCACTACAAGTAAACTTCCACTGCACAAACACCATCACTACACATACTATGCATAGACCTCCGCTACCTGTAGACCTCCGCTACCCGTAGGCCTCCACTACCCATAGGCCGCTGCTACCCATAGACCTCCATTACCCATAGGCCTCCATTACCCATAGACCTCCACTACCTGTAGACCTCCACTACCCGTAGGCCTCCGTTACCCATAGGCCTCTGCTACCCATAGACCTCCGATACCCATAGGCCTCCGTTACCCATAGACCTCCGCTACCCATAGATCTCTGCTACACATAGATCTCTGCTACCGGTAGACCTCCGCTACCCGTAGACCCCCGCTACCCGTAGACCTCCACTACACCTATCCCTTAGCTACGCTTAGACTTCTACTATGCAGAGATTTTCATTACACATAGACACCCCCCCCCCCACCCTACAAAGACAGCGACACTCCCGCATGCATACAAATACATGGACAGAGCTCTCACACATACACGCATGCACAGACATGCACGCACACATCCCTTCTGAAAATACTATTGTGAATGAATTAAGAGATGAAGATACCTGAACTCTCTCCCTCCCTCCCTCTCCCTCACAGCTTTATAGTGGCCTCATTGTGTGCTAAAAAACAATGATATGTACCATAATTAATACTGTTCAACAGCTGTAACAGATTCTACCCAAGAAACAAAATAACACACAAACTTTACTGGAAAATACATATTCTGCTAATTATCTGAAAACTAATTTGATTGAAATGTGTTGTTTTCTAATGTAGTAATAGATTTCAATCAAATTAGTTTCAAAATAGTCAACAGTATATATGTTCCATATGCTTGCTTTGAGAATAAAATCATGGCCTTTCAGATTTCCGAATTAGTAATGTCTTTACTGTCGCAATAATACTTAATAATGACATGAACATAGAAAAATAAATATATAATAAAAATTATGTTAACAAAAATAATTATACTTTGATATACAATGTACCATGAATAAGTAATATTTGATAAGTTTTTACTATAACAAATAATATTTGCACAACTGGCTCGTAATATCAAGATTAAATACAATACTAGACATTACTAGACATTAAAACATGTCCCTCACTAAATCATTGTCATCATCATCATCATCATCACTCGCTCACTCAGAAATGATGTATCATCTCCCTTTACATAAAGCATAATCTTTTAAAGCTTAGTAGCTGATTGCTGAGCCGACATAACAGAAAATAGTTTGCGAAGAGTTAGGTCTTTAATTGTCTGGAGTGGCCTATAGAAATGTCTATTTAAAGGCCATAAGACAATTTTTGAAAATTAATCACTCAAATGACTGGCTCGGTTATCAATAATAATAATAGACATTTACTAACCAATTCTAACTTCTTTGTACTAAACTTGACCATTAAGGTTTTAAATGTCAATAGGTATTTTCTTTCATTAAGATGGTATCCATATGTTACTGAGAGAAAAAAGATCAACTGTTTAATTCCTGAAAAGTCAAATATCTCGAAAACTCAAAAAAGCATCATACAGATAATTAAATGCTGAATATTTTCAGAATATCTTTACTGGAAGCGCTTTCTGATATAATAAGAAAGTTTGTTGTCTTGTCTCGAGCTACATGAATGTCCAATCTGTTCAAGCTGAGTAGTCAGGATAATGGGTTCAATATTAACTCCTCATTACAGCTACATTTCCCTCTCCATAAACTTCCATTTTCAACAACTCTAATTATTAACCCTTATCACTCTGATGTCAAAATTTTTAATTTTCAAATTAAAGTAAAAGATGAACTGGTGTTTATTTTTCAACAAATTTGGTGAAAGATGGTGCTGTCGTAGACAGCAACATTTTCCACCAAAATTGTTGAAAAATGTGCACTAGTTTCATTGTTATTGATAACGTAAAAAAATTGAATATTGACATCAGTGTGCTAAGGGTTAAGAGTTAGGGAATTGATAGGTGATACATCAAACAAAACAAAGCGACGATTCCATACCTGCAATAAAATTATTTGCTCATCACAGAGAGCTATCAGTTAGCAGGGATGTAGAGCACAGCTCATAAATAAGCTAACAGTTCATCGCAGAGAGCTATCAGTTAGCAGGGATGTACAGCACAGCTCATAAATAAACTAACAGCTCATCGCAGAGAGCTATCAGTTAGCAGGGATGTACAGTACAGCTCATAAATAAACTAAAAGTTCATCGCAGAGAGCTATCAGTTAGCAGGGATGTACAGCACAGCTCATAAATAAACTAACAGCTCATCGCAGAGAGCTATCAGTTAGCAGGGATGTACAGCACAGCTCATAAATAAACTAAAAGCTCATCGCAGAGAGCTATCAGTTAGCAGGGATGTACAGCACAGCTCATAAATAAACTAACAGTTCATCACAGAGCTATCAGTTAGCAGGGATGTACAGCACAGCTCATAAATAAACTAACAGCTCATCGCAGAGAGCTATCAGTTAGCAGGGATGTACAGCACAGCTCATAAATAAACTAACAGTTCATCACAGAGAGCTATCAGTTAGCAGGGATGTACAGCACAGCTCATAAATAAACTAACAGTTCATCGCAGAGAGCTATCAGTTAGCAGGGATGTACAGCACAGCTCATAAATAAACTAGAAGTTCATCACAGAGAGCTATCAGTTAGCAGGGATGTACAGCAGAGCTCATAAATAAGCTAACAGTTCATCACAGAGAGCTATCAGTTAGCAGGGATGTACAGCACAGTTCATAATAAACTAGATCCTCATCACAGAGAGCTATCAGTTAGCAGAGATGTACAGCACAGCTCATAAATAAGCTAACAGCGTTCCAAAAAACAAACAAAACATCTTAGTACAATATCAATTTTGTACACAATGTAAGAACCGTTCTGTTGAATATTTTTGGAAGCCATTGCTGCCAAACTGGATTCCTCCATTCCCAACATTGTCTCTGCCACATTCTATACACCTCTTACTGACGACATGAAATTCAGGGTCTCAACGGCCAACTAAACTACTACTCGTATCCACAAACATGCTGAGCAACTCTCTATAGGCATGGGAGCAATGCCCCAATACTAATATGATGCTGTTACATAAAACAACAGCACAACATAATTACAGTTACACTTTCACCGATGAATGAATTCCCCATATCTCATTTTCAAGGCAACCACACTGCAGGAAAATTGTTGAATATTTTGAAATTAATTTTACTGGAAGGTATTGCTGGCTTCCAGTTAACCATTTGGCCAAGTAAATTTCCATTTTGGCTCAGCGATAGTACTTTTGCAGGAAAACAGACTATTTTGAAAATAGCAGTGATAAAATTTCAAAAGGCCTCTTCTCTTGGACTGCCAATGTACATTCCTCAAGATGACTGCCGAAGCCGGTGTCCGTCAGCTTAAGCATTAAAGTGTAAAATCAATATCTGATTATTCAGCAGCATATTTCATACATTATGTAGAATGTCTCATCTGTTTTGTAGGCTTGTAAGGGGAATTCCCCGATGGATCAGCATATTTCATACATTATGTAGAATGTCTCATCTGTTTTGTAGGCTTGTAAGGGGAATTCCCCGATGGATCAGCATATTTCATACATTATGCAGAATGTCTCATCTGTTTTGTAGGGTTGTAAGGGGAATTCCCCGATGGATCAGCATATTTCTTACATTATGTAGAATGTTTCATCTGTTCAGTAGTTTTGTACGGGGAATCCCCTGATGGATGTTTAAAACGTAATGCTAAATGGCAGCTAGTATTAATGGTAAATATTCCTGAGCAAACAAATTTCATTAAATTCAGACCCTGTATAATATTGTACAATACCAAATGTTACAACCTGAATAAGGGAAACCCAACCAAATGTTAAACCCTTTAACCCTCGAATTTATTCAAGAAAATTTCAATTTTCTCATAGAAAATGACCATTTGCAGACCAAGAGAAGCCTATTTTTAAAAATTTACCAGTGGAATTACCGGCTTTGTTTATCGAGCCAGTCATTCCAGTGGTGAATTTTAAAAAAGTCTTCTTTTGGTCTGCAAATGGCCATATCTCAAGACACCTGCAGAAGCCACTTTTGGCTGATGTGAGTGTTAAAGGGTTAAAGAGCTGGTTTTCATGGCAAATGTCAAATTTTCAAGCACCAAGAGAGACAACTCTTCCTCTCAGAAAATACCTAATATATATATACATGAGAAATACATATTTTTGAAAGCTTTACATTGGTATAAATGTTATATAACAGAGCCAGTTATATCCGTGTAAATGTGTATACAATGAATTCACCTGTAACTATTCATCAATTATAGGAGTTACTTGTCTCATGATATACTAACCATTTGCTGGTCAAGCAGGTTAAAACTGACCTCTGCAGTGGTCCTGAAGATTAGTCGAATGTCCATTTACAGGCCAAAAGAAGACGACCTTCGAAAATTTACCACTGGAATGCCTGGCTTGACAACTGAGTCAGCCATTCCAGCGGTAAATTTCCAAAAATGGACAGCCAGTAGGCAAGGCTATTAATCATTGTTACAATTCTTTACTATCATGTGGTTAAGCGGCAGGTTATTGACACTTTCAATGACAAATCCCGGAAAAAGTAAATTATCTCCGATGCATCGCATATTTGTTGACGATTTGAAATCAATATGACTGGAAGCAGTTATATTAATTTCAAAATATTCAACAGCTTCCTTGTATTCTTGTCTTGAAATTGAGACACGTGGAATTAATAGGTGAAACGGTTAATTTCATAAACTTTCTACGCCATGTTCTTATCCGTCACTGAGATCATCAAATCATAAATAGCTACAAATACGCATTTCATACAAACATACCATTATTAGTTTTAAAATAAATAACAAAATTACATTAAAATTACAGATATAAAAATTTTTCGAATTAAACCCTTACACCATTCTCTTGTAAGCAATCTTGAAAATTTTACATAAAGTTGTGAAATGATTCAAGGTATCTATTTTGTAAATGGTTTTACTGAAAGCTGTTACTATCTTATATTGTACGTAGATGGCAACAGTTTTCTGACACAGCAGTTTTCAAAATGAGGATCAGTTTGCATGAAGGATTGTATTATTTTATTTAAAAAATTGATGTTTCCAATGTAAACAAATATTCTATGCAAAAAGATTCACACTTAGATCACACACACACATATGTAGCATCAACAGTGAACATATCTAACCCATGGATGGATTCCATCGATCACTCAAGTATATGACATCATAATCAACTACGTCACATGTAGACTGAAGTTACAATCAAAATGCATAATGATTGACGTACATGTATCTAGCTCCGTAAGGAACACTGAATAGTCCACAGAGGGACAAGGGTACAAATTGTATGTCGCTCATGGCTTTGCTATTATAAGCCGTCTATTGAATATTTTGAAGCTAATTTGACTGGGCACCATTGCTGCCAGTACCCAGTTAAGTTAGTTTCAAAATATTCAACAGCTTACCTGTATGATTAAGCTTCAAATTGGGTGTCTGACACATGCATAAAACATTGTTGGAGCTTAGCTAGAAATGGGCAGGGCATAGCTAGAAACGGGCAGGGCATAGCTAGAAATGCACTCCTCTATTGGGCTGGCTAGATATATTTATAGAATTCCTGATTGGGAAGGCACCGTCAGTTGCGAAGTTTAGGGTCTCAGAGACCATTATAATTATACATAGAAAAGATGGTGTCCAACACATGTGCACGGTTAACCCTGACTACACTGATGCCAATATTCTATCTTTTACTGTGTCAATATCACAGAAACTGGTGTACATTTTTCAACAATTTTGCTGGAAGATGTTGCTGTCTACGACAGCACCTCTACGACAACACCATCTCCCAACAAATTTGTTGAAAAATGAACACCAGCTCATGTTTTAATTTAATTTGAAAATTTAAAATTTTGACGCCAGAGTGGTAAGGGTTAAATGAAGAAAATACTTCTGTGGGCATCAAACATTTAGTTATAAACCATGTAGCGCATGTAATTATAACACACGGTACATTTTAAAACCATTATTGGAATAGATGGAATTGATCAATCGTTGTGTTAAATTTGTGTTCACATGTTCAACATTAACTGAATTCATCTTTTGTATTTAACACTTACCACTTTGATGTCAAAATTTAAAATCTTCAAATTAGATTTTAAAATGACCTGGTGTTCATTTTTCAACAAATTTGGTGGGAGATGGTGTTGTCGTAGACAGCAACATCTGCCACTAAAATTGTTGAAAAATGTACGCCAGTTTCTTTAATATTGACACAGTAAAGGATAGAATATTGACATCAGAGGGGTAAGGGCTACCTACAAATTAGTACATAACAAACTATCGCCAGACGCGATGATTGATTCGTTAGACACACTTTAAACACACAATTCCAGAGAGCTGACTGACATACATTTTATGCTTTTAACACATAAAATTCCAGTATCGCAAATTCATCGTAAATTCACAGACGTTTTTAAATACTTTGAAAGTAATTTGGCTGGAACCTGTTGTTGCAATAGGTATCACCTGTTGTTTCCAGAGGCAATAACAGCTCCTAGTCAAATTAGTTTCAAATGATTCTCAATAGAATATTACTTTACCTCATTAAAAATATCTCACTTCATGTGTGTTAACCCTTTCTTGCTGAATCCGGCAAAAAACAGCCTATGCAGTGGTCTTAAGGAATGTCAATTTGCAGGCCAAGTGAAGACTATTTTTGAAAATTTACACTCAAATTTGTTCAAGAAAATTTCAATTTTCTCATAGAAAATGTTCATTTGCAGACCAAGAGAACTCTTTTTGAAAATTTATCACTGAAATGACTGGCTCGGTTCTCGAGCCAGTCATTTCAGAGGTAAATTTTAAAAAATAGTCTTCTCTTGGCCTGCAAATGGACACTCAATAAGAAAATTCTTTTGATTTTTCGAACAAATTTAGTCATTACAGTGTCAAAGGGTTAACAGTCAAGAGAATGATAATTCTTGCTAAAGTGAATGAGCATTTGCATTTTTCAAAATTTATCACTTAAAACGAGTCAATCATTCTAGTAGTAAATCTTTAAAAACTAGTCTTCTTGCAGTTTGAAGACCGACATTTTTCAAGACCATTGCAGAGGCCAGTTCTGTAGTCTGCAGGAATCGAACAGGCAAACAGTTAAAGACTCAATTGACAACTATCTGATACATGTACCAGTATCTGCCTACTGACAGCATGAACACTTGTGTTTATTTTGAAAATACTGACGTCGAATGTTGTTGTAGTTTATATGACAGGAATAGCTTTCAGCATCATTATTAGTAAAATAAACACCACTAATTTACCAATCCACCCAGTTCTCGACAATGCAATTTTCTGGTAACTTACATACCACTGATACCAGTTAGTTTATTCTATTCTCTCTCTATTTTTTTCGATGTCTTACTGAGCGCTGCTGTAGTTCTGTGTAGCCAGGCACAACACATGTGCAGGAGCATTACCCACCACGTGGATTACAATTATTCATTGCATCAATAGATGCATCTCGAGTCCTCATCAATCCAAGTCCAACTCAGAATCTGTCTCTTCGAGCATAGAATCCTGTTAATAAATTAACAAGTAATTGATATCAATTGTCCCGATATCAACATGGAAAGTCAACACGAACCACTCCCCTGTACAGATCAGAATGCCCTGGAGGACGATTCTCCATGATTTAAATGAACCATCCAGTTTATACGTATTCAGTCTATGAAATATCATGAACATACATTATGAACAAGAAGCGTAGTTGCCAGAACATCAGGGGTCAAAATAAAGCCATTTCACATGCACAATGCAGGTGCAAAATGGCTGGTGAATTCTGGGTGCACAGGGTGGCGAGGCTGCATGTGCATTTCTGATATGCTATAATGTCAAATTGTCCATGTATGTGCATGAAGATATTTTGCTGCGCGGGTAAAACTACAATGTTAAACGAAATGTCATTTCCACCCCTGATTACACAGAGGAGTAAATATTACCAAGTCAGTAGTGCATGGATAGGTACATGTAACACAATCCACCTATCGCCCTACCAAAGACAGTTTCTATCACCAATAGCATTCTTATGGGTGAAACTCATAGCAAGAGTTCATAAACTTAATCTACAAATATCTTTATAATAGCGACAGCCCGGTTAATATCAGCTACCACGCTAATAATTTCAGTGTTAAGTTTTCAAAAATATTCTTGTGGTTTGAAAGTAGATAGATAGATAGATAGATAGTGCATTTATTGCGTTGGACTCAATGCTATTGTATGCTCTAATCGCTGTACAATCTTATCCCCTGGTCATTGGGCCTTTTTCATTCCTGCACAATCTCAGCCCCCTTTGAGAGCATACAGCCCGGCTGCCGTTTATAGGCACTCATTGGCTTTTTTGCCGACATTCCGTATTGCCGACACTGCCCTCACAGGTACCTATTTTACAGACAGGTGTACTGGAACAACGCGGAGTGAAGTGCCTTGCTCAGGGACAATGCGGCAGCCCGGCCGAGAGTCGATCCCGCGACATTAGTCATGAGCGCGACTCCCTAACCACTCAGCCACCGCGCCTCAAGACATATCTCAAGACCACTGGCCAACTTGGAACTTAACTCTCTGACTGCTGTAAGCCATCAGACAATATTTCTAATGGGGAATGACTCTCCATATGGTGAATATTTTGAAAACAATTTGACTGAAAGTTGTTGATGGCTAAGCCAGCAACAACTCCGTTAAATTGTTTTCAAAATATTCACCATAAAAATTATTGTCTGGTGGCTTGTAGCAGTTAAACCGTTAAAGGTTTATAATAAATATTTTGTTTGGGAACGGATTCAGACTTACCCAGCCACCTTGGTTCATAATCCATTCCGCGAATTTATCCTCTATGTACAGCAAACTGTTCTCTTTAATCGACAAGGCGATCGCGCCACCAGCACCGACCGCATTCACGACAGATTTAGTAATGTGAAAGAGCATGGCAATCTGGTTCCAGCCAACTTCACTCCCCAGAGCCTGTTGAATTGTGGTCTTGAACACATCATACGCAGTCACTTGTCCTAATTGCACACACACAGACGAGTCTAATGGAAACTTGTGCTGAAAAACAAATATTTGCTATAATTAAGCATTCATATATAATGAACAAAAGACCCAAAGGGCCTGTATCGCTCACCTGGACCATAGGCATCACAACTAGAATGGCTTCTGCACTGGTCTTGATAAATCTTGAAGTCTATTTTTGAAAATTTACAACTGGGATGACTGGCTCGATCACACGAGCCAGGCATTCCAGTGGTAAATTTTCAAAAAATGTCTTCTCTTGGTCTGCAAATGGACATTTTCTATGAGAAAATTGAAATTTTCCTTTAGAAATTCGAGGGATAAATGGTTCAATGTACTGGTACATACCTTTTCTGACATTCTATCTCCACTCTCTCCTAAACATGCCGCAATATGTCTCTCAATCGACATCATACGATCCAATGATGTCCCTAAAGAAGAACATAATCATAGTAACTATACCATTACACACGTCTTTAAAACGTGACAGTCATATATGCAAGACAATCAAACAGGTATGCTGTTAATTATTTTGAAAATACTTTAACAGCACCCAATCAAAATAGCTTTAAAATATTTACCAGAATATTTACTAAATTCTTAATAATTTTGTGTACTACATGTACTTGATTTCTATGGGTCTTGTAAACAAATTAATAGAGATTCTTGGACTTCTAAGAGGGGAACAACAAATATTCATCAATCAAATGTCTGAATAGAAGTTCCGAAGTCTATCACTGTATGGTCCTTCCAACAAGCTTGATTGAAAACGGCTAGAATGGTTAATGAGTAGTAGTAGTTTACACGATTTCCCTGACATTTTCTGAAATCCAAGGTCAAGCCATGAAAGAATTCACAATCACACTACAGTACTATTACCAGCTCAGAAGATTATACCTACTACACCATAGTAGATTTCCTGCTAAGTTTAGTTGAAATCAATCCACCAGTCAATAAGTACATGTAGTCGACCTGTAGTCACAGCTCCAGGAAACTTTGAAAAATTAATGATGAGCATTTAAAAAAAATTTACCAATCAAATTTCTGTCATGTCTGCATAGAAATTCTGACTTCTGAAGTCAATTGCTCTAAACGTCCTTCCATCAAAGTTGGAATTGACACAACAGGTAACACCCTCATGATGAAGACAGCCAAAACAGGCCTCTGTAGTGGTCTTGGGGAATGCCCATTTGCAGGCCAAGAGAGGCCTATTTTTGAAAATTTACCACTGGAATGACTTGCTCGATAACCGAGCCAGGCATTCTAGTGTTAGACATTCAATAAGTAAATATTTTAATTTTTGGAACAAATTTAGTCATTAAAGGGTTAAGGAGTAGTAGTCATTTTTTATTTAACCCTTATCACTCCGGTGTCAAGTTTCAATATGATGGACTGGTGTTAATTTTTCAACAAATTTGGTGGGAGATGGTGCTGTCGTAGACAGCAACATCTTCCACCAAAATTGTTGAAAATTGTACACCTGTTTCTTTGATATTGACACAGTAACAGATAGAATATTGACATCAGAGCGGTCAGGGTAAAACATATTTTATTGTTTATTTCATATACAAGAGGTCCAAGGGCCTGTGGCGCTCACCTGAACCATTAGCATTTGAACCATTTGCATTTAAATAGATATGCTAGATAATTTTCGGAAAATCCAAGATGGTCACCCAAAAAACTGACTAATCAAAATTCTGAATAGAAATTCTCGTCTACCTTGATAGGGTCACTCTAGCCAAATTTGTTTGAAATATGTTAAACAACTAAGGATAAGCAGCGTTTTGACAATTTCTGGTGAATTTTTCATAAAATCTAAGATTGTCACCCAAAATATTTACGAATCAAAATTCTGAATGCAAGTTCTATAACCTATGACCATAGGATCCTTTCAGCCAAATTTGATTGAAATCGGTCAAACGGGTAAGGAGAAGTTCAGCAATTTAACAATTTCCGGTAAATTTTTAATAAAATCTAGGATTTTCACTCAAAATATTTATGCAACAAAATTCTGAATGGAAATTCTAGAGCCTATGAGCATAGGATTCTTTCAGCCCAATTTGGTTGAAATCGGTCAAAATTCCAAGAAGACACAATTTGACAATTTCCGGTAAATTTTGAATAAAATCTAAGATATTGACACAAAAAATTTATGAATCAAAATTCCAAATGGAAATTCCTGATCAGAGCATCCTTTGACCAAAATCTAGTTAAGATTCAGCTATTGGTTAAGGAGTAGCGTTTTAAAGCAAAAGTTGATGGACGATGGACGGGCGGGCGGACGGACGACGGACGGTCGCCACGGCATAAGTTCACTTGGTCCTTCAGGCCAGGTGAGCTAATAATGGTACTGGGCATAAGACTTGTTAAATTCACATATTAGTCAGAGTTTTTGTTTTAGACAAAATGGGGTCAAAACAAAAAAATATTCCCGCTTTCAGCAGTCTATCAAGTGTGTGTTAGATACAGTATTTAACGTCATGTGTGTATAACCATTCATTGTGGCAAAGATCATAAAGTGTCAGCCAGGACGTGATTAGATAAACAATGTTCATTTGTAGGAAGAAAAATTACTGTTCATACACTGTAGTGATTGGATAATTTTTGTTTGTACTAGCCAATGAGAAAACGTGAATGGAATGTTCAGCAGAAACGACCTAAACGATATACTATAAAATGATCTTTCCCGGAAAAGCATGTCTTACACTGTAGGCATCAATCATTACTCATTGTGCTTTTCACGATTGTCGCTGGCTAGTATCTTTCATTTTTAACAATGGTGATACGAAAACCCAAAAATATGTTCATATTCGTTTTATTCGATATTAATGTTTATCAGCGGTTTTGATACCTACGGTGCATGATATCGGTGTTAAATATGGTATAGGTGCAGCCCTAGCACAAATTCTATCAACTTAGAAACTCCCCCTCCCTTTAAGTAGTTGTAGTCTGTCAAACAATTTCGCCCACATCTTCAGAAATCCAAGATGAGTGCTAAAAACATTGGTCATCGAAATTTCTGAAGCGTTCTATCCTAGTAGGGTTCAGAACTTTGAATGGTCAATGCTTTCACTTTTTTCCTCGTAAATTTCATTAAAATTGGCTCAGTCACAGGAATTGATGAGGAGCAGTGATTTTCCTGGTATGATTAGAATTGGTCAAACAGTTACTGAGTAACTAATTTTTCCTTATTATGAATCATCCTGGGATCGGGACGAACTTTTTCGGAAACAGTTACTGAGTAGTCTTTTAACCCTTACATGTACCACTATGATGTCAAAATATTAAATTTTCAAATTAAACTATAAAATGAATTATTTTTCAACAAATTTGGTGAAAGATGGTGCATATATAGATGTCCATCTGAATAGAGTCAAGTTCATTGAGGACTGGGCCATGATCTGGGGCTTCATGAAAGTGCCCTAAATAGGGATGCATGGTTATCTGTCATGTCATTGTGTACATAAGTAAGAAGTTAACCCATTAACACTTATATAGGCCAAAAACACCTTCTGCAGTGACCGTGAGAAATGGCCATTTGCAGACCAAAAGAAGACTATCTTTGAAAATTTACCACTGAAATGACTGGTTCGATTATCGAGCTAGTCAGCTCATTCCCGTGGTAAATTTTCAAAAAGTCTTCTCTTGGTCTGCAAATGGACATTTTCTATGAGAAAATTATTTTTTTTAGCAAATCGAGGGTTAAAGGATTACATGTAAATGCAGCCTAATCTGTCTATAGCTGTCACTGCTCACTTAGAGCAACAAATTCCCTCTGGGAAGAATAGCTTTTATGACTAAATGATGGTGGTTTCTTAAGATGCAGGGCTTTAGATTACCCCTTAAGCTCTATGACGTTACAAATCATGCCCAAACAAAATCCACCCATATTAGTGAGCCCAAATTAAAATCCCACTGGCAGCTATGAACACTAATTAACCGATTTAGCCTCAATTAAATACTCAGATGGATGCTGTG
Organism: Chaetoderma sp. LZ-2023a; assembly: GCA_034401795.1. Lineage (NCBI taxonomy): Eukaryota > Metazoa > Mollusca > Caudofoveata > Chaetodermatida > Chaetodermatidae > Chaetoderma > Chaetoderma sp. LZ-2023a. The sequence goes on from CM067374.1 coordinate 31,130,356, forward strand.
GCGTTTTATGGCTATTCAGAGGTCTTATTGTCCTATTGAAACTAAAATGGCTCAAAATCAATCCCTCAGACTTCAAAATTCTCCAGTTTCTAGGAACATAGATGAATTCCGGACTAGATAGGTGGTGTGCCCAAATGAGGTAAATCTAAAGCCCTGAGATGGGTGGTCTTAAATAATAGTCTTCCATAACCCCTTAATGGTCATATCAGCCAAAACCAGCCCCTGTTATGGTCTTATAGAATGCTCATTTACAGGTTAAGAGAATAGAATTTTTGAAAATTCACTACTGGAATGACTGGCTCGATAACTAAACCAGTCATTCCAGTGGAAAATTGTCCAAAATTGTATTCCATTGGCCTGTAAATGGACCTTCAATAATGCAGATATTTAAATTTTCTTGACCAAATTTGACCAATAAAGGGCTAAGGAAACAGCATCTCTTACTGCTCCTCAAAAGTATGCATCCATTATAAGCATGTTACACGATAACATGCATTAAATATTAATGATAGTTAATCTGTGCTGGATGGACTGGCTTAGCTTTCTAAGCAGTCCACATGTGCATACTAAGTATTAGAGATATTTAGGCCTCGCTTAAGTAAACATTTAAACCTTAAAGATCATAAATCACAAATTCTTTTTGATATAAGGAACATGTTGTTTGATATTTTGAAACTAATTTGACTGGGAGTTGTTGCTGCTGTAGCTCCCAATTAAATTAGTCTTAATTGAGAGACATAATTTCATGGATAACGGGATTAAATAACACGCCCGACCAGAAGCTAGCGAGCATCTTACAGAAATTGGGTCATTTTTAGATATCAATTTTTGTTTTGTAGGTTTTTTGCTATGTGGATGGTTGTTCGCTATCATTCTCGACAACGAATCTCTGCAGTTATACTCATTACAAATACACGTGGTGACACGTTGACAGAATCACTCGACAATTTACATAAATCAACACAAGATGCCCAAGGGGCCTGTATCGCTCACCTGGAACATAGGCATTTCAACTAGACAGGTCATTGCCTATAAGTAGAAGTCTGAACCCAAATGCAAAAGTTGGCCAAAATCCAACATGGCCACTGGCCAAATTGGCCGAGCAACTTAGTTTGAACAAACTGGGATCTCTTTTCCCTAAGAATGCTTCCAGGAAATGCCAGGCAAATATAATTGAAATCGGCCCAGTGGTTTTCAAGAGGAAATTTTCTATGGCTTTTGGTGGAACAAAGATCCAAGATGGCCAACAAAGCGTTTATCCAACAGCTTCAAAAGATCCAGCAAATAAGAAACATCTAATATGGATGCTAGGCTCCATTTCCAGTGATCCACACCAGGCATGCTCCATTTCCAGTGATCCACACCAGGCATGCTCCATTTCCAGTGATCCACACCAGGCATGCTCCATTTCCAGTGATCCACACCAGGCATGCTCCATTTCCAGTGATCCACACCAGGCATGCTCCATTTCCAGTGATCCACACCAGGCATGCTCCATTTCCAGTGATCCACACCAGGCATGCTCCATTTCCAGTGATCCACACCAGGCATGCTCCATTTCCAGTGATCCACACCAGGCATGCTCCATTTCCAGTGATCCACACCAGGCATGCTCCATTTCCAGTGATCCACACCAGGCATGCTCCATTTCCAGTGATCCACACCAGGCATGCTCCATTTCCAGTGATCCACACCAGGCATGCTCCATTTCCAGTGATCCACACCAGGCATGCTCCATTTCCAGTGATCCACACCAGGCATGCTCCATTTCCAGTGATCCACACCAGTCATGCTCCATTTCCAGTGATCCACACCAGTCATGCTCCATTTCCAGTGATCCACACCAGGCATGCTCCATTTCCAGTGATCCACACCAGTCATGCTCCATTTCCAGTGATCCACACCAGGCATGCTCCATTTCCAGTGATCCACACCAGGCATGCTCCATTTCCAGTGATCCACACCAGGCATGCTCCATTTCCAGTGATCCACACCAGTCATGCTCCATTTCCAGTCATCCACACCAGGCATGCTCCATTTCCAGTCATCCACACCAGGCATGCTCCATTTCCAGTGATCCACACCAGTCATGCTCCATTTCCAGTGATCCACACCAGTCATGCTCCATTTCCAGTGATCCACACCAGGCATGCTCCATTTCCAGTGATCCACACCAGTCATGCTCCATTTCCAGTGATCCACACCAGGCATGCTCCATTTCCAGTGATCCACACCAGGCATGCTCCATTTCCAGTGATCCACACCAGGCATGCTCCATTTCCAGTGATCCACACCAGTCATGCTCCATTTCCAGTCATCCACACCAGGCATGCTCCATTTCCAGTGATCCACACCAGGCATGCTCCATTTCCAGTGATCCACACCAGGCATGCTCCATTTCCAGTGATCCACACCAGTCATGCTCCATTTCCAGTGATCCACACCAGGCATGCTCCATTTCCAGTGATCCACACCAGTCATGCTCCATTTCCAGTGATCCACACCAGGCATGCTCCATTTCCAGTGATCCACACCAGTCATGCTCCATTTCCAGTGATCCACACCAGGCATGCTCCATTTCCAGTGATCCACACCAGGCATGCTCCATTTCCAGTGATCCACACCAGTCATGCTCCATTTCCAGTGATCCACACCAGGCATGCTCCATTTCCAGTGATCCACACCAGTCATGCTCCATTTCCAGTGATCCACACCAGGCATGCTCCATTTCCAGTGATCCACACCAGTCATGCTCCATTTCCAGTGATCCACACCAGGCATGCTCCATTTCCAGTGATCCACACCAGTCATGCTCCATTTCCAGTGATCCACACCAGGCATGCTCCATTTCCAGTGATCCACACCAGTCATGCTCCATTTCCAGTGATCCACACCAGTCATGCTCCATTTCCAGTGATCCACACCAGGCATGCTCCATTTCCAGTGATCCACACCAGTCATGCTCCATTTCCAGTGATCCACACCAGTCATGCTCCATTTCCAGTGATCCACACCAGTCATGCTCCATTTCCAGTGATCCACACCAGGCATGCTCCATTTCCAGTGATCCACACCAGGCATGCTCCATTTCCAGTGATCCACACCAGGCATGCTCCATTTCCAGTGATCCACACCAGTCATGCTCCATTTCCAGTGATCCACACCAGTCATGCTCCATTTCCAGTGATCCACACCAGGCATGCTCCATTTCCAGTGATCCACACCAGTCATGCTCCATTTCCAGTGATCCACACCAGGCATGCTCCATTTCCAGTGATCCACACCAGTCATGCTCCATTTCCAGTGATCCACACCAGGCATGCTCCATTTCCAGTGATCCACACCAGTCATGCTCCATTTCCAGTGATCCACACCAGGCATGCTCCATTTCCAGTGATCCACACCAGTCATGCTCCATTTCCAGTGATCCACACCAGGCATGCTCCATTTCCAGTGATCCACACCAGGCATGCTCCATTTCCAGTGATCCACACCAGTCATGCTCCATTTCCAGTGATCCACACCAGGCATGCTCCATTTCCAGTGATCCACACCAGTCATGCTCCATTTCCAGTGATCCACACCAGTCATGCTCCATTTCCAGTGATCCACACCAGTCATGCTCCATTTCCAGTGATCCACACCAGTCATGCTCCATTTCCAGTGATCCACACCAGTCATGCTCCATTTCCAGTGATCCACACCAGTCATGCTCCATTTCCAGTGATCCACAGCAGTCATGCTCCATTTCCAGTGATCCACACCAGTCATGCTCCATTTCCAGTGATCCACACCAGTCATGCTCCATTTCCAGTGATCCACACCAGGCATGCTCCATTTCCAGTGATCCACACCAGTCATGCTCCATTTCCAGTGATCCACACCAGTCATGCTCCATTTCCAGTGATCCACACCAGGCATGCTCCATTTCCAGTGATCCACAGCAGTCATGCTCCATTTCCAGTGATCCACACCAGTCATGCTCCATTTCCAGTGATCCACACCAGTCATGCTCCATTTCCAGTGATCCACACCAGTCATGCTCCATTTCCAGTGATCCACACCAGTCATGCTCCATTTCCAGTGATCCACACCAGTCATGCTCCATTTCCAGTGATCCACACCAGTCATGCTCCATTTCCAGTGATCCACACCAGTCATGCTCCATTTCCAGTGATCCACACCAGTCATGCTCCATTTCCAGTGATCCACACCAGTCATGCTCCATTTCCAGTGATCCACACCAGTCATGCTCCATTTCCAGTGATCCACACCAGTCATGCTCCATTTCCAGTGATCCACACCAGTCATGCTCCATTTCCAGTGATCCACACCAGTCATGCTCCATTTCCAGTGATCCACACCAGTCATGCTCCATTTCCAGTGATCCACACCAGTCATGCTCCATTTCCAGTGATCCACACCAGTCATGCTCCATTTCCAGTAATCCACACCAGTCATGCTCCATTTCCAGTAATCCACACCAGTCATGCTCCATTTCCAGTGATCCACACCAGTCATGCTCCATTTCCAGTGATCCACAGCAGTCATGCTCCATTTCCAGTGATCCACACCAGTCATGCTCCATTTCCAGTAATCCACACCAGTCATGCTCCATTTCCAGTGATCCACACCAGTCATGCTCCATTTCCAGTGATCCACAGCAGTCATGCTCCATTTCCAGTGATCCACACCAGTCATGCTCCATTTCCAGTGATCCACAGCAGTCATGCTCCATTTCCAGTGATCCACACCAGTCATGCTCCATTTCCAGTGATCCACAGCAGTCATGCTCCATTTCCAGTGATCCACACCAGGCATGCTCCATTTCCAGTGATCCACAGCAGTCATGCTCCATTTCCAGCGATCCACACCAGGCATGCTCCATTTCCAGTGATCCACACCAGGCATGCTCCATTTCCAGTGATCCACAGCAGTCATGCTCCATTTCCAGTGATCCACACCAGGCATGCTCCATTTCCAGTGATCCACAGCAGGCATGCTCCATTTCCAGTGATCCACAGCAGTCATGCTCCATTTCCAGTGATCCACACCAGTCATGCTCCATTTCCAGTGATCCACAGCAGTCATGCTCCATTTCCAGTGATCCACACCAGGCATGCTCCATTTCCAGTGATCCACAGCAGTCATGCTCCATTTCCAGTGATCCACACCAGGCATGCTCCATTTCCAGTGATCCACACCAGGCATGCTCCATTTCCAGTGATCCACAGCAGTCATGCTCCATTTCCAGTGATCCACACCAGGCATGCTCCATTTCCAGTGATCCACAGCAGGCATGCTCCATTTCCAGTGATCCACACCAGTCATGCTCCATTTCCAGTGATCCACACCAGTCATGCTCCATTTCCAGTGATCCACAGCAGGCATGCTCCATTTCCAGTGATCCACAGCAGTCATGCTCCATTTCCAGTGATCCACACCAGTCATGCTCCATTTCCAGTGATCCACAGCAGGCATCCTCCATTTCCAGTGATCCACAGCAGTCATGCTCCATTTCCAGTGATCCACACCAGTCATGCTCCATTTCCAGTGATCCACACCAGTCATGCTCCATTTCCAGTGATCCACACCAGTCATGCTCCATTTCCAGTGATCCACACCAGTCATGCTCCATTTCCAGTGATCCACACCAGTCATGCTCCATTTCCAGTGATCCACACCAGTCATGCTCCATTTCCAGTGATCCACACCAGTCATGCTCCATTTCCAGTGATCCACACCAGTCATGCTCCATTTCCAGTGATCCACACCAGTCATGCTCCATTTCCAGTGATCCACACCAGTCATGCTCCATTTCCAGTGATCCACAGCAGGCATGCTCCATTTCCAGTGATCCACACCAGTCATGCTCCATTTCCAGTGATCCACACCAGTCATGCTCCATTTCCAGTGATCCACACCAGTCATGCTCCATTTCCAGTGATCCACACCAGTCATGCTCCATTTCCAGTGATCCACACCAGGCATGCTCCATTTCCAGTGATCCACAGCAGTCATGCTCCATTTCCAGTGATCCACACCAGTCATGCTCCATTTCCAGTGATCCACACCAGTCATGCTCCATTTCCAGTGATCCACACCAGTCATGCTCCATTTCCAGTGATCCACACCAGTCATGCTCCATTTCCAGTGATCCACAGCAGGCATGCTCCATTTCCAGTGATCCACACCAGTCATGCTCCATTTCCAGTGATCCACACCAGGCATGCTCCATTTCCAGTGATCCACAGCAGTCATGCTCCATTTCCAGTGATCCACACCAGTCATGCTCCATTTCCAGTGATCCACACCAGTCATGCTCCATTTCCAGTGATCCACACCAGTCATGCTCCATTTCCAGTGATCCACACCAGTCATGCTCCATTTCCAGTGATCCACAGCAGGCATGCTCCATTTCCAGTGATCCACACCAGTCATGCTCCATTTCCAGTGATCCACACCAGTCATGCTCCATTTCCAGTGATCCACACCAGTCATGCTCCATTTCCAGTGATCCACACCAGTCATGCTCCATTTCCAGTGATCCACACCAGTCATGCTCCATTTCCAGTGATCCACACCAGTCATGCTCCATTTCCAGTGATCCACAGCAGGCATGCTCCATTTCCAGTGATCCACACCAGTCATGCTCCATTTCCAGTGATCCACACCAGTCATGCTCCATTTCCAGTGATCCACACCAGTCATGCTCCATTTCCAGTGATCCACACCAGTCATGCTCCATTTCCAGTGATCCACACCAGTCATGCTCCATTTCCAGTGATCCACACCAGTCATGCTCCATTTCCAGTGATCCACAGCAGGCATGCTCCATTTGCAGTGATCCACAGCAGTCATGCTCCATTTCCAGTGATCCACAGCAGGCATGCTCCATTTCCAGTGATCCACAGCAGTCATGCTCCATTTCCAGTGATCCACAGCAGGCATGCTCCATTTCCAGTGATCCACAGCAGTCATGCTCCATTTCCAGTGATCCACACCAGTCATGCTCCATTTCCAGTGATCCACACCAGTCATGCTCCATTTCCAGTGATCCACACCAGTCATGCTCCATTTCCAGTGATCCACAGCAGGCATGCTCCATTTCCAGTGATCCACAGCAGTCATGCTCCATTTCCAGTGATCCACACCAGTCATGCTCCATTTCCAGTGATCCACACCAGTCATGCTCCATTTCCAGTGATCCACACCAGTCATGCTCCATTTCCAGTGATCCACACCAGTCATGCTCCATTTCCAGTGATCCACAGCAGGCATGCTCCATTTCCAGTGATCCACACCAGTCATGCTCCATTTCCAGTGATCCACAGCAGGCATGCTCCATTTCCAGTGATCCACACCAGTCATGCTCCATTTCCAGTGATCCACAGCAGGCATGCTCCATTTCCAGTGATCCACACCAGTCATGCTCCATTTCCAGTGATCCACAGCAGGCATGCTCCATTTCCAGTGATCCACACCAGTCATGCTCCATTTCCAGTGATCCACACCAGTCATGCTCCATTTCCAGTGATCCACACCAGTCATGCTCCATTTCCAGTGATCCACACCAGTCATGCTCCATTTCCAGTGATCCACACCAGTCATGCTCCATTTCCAGTGATCCACACCAGTCATGCTCCATTTCCAGTGATCCACACCAGTCATGCTCCATTTCCAGTGATCCACACCAGTCATGCTCCATTTCCAGTGATCCACACCAGTCATGCTCCATTTCCAGTGATCCACACCAGTCATGCTCCATTTCCAGTGATCCACACCAGTCATGCTCCATTTCCAGTGATCCACACCAGTCATGCTCCATTTCCAGTGATCCACACCAGTCATGCTCCATTTCCAGTGATCCACACCAGTCATGCTCCATTTCCAGTGATCCACACCAGTCATGCTCCATTTCCAGTGATCCACACCAGTCATGCTCCATTTCCAGTGATCCACACCAGTCATGCTCCATTTCCAGTGATCCACACCAGTCATGCTATACGATGTATCAACTTCCCTTGAACAAACTTTAATGGCCCTTATTCTTCAATCATATCTCACAAATTTCGGCCCGATCCATTCAGCGGTTCTGCAGAACTCGCTTTGACGAAAACAACGTCATCCAAGATGGCCACCGAAGCTTTTTGCCAATCAAATTCCCTTGAACAAACTTGGTTCAGCTGTTGCACTAGATAATGTTTCATGAGTTTTGAATCGATCCCACAAGCAGTATCGAAGATTTTAATTTTTAATGCACTTCTAAAAATCAGCCAAAATCAAAGATGGCTGCTGGGCAAATTGGACGATCTGCTTCGTTTGCACTCACTTGCTGCGCACATGTAGCTCAGTACTCTAGAGCATTCACCTCTGACACAAAATTTGAATCTGAAGTTCATTCCCGCATTCAGGGATGCGAATATGTCTAAAAACATGTGCAGTCCCCACCCTTCAGAGGGGACATAAAGCCATTGGTGCCGTCTCGTATGGTGTCGGTGCCAGAGGGGAGGTAAAAGAACTCACTCTGAGCGCCAGACCCTGTATCGGGAGCTCAGTTGTGAATACGCTCCGATAGCGTCTAGGATGCCATAACTGACGCTTACAGTAGTAGAAGTACAGGTGGAGGCACCATAGCTGACGCTTACAATAGTAGGAGTACAGGTGGTGTGGTATAGTCAGATTGGACACTGATGGCATAGCTGCTAGCCTGCTCAAATCACTCCGAACATTAGAGGTTTGTCTGAAGGTCTGAGAACCGAGGGACGGGAAAAAAAATAACATACCATACCACACTTGGATCGCTATGCCATAAGGATGATCCCTGCCAAATATAATAGAAATCAGGACAGTGGTTCTCAAGATGAGGACATCTTTAATTTCCTATAGCTTTAGTCTCAGAGCTTTTGGCATGTTTGACAGGAAAAAGATGGAAGACAACCGCCAAACCATTTATCAGACAGTTTCAAAAATGGCAAATTTGAAATCAGCCTAACCAAAAACCTATAACACCAATTTCAGCTTCAAAATTATTAAAACATCATATAAAAAACATCCAGTATGACCACCAAACATGCTACATTTTGAGTGGCCTACGGTCGCACAGTGGCCATATTCTTTTAACGCATAAACTTCTGTTGAACAAAATTCAATGGCCCTTAGTCCTCCAACCAGCAGAAATTTCCACTAACGAGTCAATTATAAGCTCTTGATTGCTTCTGCACAAGTCGTGGTATTTGTCCTCTAATATTACGCCGCATGAAATTTTACAATCCTCAGCTTGGTCTTACAATGGAGCCCTGATGTTATCCTAACATGCATGCATACACCAACTTTTCCTACTGAAAGACCTTGAAACCACACATACACGAAAGCCATGAATATTTTACAACGGTTATTAAACTGGGAAAACTAAGTCATGCTTCAGGAGTTATATGTACCTTTGATATTTGTAATGATTAAAGTAATACATGCATGCATCCATATACAAGATTTGGTTAGCACATGTATATGTGGAAAGCTTTCAAAACAACAGCCAGGATGACAATCAGCGAGGGATGGATGCACGGATAGACACAGTGATTAGTGTACCGTGCATGTACACACACATGATTATATCCCTTATAGGGAGTGGATATTGAAGCACTAAATACCATACACCTCACAATACAGCTCACCATACATCTACCCTGATAATGCAGGTTAGAGGGCTGGTACTGGATCAATACCGTGCCACATTGGTCCACATTGGCCCAGTAGCCTACGTTATCAGTGGTGCACTTGACAATCTCAAGCTGTGATGACTGATATCGTTAATTATGCATGAGTACTGTCTGGCATAGAGCAAGCAATATAGCATGCCAACAGTAAGGCACAGTCGCTTACTGAGTAATGTAAACCCCTTCAGCTCTAGAATACCAACACTACAATGGACGGATCAGATCTGTCACTCCAGTACATGATGTCATAATCAATAATGTCACATGTAGGTGGATGTCACAATCAAAATGTGGACTGAATGGCATATCTAGACCTCCCATCATGAGCATTGAATACTTCATCAAATGTGAGACGTGTATGATAGATTTACTACTCAACCCCTCTTGCATTAACTTTGGAACTCTAATGGTCAAGACCACCACAAAAAACGAACTATCTAGTGGTCTTGAGGAATGTTTATTTTTTCATTCAATCGATTATGATTTTTGAAAATTTACCACTGGAATGACTTACTCCAGTTGTAAATTTTCAAAAATAGTCTTCTCTCAGCCGACAAATAGACACTATCTTAGGAAAAAAGATTTTCTTGATCATTTTCATGGTCAAGCCGGCCAAAAAACAGCACCTGTAGTGGTCTTGAGCAATGTCTATTTGCACAACAACAGAAAGTAATTTTATTTTCTTGAAAAATCTTGACCATTAAAGCTCTCATGTTCCATTAAATATTGACCATTTTGCATGAGATATGAGATGCCTGCTGATTTCTGTTAAATTTACCGAGCATGCTATGCTACCCGGCATGCAATGCCACCCAGCATGCAATTCCCTGACTCCATAATCGTTGTAACTATTGGACGCCATATTCGTTTAGTCTATTGTCTGCATAGGCCAGGATTTCTCAAACAAAACCAACCTGCCTGCACGTTCAAATAGTCATTTGTCTTCCAGCTCTGGAAGCGTAAACATGCATGTAAGGCGTATTATTCAGGGCAGTACATTCAACAGCCTGCATTCCAATACCGTTCAATGCAAGTGTGTCAATTTCCAGAAGAAAATTAGAGAAAGTTTTATATATTTTGAGAATAATTTGTGTGACCGTTTCATTGACAGATTTGTGCATTTGTTTGAAATGCATTGGTCGAACAGAAATGTACAAGCGCTAGTTTGGCGAAATATTTCCTTCATGCGGGTAAAGCATATTTTGGCCGTATACTCACTCTCCTTAGAGAATAATACTGCGCGCCGTGTGATTTTATGGACAACAATTTGATAACGTTGTTGCCTGTTGGTGCCTTAGTCAGCAACAACTTACAGTCAAATTGCTCTTCAAATTCGTAGCAAGTGTTGACTGAAATTTATGATGATTATTTTAGAATACAGACTGAAAGCTGTTACAGCAACACTTTTCAATAAAATTTGTATCAAATATATAGCAGGTAGTAATTGCATTACATACTAATTATTTTGACAACAATTTGACGAATGTTGGTGCCATCATTGATAGCAACAACTTTCACGCAAATTAATGTCAATGTATATAAAAGTTTTCTCCTATTTTTCTACTGGACATTGACACACTTTCTCTGAACAGTATTGAAATACAAACTGTCGAATGTACTGCCATGAATATGCCGTACGTGCATACTTAAGCTTCCAGAGCTGGAGGACAAATGACTATTTGCACGTGCAAGCAGGTTGGTTTTGTTTGAGAAATCCTGGCTTGTTCAGACAAGACTAAACGAATATGGCGTCTAATAGCCACAACGATTATGGAGTCAGGGCATTGCATGCTGGGTATCATTGAATACTAGGTATCATTGAATGCTGGGTAGCATTGCATGCTGGGTAAATTCAACAGGCATCTAATAGCTCGTGCAAAAATGTCTATATTTAATGGAACACGAGAGTGTTAAAGGGTTAATTGATATAAGTAGAATGAATTTTGAGCGCTTTGAGGCGATGTTGACCCAAGAGAGGTTAATAAACATTCAGTTGAATATCCTGAAACTAATTTGACTGGGGCACCGTTGCTGCCATACAGCATCCAGTCAAAATAATTTCAAAATAGTCAACAGCTTACCTGTATACATGTAGTCAACACACCTAGAAAATGAGATTCAGAGAATCCAGGGCTCAAAGTATACAAATCGCTTCCAACACACGCAAAAGGTGGGTGGTGTTGAGCTAAGAATGGGTGGGCTATTGCTACATATCTTGTGGGTAGCAGTACCAGTGACTTAGGGCTAACACTTTGAAAACTGAATGGCCAGAATCCCATTTTCAAGGTAACTATACAGGTAAGCTGTTGAATATTTAGAAACTAATTTGACCGGAAGCAGTTGTTGCTGCCGCTGCCTGATGCCACTGCATGTGGCAGCGGCAACAACTGCTCCCAGTCAAATTTAGTTCAAAATACTAAGCAGAATACTGGTATCTATTAAATCATAAATGGTTTTGGTGCTTTGGGCTTTTCGGTTGAAATGCTTAACTGACTGGATAGACAATGATGCTTAGTGTGCATGTATATATATTACACACTCTACAAACATGCTTATGAGTTATACCTGTAGATGCAGACTGCAAAACCTCATTGACATGACTGAGAAATCAATGTTTATTGCATGATAATTTCTAACCTTCAAATTTGAGTCAAACTGGATTGGTCTATAGCTTCTGACAAATAGTCGTGGACAAACAGACAGGCTCAAATGCTAATCATGCACAAACAGACAGGCTCAAATGCTAATCGTGGACAAAACGACAGGTCCAAATGCTAATCTTGGAGAAACAGACAGGCCAATGGTGCTAATCGTGGACAAACAGACAGGCTCAAATGCTAATCATGCACAAACAGACAGGCTCAAATGCTAATCGTGGACAAAACGACAGGTCCAAATGCTAATCTTGGAGAAACAGACAGGCCGATGGTGCTAATCGTGGACAAACAGACAGGCACAAATGCTAATCCTGTACAAACAGACAGGCTCAAATGCTAATCGTGGACAAAACGACAGGTCCAAATGCTAATCTTGGAGAAACAGACAGGCCGATGGTGCTAATCGTGGACAAACAGACAGGCACAAATGCTAATCCTGTACAAACACATGCCCAAATGCTAAGCGTGTAAAAACACACAGGCCCAAATGCTAATCGTGGACAAAGACAGGTCCAAATGCTAATCGTGGACAAATAGACAGGCCCAAATGCTAACCCTCTACAAACAGACAGGCCCAAATGCTAATCCTGTATAAACAAACAGGCCCAAATGCTAATCGTGGACAAAAAGACAAGTCCAAATGCTAATAGTGGACAAACAGACAGGCCCAAATGCTAATTGTGTATAAGCAGACAGGCCCAAATGCTAATCGTGGACAAAAAGACAGGTCTAAATGCTAATAGTGGACAAACAGACAGGCCCAAATGCTAATCGTGGCCCAAATGCTAATCGTGGACAAAAGACAGGCCCAAATGCTAATTTTGGACAAACAAACAATCACAAATGCTAATCATGGACAAACAGACAGGCCCAAATGCTAATCGTGTACAAACACACAGGCACAAATGCTAATTGTGGACAAACCGACAGGCCAAATGCTAATCGTGGACAAACAGACAGGCCAATGCAGCACGCTATATCCTCATTCCTCAATGAGAAAAGGTGAATGAAATATGAAATGAAACGCCAAGACAGAATAAAATATACTAACAATAAAAGATAATGTTTAACCTGTAACTTATAAAACCTAACTAGATTGATCAGTTGATGACGCGTCATCGTAAATCCCCACGTTTACCGCTTTGTACATTTGAGACATGCCACAAACCACCCTCGGGGGCGGAGCCAAATGTAAATGTCCTTTTGCACTCCACAATCCTATGGGTAACTCACATGCCAAATTTGGTTGAATTTCATACAATAGTGTCAGAGGAGTTGTATTACAATCAATTTCATGACCTTTTGATCCCATCCCACATACCATGGAACTGTAAATGCCAACTGTAAATGTGCTCATTAACTCCACATTGATATGGGTAACTGACATCCTAAATTTGGTTGAATTCCGTCCAATAGTGTCAGAGGAGTTGCATTACAATCAATTTCATGACCTTTCTAACCCATTCCCCCACCCCTGGTGGTGGGGCCAAATGTAAACGTGCTCATCCACTCCACATTGATTGAAGGAAATTTCAATTTCCCTTTCTCCCAACTGCCGAGTGCCCATTTGCCATGAAGCTCATATTGTTTGCATAGCCACCAAACAAGAGATACCAATGGCTTGCCTCCGTGGGGCTGGGAGGCTGGGTCCGTAATAGAATGCTGAGTATTATTAGATCTCGGAGAAAGGGAAATTGAAATTTCGTTCATTCTCCTTCGATCAATACTCACCATTCTATTACTTCTGATATACACCAGATTTAGACAGTAACCTGGTGGGGAGGGGTAAGCCATCAATTGCTACTTTTGCCCCTTGGAGAAAGAGCTAGACTTAAACTTGATTAATGGAGACCTAAAAGGACCATCAAGTTAACGGAACCAAATCACATTCGCATCACTGCCCGCCCCCACCCCCCCTTTTTCTCCTAAGAAAAGGGAGAGAACTCACGAACATGCATCTCGCCTGAAACACAAATATGCCAAGAGGGTTAACTGCTCTTTGCATATATTAGCCTGGGAATGAGCATGAATATATAAGATGAATGAACATGATATGTAGACATAATACAAAAAACTCTCAATCTTGAATTACCTCATGATATTTGGATTTCAGACGTGGAGCCTCCAACCATTCACTTGTCCGGCCATCAGTGACACAATCTGGTTGACATCCTCTCGCTCGACCATGTCTGCTTCTTAATTCTTTCTTACAAATGCCAAAAAAGGGAGAAGAGCAGGGTGGTCGTATAACTATCGTTTCAAAACAGCCAAAGCGAGTGGATTAGCGGAGTCTGACACATCCCTCATATAGTAATCCATGAAAGAGGACTCACAGTGCCATTGTGCAATAGCCATGATGTCCTCTAACGGAACACCATTGTAAAGGGCGTTCGAGGCGGCTATTCCTCTAACACTGTGTGCCCTTGCGCATTGCACCTGGTGCCCAGTCGCAATCTGATGGGTACAGGGTTGTTTGATTTAAATCAAATGATTAAAATCAGTGATTTAAATCATGATTAAAATCAGTCCAAAAAAATCAAAAAAATCATGATGCGATTTTTTTAAAAGTCAGTGTTTTTTTAATAAAATCATCATATTGTATTACTTGCTTTATTTCATCTGTATACACCCAATAACCTTTAAAAACTGTTGTTTTGACCTTGCCTCACAGTTGTTTTATAGGTGTTGCTTCTGTCCCTGATACTATAACCCCATTATCCCCATTTACTGCCCAGACTTTGCTAGATTATCAAAACATTCAGGCTAACTCCTTTCTCTGACTTTGATAAACAATGTATGTAAACTGATGGACATTGATGGATAAAAAAACATAGACAGCACTCGTGTAAGAGAGATCTGGTTTACATGCAGCCAGGTTAAGAAAACACATTGAATCCCACAGTACATATAAGCAAATAGAATGTTTCTTAACTCATCATTTGTTCAAAATAAGTTAAGATGCCTGGAAGAAAGCAAGATCGCATTTGGATGTACTTTGATAAGGATGTTGAGATTGGTAAATCTGGTTGTAAGGCTAAGTGTAAAGAATGTGGCAAATCTATGCAAGGCATAGTAGCACGTATGAAGCAGCATCATAGTGAATGTAAGACTGATACACAAGATACACCAGCAATAACAGTCTTTACGCCTAGGAAGCGCCCTGCCCCAGAGGCAGGGGAGTCATCACCGTTGTGTACGCCTACCAAGAGAACCAGAATCAGTGCAGGTAAGAGAATATAATATTTTGTGAATAAAAATTTAACTGACAAACAGACTGATAATCTGACCGACAGACCACACACTAACTCAGCCTAACTCTTGACCAAGTAATTAAAACTGATTAATAGCTAATCCTTCAGTTACAGTCTATATGTTTTCTACAGTTAAATAATTTTGCAAACAAATACACTGCCTTATTTAAAAATAAATTAAATAAACAAGGCAATCAAAGGGTTACCACCTTAGTTAGTCTATTACTGTGAGATCTTTATAGGACAGCAGTGTTGTTCAAGAGCAGACCCCTTTATTGATTGTGTGAGGTGATAACACCTGTGGTGTTACATAACAGTTAAGCAGTCAGGTAGTTAATTGGCTTAATTTGGACACATTAACCTTATCACTGCATAGTACTGTAATTTTAATCCCAAATTCCTAAAAAGATTTATGTCAGAAAACTATAGTGAGACTCATCTAAAAACTACTAAATATTTTGAAAACAATTTGACTGAAACTTCTTGGTGAGTAAATCACCAACAACTTTCAGTCAAATTGTTTTCACACTATTTAGCAGGTTTTGAGTAATGCAGCTTGAAACTATTCTCAAGTAGCTCAGAGCAGTCAGCCAGTTAACCCTTAGCACACTAATGTCAACATTATCCCACATGTGTCTACCTTTCCTGGCTGAAACAGTAATATTGCTAAATTAATAACTAAAAAAATTTACTTGAATATTTTGAAAACAATTTGACTGAAACTTCTTGGTGAATAAATCACCAACAACTTTGAGTTATATTGTTTTCACACTATTTAGCAGGTTTTGAGTAATGCAGCTTGAAACTATTCTCAAGTAGCTCAGAGCAGTCAGCCAGTTAACCCTTAGCACACTAATGTCAACATTATCCCACATGTGTCTACCTTTCCTGGCTGATACAGTAATATTTTATTTTGCAGGTCTAGACCACTATGTTTTGAGAACATCCCAAATTGAGAAAGACGCCATCGATGAGCAAGTCGGTCGCTACGTGTACGCTACTAACACACCATTCTCTGCAGTCACACATCCAGAGTTCATTAAACTAGTCCAGATGCTGAGACCAGGCTACTGCCCACCAAGTCGGTATGAAGTAGCCGGTAGTTTACTGGACAAGGTTCAGCAGTCACTGCAGGATGAGTGTAAAGAAAGGCTTGAAGGCAAGACTGTCTCCATGTGTTTAGATGGTTGGAGTAATATACATAATGAACCTGTAGTTTGTGTCTCTGTAACCACTTCGGATGGTGATTCCTATCTTACTGAGACTGTGGATACGTCAGGCCACAGTCACACTGCTGAGTACATGAAACAGGTTGCTAGTAGTGCTATTAAACATTGCGAAGAACAGTTTAAATGTAACATAGGTAGCATTGTAACTGACAATGCGGCTAACATGCGTAAGATGCGTGAAGAACTGAAGAAAGACCACAAAGACATTATTGCCCATGGATGTTCAGCCCACCTCATGAACCTACTTGCTCATGACATAGAGATCAAGGGTGTTAAGGAACACGTCACACAGATTGTGAAGTACTTTCGCAATACACATTTACCAGCAGCATGGTACAAGGCAGAGGGAGGCAAGCGACTCGTCCTACCACAAGATGTCCGCTGGAATACGCTAGCTGACTGCCTTCAGTGCTACCTGGATAACTGGTCCATCATTTTGAAAGTGTGTGAGGAAAATAGGGATAGTATAGACACAAATGTGGCTAGTAAAGTGCAAAATATTGGGATAAAGAGACAAGCAGAGGACTATTTGAGGCTCCTTAAGCCAATCTCCATTGCCCTGGATATAGTACAGAGTGATAGCTGTTTTCTCAGTGATGCAGTTAGTGTATGGAAGAAGTTGGAAAAAGACTTTGAAGAAGGTGGGGTATCATTAAGCATTATGAAGAAGTTCCACGAACGATGTAAGCAGGCACTCACTCCTGCCCACTATCTCGCCTATATTTTGGATCCGCGTACTGCTGGTAAAGGATTGTCTACCAAGGAAACTGACAGTGTGATGGAGTATGTGTCTGTGTCATCCCCAGACATGATACCTATAATCATGAACTACCGGGCCAGAGCAGATCCATTTAAGGATTACTTGTTTAGTTCATCTGTTCTGGAATCTGTGTCTCCCTTTGCCTGGTGGAAATCTCTATCAGACAGAGTCAGTGACCATGTGCTAAACATGATATATGCAATACTTGGTGCTACTGCCTCTAGTGCAGGTGTTGAGAGAATATTCTCAACTTTTGGTTTTGTGCATTCAAAAGTGAGAAACCGTCTTGGTACTGAGAAAGCTGGCAAGCTTGTTTTTGTTTACAAGTTACTTAACAAATGAATCATCATATACATGTATAACTATATTGATCTGATTTGAAATAAATTAATTAAATTGACTTAAAATTGCATATCTTATCATTAATTAGTAATATAAAAAACATGGTTATAAAAATCTGATTTAAATCAAAAAAATCGATTAAAATCAAAAAAATCCGATTTTTTTGATTTTTATAAAAAAAATCATGATCTTTATCAACCCTGGATGGGTAGTCTGAATGCATTCGACTACCCAACGAGAGATAGAATCCATGGATGCGGCGCCATATGGCTTCTTATGGCAGATCTACAGATGTCTATCATTCGATCGTAACGAGTCTGTCCATTTTTTGTACTTAGTCAAAGCACGGACTGGGCACCAGACACTGGCATCACGATCAAACCTAATTAGTTTCGGTATAATGATCGGTTTGCCGGGATATCTCAAAGATTGATTCTTTGACATAAACTCTGCTCTTGGCAGTAGACGCAGACCCTCTCCGGAGACAATAAATCGGTCGCTCTCTGCTGAAAGTGCATGGATCTCACTGCGCCTTCTAGCTGAGGAAGCTGCCAATAGAAAGACCGCCTTTAGAGTCAAATGCTTTAGACTAGCCAGACGCAATGGTTCGAAAGGGTGCTTGGCCAGTACATTAAGCACTAAAGATAGACTCCAGGCTGGAATGACTACCGGTTGTCTCAGTCGGAGATTGCTCATTCCCTTCACCATCACATTCAACTGGGCCACCTCTGGACTATCCCTGTCGGCTAGACAAGGGATAACTGATGGCAAAGCTGACTTGTATCCAGCAATTGTGACAGGAGCTAGTCCTGAAAAGAACAGCTCACAGGGAAAGTCTGCTATTTGCTGAATAGTGGATTGAAAGGTATCAATACCCTTTCCTTCACACCAGTCTGCAAATCTGTTAACCTTGTTGTTATATGACTTGAAGGTTGACCTCCTTCTCGCAGCTGCGATGAAATTTGCAGCTTGTCGAGAAAAGCCTTCCGACATGGTACGTTCTTTGATAACATCCACGCAGTCAATTTGAACATTTCGGGACGCTCGTGTAGGAAGCGTCCCTTGGTCTGGGAGATTATGTTCGGAATCTCGGGTAACTGCACTGGATTGTCCACCAGCAGATCTAGAAGATTCATGAACCACGCCCTGCTGGGACAAAATGGCGCTATTAGCAGGACCAGGCACGGTTCCTCCCTGATCTTCACCAATATCTTCGGTAGATGAATGGTGGGTGGGTACGCGTAAGCGTGCATCCCTCTCCAGCTTATCGCCAGAGCGTCTGTATCGATGGCATTTGGATCTGGAATCGGCGAGACGTAAGTCATGATTTGAGCACTTTCCTTTGTGGCGAACAAGTCCACATTGGGTTTGCCCCAATGCTCGATGATCCTGTGAAGAACTGGAGGGTTGACAGACCATTCTGTTGGCAGAATTCTCTGTCTCCGAGACAAAGCATCCGCCAGAATGTTCAATCGCCCAGGAATGTGAGCTGCTTTCAAAACAACCAAGTAATTCCTGCACCATTGAATCAAGTGCCACACTTTGATACATAGTGTGGGTGACTTGGTCCCGCCTTGGCGATTTATGTATGATACTACTGTCGAGTTGTCCGACCGTATCAATATCGCATTGCCCCTGACTTTTGGAAGAAACTTTTCCAATGCCAGTTCCACTGCCATCATTTCCAACAGATTGATATGCAGCTGGCTCTCTTGGCGAGTCCATGTGCCAGAGACCTGGTGTTCTCCCAGGCAGGCCCCTCCATCCGTCCAGCGATGCATCCATGTACACGGACAGCTGGGGTGGGGTAGGTGCAACGAAACCCCATCTAGGAGATTCTGACGCTTTGTCCACCATACAAGATGCGACATTATTGGCTCCAAAACTGGCACCAGTTTTGACAGGGGTTCTGTTCTCTGTTTCCACAGAGACATCAGATACAACTGGATAGGTCTTCGCATCAGAGCAGCGTACGGGATTACCTGCTCCATGGAGACCATCATGCCCAGCATCTGAAGAAACCGCCTCGCCTGAATGTGGTTTCCCAATCAAAAACTCTTGATGATGGCTAACAGAGACACCACTCTGGGCTCTGACGGGTAAACCCTGGCCTCCTCGAGATCAAATCGCATCCCTAAATAAACGAACGGTTGAGTGGGCATCAACTCAGATTTCTCCTTGTTGACTATCCAGCCTAGATCTGAAAGTAACTTCAGAGTCAGAGCTGTATCCACCTCTAACCTGGCTGATGTGTCTGCTTTGATCAGCCAATCGTCTATGTATGTGTGAAGCGCCACGTTCTCTTTTCTGAGAAATGCTGTCACCGCAAGGACCACTCTGGTGAAAACCTGTGGAGGTGTCGACAGGCCAAATTGGAGGACTACAAACTCCCACACTTGATTCTGAAACGCAAATCTCAGAAACCTGTGACAACTCCTGTTCATTGGAATGTGGAAATATGCATCTTTCAGATCGATCGATACACACCACATTCCCTTCCTCAATCCTGCCATAACCGACCTCGGAGTTTCCATCTGAAACCGAGGCGTATGGATAAACCAATTTAATGGCCTGAGATTGAGTACGGGTCTCCATCCCCCTGTGCTCTTGGGGACAAGAAACATGTTTGAATAGAAGCCTGGAGTGTTCCGGTTTGCTGGTTTTATTGCTCCCTTCAGAAGCAAACCTGACACTTCGTTTTGAATGGCTTCTAACTTGTCTGGTTCCCTTGGTACAGGTGTCCAGACAGGTGCCAAAGACAGATTCTGTGGTGGAAAATCCCACCATTCTGGCATGTACCCCCAGGATAACCATCCCAGGACCAGACTGTCTGACGTCACACCTCGCCAAGCCTCGCCGAAACGCTGAGCCTTCCACCCACTATAGATGCATCGATGCCTAATGCGGGTGTCTGGCTCGCTCCGCTCCCCCCCCCCCCCACCTCTCTTGACGAGAGAGTGAGAACCATTTTGGTCTTGGCTTGGCCGGTCTAACTGGCACCGCTGTTCCTGTCGCGGTTCCTGTCACAGGTGAGGTCCAGGCAGATACGAAGGGAGCCCTCGTCACACGCGCTTGCACCCTTGCCAATGCATCCATAGACAGCACCAGGCCGTCATTAACACATGAAAGCGCCACAGGTGGCACAGGGTGGCCTGCCCCCGCTTCAGCCCACATCAACTGAAGAAGGCGATAAGAATGGTTGACAGCACTCATTGCTGCCCTCACCCCCTCATCGCATAGGGACAGGACTTCGTCTTGGTGTACCTGAGACTTGTCCACCAGCGCTGGGGCGGGGCCACCCGCTCCAGCACTCTGGACACCCAGCGGTCATCCTCGGTGACCATTGGGGCAACATCATACCTGTCATATTCCCTTCCCCCCCCCCCCCCCCCCGTGGAATACGACACCTCGCCCGCACCTCCATGGAGGCCGCAGGAAGCTGGCCCTTGGTCAGGAGTTGTTTGCTATAAATAGCATCCAATCACTCCATAAACCTTGGATCCAGTCCAATAGACTGGATCCGGGCTGCGGGCAAGATCCCCGTCCTAATCGATGCCACCGATGGACGGGGTGCATCCTCCTCAGCCGTGGTCGAAACCACAGACGGGTCTACCCTGGCTAGCCAAGCCAGAGCCTCTGACCAATCTGTCTCCGAGGAGGACACTCCCATGAACACGTCATCCGTTGACGTGTTCATGGCCCTACCAGCAACGGCCTCTCGGCTATGAGCCATTGCTGATATGCCAGGAACTCCGGTACCGTACAGTTCCGCCGCCACCCCATGAAAAACACCAGTCCATGGAGTAGGCCCGCACGGAAAACCGTGCAGACCCATAACGGTTGAAGAACCGTGGCCAAACACGGGTGTCAGTTGGAACGCCAACAAGGGCCGAAACGGACGCTCCACGATTTGCTTTCGGACCGCCTGACCCCGCGTCAGACCCTGCCAAGTCCTTCTGGGCAAGGAATTTAACCATCATGTCGGACGACCACACTGCACAAACGTTACACCTACTGTCAAGATTACATTTGGTACAACGGAAACAGACATGGTCCTTAAATAGAACCCTCACAAATTTATGGCACTCATCACATGATGGCGAGGCTGGCTTGGCCTATAAATAAGCACAAACCTACAATAAGCAAGCGGAACGAAACAGGAATGGAAGGCAGACAATTAATTTTCAAATATTTTGATCATAAATTAACCGTTAACTCTCACGCACCCCACCCCGCAACGTTACAGCAAAGATCGCATTGATTATGACGACAAGAATGAAGCGGGCAATAATACACCCATACACTGATCCTCAAGGATGTATAACGGAACCAGGAATCATATCGCATAGCATTCAGGGTATATTTACTAATCAATATAAATTATACTCCTAACGAAGGCCAAAACGACATGGGAAGAAACAACAAAATGTAAACAAATTGCTGTAGCACACGGTAAAACCGCAGACCACACATCTAACTCAAGAATTTTGAAACCACCGATCATTGCAAACAGATCGTGATAACACGCAAAACTTGAAAATTCCAAAGTTTTTCTGGTACCAATAAAGTACGCAGCACCCAGAAGCGCGAATTAATGAAACATTTTCTTCACATAAAAATCCGAGACAACACAGGTGTGACATCACCCGCTCGGATCTTACGGAGAACAACGTCAGCCGATTTTCGTGTTAAAACACCGTAAAGCCAACACCTTATTTCATATCTGCCGATCGCCTGTTGGGGTTAAAGGAAGGCGATCAATCTAGCATATTTCGTTGTTAACACACGTCCCAGATTCTTTAGGGTCAGAAATTGGAACATGCGACACAGACAAAATTTTGAAGACCTAAGTCTTTTAACTATGGAATAACATGGAATTATACAACCTGGTTATCATCGGCTCCATCCATGGTAATCCAATATAATCCTTAGAGAGCGCATAAAGTTATCACAATTACACAGAAAGACTTAGATTACCGTAAGACTCCAACTGCACAAAAAAGCATGTAGCTCTTGTTGCTATGCAAACAGGAATGAGCTTCATGGCAAACGGGTACTCGGCAGTTGGGAGCCGAGTACCCGGTTCCAGGAGTCGGTAAAGCTTACTAAGTCTATAGTCCTAGGGCCCAGCTATCCAGGCTAGCTTGTATCAGAAGTAATAGAATGGTGAGTATTGATCGAAGGAGAAATGGGTAACTCACACAGCAAATTTGGTTGAATTCAATCCAATGGTTTACGGTTTAAGAGCATACGTATGCATTAAATCAATTTCTACAGCTTAAAATTTGACCCCAGATATCAAATATGTTTGAGTTCCGCCTAACGATTTAAAAGGAGTTGCGTTACAACTGATTTGACCTTTTGACTACTGCCATGCAACAACCCCCCCCCCCCCCACCCCGTGGGTGGAGCCAAATTCAAATATCGTTTTACAAAGCGGAATCATATGGGTACCACACACCAAATTCCATTCAATTCTACCCAATGGTTTAGGAGGAGATAGTGTGATGGACGGACGGACAGAGGCGATTACAATATCCCAGACATTTTTTTAAAACATGGGGACGTTTTTTTAAAACGTGGGGATAATAAAGCATACATGTACTGTTGACTATTTTAGAGTTAATTTGATTGGAATCCATTGTTGGATAAGGCAGCAATGTGGTCCAACCAAATTAAGTCAAAAATAGTCAACAGAACATTTCTTACATTGTTTTCAAAATTGTGCAGACTAATATGTTTGTCTTTTGGAACATGTTCAGTTATTTCTTCGCTGTACTGTGCATTGGTTATCTCATAATATATACACCTGTGCAAAAGTTAAGCACCAGCAAAAACAATAGAACGTAGAAACATGATGGTACAACTAGGCTGCCATACTTTTTGTCCCCGCGTTAGCTGACATAATTCCAAGTACGAAATGCACATGCATGCATGACTTCACGCCGCTTGATGTCCGTGCATGGCGGGAAACAGCACACGTGTTCAGTTATGTAAAAGTCCAGTTTGAGGTGTAGAACATTACATACAGATTTAGGCGACAAGATTAGGAATTTTGTGTTCATGACCGTGGTTTATTTGTACAGAGAGAATTAGCTCTTGATTGTGAACCGCTATGGCAAGACGAAGGTTAAGTGATCGTGTGAAATGGCAAATCATAGGCATGCATACCACTGGTATGTCATGCAGAGAGATTGGCAGACAGCTGAACATTAACCATACTGTAATCAGTCGTTTGATTGCAAAACATGGGCAAACTAACGAGGTGAAGGACAGGCCTAGATCTGGAAGACCGAAGAAGACTACTGCCCGTGATGATCGAGCCCTAGTACGCCTTGTTAGGAGATCTCCATTCACCAACAGCAGAGTGCTCAGCCAGCAATGGGAAACGCGCAATAGAGTGTCAATGTCTACCGTCAAAAGGAGACTGTATGCTGCTGGCATGAAAGCTAGGAGACCTGTCAGACGTCCTCTCCTCACTGCACACCACAAAGAGGAGCGTCTGAGGTGGTGCAACGAAAGAAGACACTGGAACATGAGATCCTGGAGACGGGTACACTGGTCCGATGAAAGTCGGTTCCTGCTTCATGCCACAGATGGTCGAACTCGTGTATGGAGGTCCAGACGCACGGCGTACGACCAACGTAACATCATGGAAGAAGTTCCATTTGGTGGAGGTTCCATTATGATATGTGGGTGCATCTCATTTGATTGTAAGCTGGATCTGTTGACTGTACCTGGAACACTAAATGGACAAAGATATCAAGATTCCATACTGGATAGAGTTGTGGTCCCTCATTTTGTAAATCATGCACCTGGAACCCACCCTATATTCATGGATGACAACGCCCGACCACATCGTGCTAGAGCTGTGCATGAATACCTCCGCCAGAATGCCATCGAAACCCTACCATGGCCAGCAAGGAGCCCTGACATGAACCCTATTGAGCATATCTGGGACATTCTGGGAAACATGGTGAGAAGGAGGGATCCTCCTGTGCAGAACCTACAGGAATTAACAGACGCACTCCATCTTGAATGGCAACGAATACCACAATGGCGTATCAGTCGGTTGGTGACCAGCATGAGACATCGTGTCCAGGCCGTCATCCAGGCACAAGGTGGATATACCCGGTATTAATAATGACAGTCTCAAACTCGTGCACAGATGTTAAACTTCGTTTTCAGACACCATTAATGACAATCTAGCCACGTGTGTCAACTGTAGGGCAATAGTTGTCAGTTGTGTCAACCTAACCATATTCAGGCCTCGTTTTCAAGTTCAAACAAAAACATAGTGTTTCCCCACCATCATAATCAGCATTCCTCTAGTTGCATTATTACCTCTTGCACTAAGATGGATGGGTACATAAATGTTTATGCTATTGCTTTCTTCATAGCACATGAATATACCCTCGCATGTGCGTAAAAATAGGGTGGTGCTTAACTTTTGCACAGGTGTATATATACAATGTACTTACTACTGGTGGCACCACCGTCTACCATGTCGCTCTCTGCCCCACCCTCAACTGATACAGGCATATGGTCAACTGAACTCCCTACATCGCTGGATATTCTTTTGCGTGGTGACGGTGTTCTCGAGAATGATGGTGTTTTGCTGGGAACGCGCAATAAGCCTGCTGGCATGTCAATGTCGTCAGGTGTACCAACAGTATTATTTTCAGAATCACGCCTCGCCTTTGTCCATAATCGGTCAGCCATTGTGCCGAGTCGGTCAGCGATTACCGCGTATTCATGGTCCCTCTGTTCAGGTGTCCAGTTAGCGTGCGCACCTATTGAGAGCAGAGATTTATACATGCAACAAAACAAGCACAAATCTTAAACTCTCTATTCTCGCGTTTCAGCTTACACACAGATATATTTTATAACTTTCCAGTGCACCACAACAGCATTTACCAACACTGATTTCAAAATTAGCAGCAGACTTCCTAGAATTAGATCGTCCGATTCAACAGTATAATGGTCAATCCTTTAACCCTTTAACACTCTGAAAGCTGGTCCAAAAAAACAGCTTTTGCAGTGGTCCTGAGAAATGCTCATTTGCACAGAGTGAAGAATATTTTTTGAAAACTTACCACTGGAACGACTCGCTTGATACCTGAGTCTAATTCTAATATCAGCTCCAGGATTTATGAGGTGTAGTTTTCTAAATGCTCATCTGAGAATTTTGCACATCTTTGATTGGAGATTTCGGACATTAATATAAAAGTACTTTCTTGGTCAGATGAACGAATAAGGGGATATTATAAAGTTTGCAAATTGTGTTCTGGAAGAGTTATCACCATATGGGGGTCGGTGGGGATGCGTGGGTGTGTGTGTGTGTGTGGGGGGGGGGGGGGGGGGGGGGGGGGACACACACACACACACACATAAAAAATCTAAATTAATTCCAACTTTTCATAATGCACAAGAACAAGTGTATCCGCACACATGACCACAATGATTTCATGAATGACAGGGAGTGACTTTTACATATATGAAATTGCTTAAAGCCATGAGCCAGCCACTTGTACATGTACCGTAAACATTTATTAATCAAGTCGACTAACACCACCTCTGCAATGGTCTGGAGATGTCAAATTTGCTGACCAGTCATTTCAGTGCTAAATTGTCAAAAAAACTTCTCTTGGCCTGTGAAGTGATATAAATACTTTAGCAGAATTTGTTATTTCCATGACTAATCTTTACCATTAACCGTGTGACTACTGAATTTCTGCAGACTATATTTTTCATGTGGTTAACTCTGGATATGCTGGATACTTTGAAAACAATTTGACTGAAAGTTGTTGGTGGCTTAGCACCACCAACTTTCAGTCAAATCGTTGTTTCAAAATATTCAGCAGTTCCAGAGTTATTGCCCATTGAATAATTGTCAGGTGGCTTGCAGCAATCAGACAATTAAAGGGATATGACAGATTGTGGAAAGACAACTTGTCTATAAGAACGACCATCTCATGACCCCAAAAGACAGACTGTGCTTATATACTGGTTACAAAGTGCATCATTTACATACCTTGAGGTACAAACTGATCTTCCTCCGTATCTTGGGTAACTTTCACGACTCCACCAGCGGCATCTGAACCTAAGCTCTGTAAAACTCCCAATTGTTTAATCTGATCAAGGAACTGAGAGTTACATGTGTCGTTATGGCTCAGCATCAGAATATCCTCATTTCCAGCGTCAGTTGGCCGTCGATCTACAGCTTCAAAAACATCTGTGTCAGTGTCAAATTCTGCTAGAGGCGGATGATCGCCGTTTGACTGACCATATCCTGCACCATATTGTGCAAAGACGGGTGCCGGCGGGGACGGGGTTCTCAATTCATCACTCGCATCGCTGGCCTCTTGACTGGCCACCAATTCAGCTACACAGTGATCCGTGACTAAATTATCATCTCGTCTTGTAACATCTAGTTTGGATTCTAAAAATCAAAATACAAAACCTTAATGTAGATTGACATTTTACACAAAGCCTATATTAAAACCTGATTATCAGGGCACAAATCTGTCAAGCGGTTAATGAGAAGCATTTTGACAATTTCCGGTAAATTTTTCATAAAATCTCAGATTTTCAACCAAGAAAATAGCCAATCAAAATTCTGTATATATGTTCCGAAGCCGAGTTGCATATGGTCCTTCCAGGCCATTAAGTTGAAATCCGTCAAGCGGTTAAAAGTTAATGAGGAGTAGCGTTTTGAAAAATTCTGATAAATTTTTCATAAAATCTAAGATTTTCACCAAAAAAATGGACTAATCAAAATTCTGTATACCGGTATACATGTAAATGTCCTGAAACGTACTGCCATAGGGTCCTTCTAGCCAAATTAGGTTGAAATCTGCCAAGCGGTTAATGAGGAGTAGCATTTAAAAAAAAGTTGATGGACAGACGACGGATGGTCACCATGGCAAAAGCTCAGTTGGCCAATGGCTAGGTGAGCTAATAATATGATACACGATGACCATGCCACCGCATAAGCTGTACCAAACTTATACAGTGAAGTGCCAGAAAAACATACTTCTTGTCTCAAAACTTCTTTACAAACTTTATTCCAAACAAGTAGATTATTCTAAATTGCACGCTTCCAAAAATATTCTTCTTCTCTTGACCTGCTAATACATGGATGTGGTGACTGGCAATTTCAATGAGACTAGATTTCTATTTCGCTGATCATTTTTTACCGCTATTATAGAAGCCAGTTAATGCATGTCTCCATCCTAATCACAAAACACATTTAAAGTGCAGTCCTTTAACACTCATGCCCGCCAAAACGGTTTGTACACGGGTCTTGAGAAATGTCAACTTGCAGACCAAGACTTATTTTAATAAATTTATCCATGGAATGCTTGGCTCGATAACCGAGCCAGTCATTCCAGTCATTTGCCAGTGATAGATTTTCCAAAATAATCTTGTTTTGGTCTGCAAAGGGAGATATTCAATGAGAAAACAACATGTATTACTTATTTTCTTACCAAATACGTTACCTCTAGTCGGAGGGCTCTTTCGTCGGAAACTTTTGCGAATAAGACTCGTTAAATTGGCAACATTTACGAGTCCAGTTGACTGTGAGCTCTGCGGAGATGTAGGCGCGACAGACTGCATACGCTTGTCCTTATTCTTCTTATTACCCTTGTCTTTTTTTGGACTGTCCTTTCCACATACAGTACCCTCAGGTGGAGGCACTGATTTGGGACCACTCTGTTTATACATTGAAGAATGACCAGCAATAGGGTCTAATATCTCATTACTAAATTTCCTCGAAACTGTCGACTTAGAACTTGTCGTGCTTGTCTGTGTTGAACCATCACGAGACAATGTTTTTTTAGATTTGGATTTAGATTTTGGGCGTTTTCGTTTCCCTGAATTGGTTTTGTCTTTAGATTTTGAAGATTTATCACTATCTTCTGCTAACTTCCGATCTGTAGTTTCTTTTTGGTTACGGAATGCATACTGAAGTCGTTCTTTTGCTTTGGTGAAGATATTCTTCTTTTTCTTGCCCTTCTTTATCCACTCATCTCCGGATGCATCAGATGATGACATGGATCCTGATCTTATGCAGACTTTAGGATCTACAGGGGCATCAAAATAATTATCAGGCATGGATTTCTTTGCTGGCGACGGCAAATTATCATTCTCATTAGCCACAGCAGCAGCTTCTTTTGCTTTGCTTAAATCTAATGTAAATTTCTTTAGAACGTCACGGTCCTTTTTAAGAGATTCACTATCCTGATTCGGGTCAATACGGAACTTAAATTCTGACGGTAAACTTTGACACCGCGGTGCATCATCATCACCATCACTGTGTGAGTCCATTAACAAACTATTAATCATTGATTCATGCTTGGCCGCTATTCTATAACTATCACTCCGTTTATACTGTGAAACTTCCCCCGACTCGTCAACCTTCTCCAATTCTGAAGGTCCATGATAATATGGATGGAGAAGACCTTGTTCTAGGGAAAGCCTATCTTGATCTGCAAGTCGACGTTTTAAAAACTCTTCTAATATCCACATTGCCTCTTTCTTTACGAGTGGCAATGTTGGTTTTCGTCGTACTTTTACTCGCGAGCGTCCATTCGGTATGTTAATACTCGCTCTCCTAACAGGAGTAGTTGGGCTGGATGGACATACAGGAGTAGTCAGGTTGGGTGGACACGCGTTACTGTCAGGTTCCATTTCTGAAAGGCAAGAAGAATGTAAGTACATGTATTAACTTTATACTGCTGTATTGGCCATGCTAACCATTCAGACGTATCCATTCATTTCTAGAACGCTGTTGATGATGACTGATTGGGGAGGCTTATTCAGAATGAACAAATTCTCCATACATGCCACATGTAGGCCTACTTTTAATAAACATTCTGAATTTATTCTTCATCATCATTTAATGTATGAAGCATGAGCATTTGGCTTGTTACTCCAAGTAGTTGCAATATAGTATGGTGCACATTACATTAAACAGCAAAACTTTGATTAGAACTGTGTAAATTACTACATGTACATATAACAGCTAAGCAGGTAAATGATATGATGTCATTCAGCATTTGTCCATTAAAGGGTTAATCCTTACCTATCATGCCTATTAGAAACAGCTAATTATTTTTGATGCAAAGAACATTGCTGAGTGTTTTAAGACTCATGTGACTGGAAGCTGTTGCTGTCAATTATACCAGTTAAATTAGTATCAAAATATTCAACAGTTGTCTTGTATAAATTTTAATTGTCTTGAAATTGAATTTTTAAGGTTAATGAAAATAAATCATCAGAATCATTGTAACGGTTACAAACACTGCTTATGTAGACAGTCAACTCAATAAACAGGTTTTTCAAATATTCATTTAGCATCTATATCAAATCTTAGAAATTCAGAATAATGACGCATAATACTGGTAACCCAAATACATTGTCTGAATAAGAAGGTATTTCTTGTAAAATGCAAGAAATATTCTGTTGAATATTTTGAAATCAATTTGACTTGTATCTGTACCAGTAGGATTAAATTTTTTTTCATAATTCTGACACACCTGTATTAAGAGTTAACCTGTTCCTTCCTACATGTACTGATAAATTATAATATGACAAAGTCTTACATGTAAGCGTTAGATGAATCTAACACTCTGTTGGAAAGTGATCTGACTGAAGACTATAAATTTCTGCTTATGGTTCCAGTAAACTTAGTTTCAAAATAATCCACATGATCAGCCAACTTGTCCTTAGGAGCAAGACATTCACCATCAATCCACGCATGGGTGAGTAATGAAAGAATCTTGAAGTCAGTACATGAGAATTGTTCTTGAGCTTTAATAATATCACTTTGGTATTAATATGTAAATATGAGGCTAATGATAATTTATCATTCATGTATTCCAAAACACACACACACACACACACACACACACACACACACACACACACACACACACACACACACACACACACACACACACACACACACACACACACACACACACACACACACACACACACACACACACACACACACACACACACACACACACACACACACACACACACACACACACACACACACACACACACACACACACACACACACACACACACACACACACACACACACACACACACACACACACACGAGTTTGTAATCCGTTAACCCTCATATCAGCCAAAATGGCTTCTGCAGTAGTCTTGAGAAATGTCCATTTGCAGACCAAGAGACCATTTTTGAAAATTTAACACTAGAATGACTGGCTCGATAACCGAGCCAGTCATTCAAGTGTTAAATTTAAAAAGTCTTCTCTTGGTCTGCAAATAGAGATTTTGAATGAAATAAATTTAAATTTTCCTGAACAGATTTAAGTGTTAAAGATTTAAAGACTGTTTCTCTATCGAATCAAGTTTCAACATTAAAAGAAAGTAATTACTAAAGAGTTACACGTCTCACATTCATTCACCACAAATGTTCAAAGAACAACTCTGAGCTCACAATAATATTCACATTTATATGACGACAATGGAGACCATGTCATTCCTAAAATAACTCTAAAAACAGGTGACTGATCATGCCACCTTTATAAAACTTTGGATAACATTTCCTGGTCTATATGTACATTGCTTACGAAATACCATAAATATGCAGGGGTCAAAATGTTTGAAAATTTGAAGCCATCCATGGCAATTATCTCACACTTAATGAGCTCATCCAAACTGAACTGAGATCATCCTTTCATAATAAGCAATGCAAATTTCCAGGATTTGAATTCATCCATGGATGACCTCACCTAAAATTGAGGTCATCCATAGCAATTTGAGGTCTTAAAAATGAGTGGAAGAGTGAACATTTTGACCCCTGTAAATATGTTAATCAAATTATTTGAATGTTTAGTTGCTATACAAGCAACGTTGAGCTGCTAAATCTAACATTGACCTAAATTTTGTCATTAATCTTCAAAGGTCGTATTTTATAAATATGCATGAGTGTAAGATAACGAAAATACACACATATGTATACTATAATGTTCAAAGGTAAACAATCATATTCCGCACGTGGGTATTTTCTGTAAGTGAATGATGAAATACCTCCCATATTCCACCTGAGCCAGAGATTCACAGAATTATGACCACATATACCATACATAACTCATACATAATGTAATTACCTGATTAATGGTCTCAAAACAGTCAGAACAGCCTCTGCTGAGGTCTTATGGAAGGTCAACTGGTTTGATAACTGGCATGACTGAGCTAGTCATTCCAGTGGTACATTTAAAAAAATAGTTTTCTCTTGACATTCGCTAAGAAAATATTTTGCTTGTTAATGCTTTCCTATCCCCATATCTCAATTTTAAGACAATAATACAGGAAAGCTGTTGCTCGACTTGCTTCCATATTCAACAGAATATGCTATGCGTCAGAAAGAATCAGAAAGAATTTAAGAATTTACTTTTTCAGGGATTTGTTGCAGTGAAAGGGTTACAGATATTAATGACAAATCAACATTGCTATAAATAGATCTTATCATCCTGATATCAGACACTGGCATGACTGGCCTTAACGCTTACCACTTTGATGTCAAATTTTTTAATTAAAGAAGATGATGTCGAACTGGTGTTTATTTTTCAACAAATTTGGTGGAATATGGTGCTGTCGTAGACAGCAACATCTTCCACCAAAAATTGTTGAAAAATGTACACAGTTTCATTGCCATTGACACCGTAAAAGATAAAATATTGACATCAATGGTTAAACATTCAACCCTTCCAGACTATAAACAATACATTCTTTAATAAGAAGGGAACATTCTGTTGAATATTTTAAAACTAATTTGACTGGGAGCGCTAGCTGTTGCTGGCCATGACAGTAAAAGTTTTCAGTCACATTAGTTTTGAAATGTTCAACAGCTTTTCTGCATAGATGTCTAAAAAAATTAAGCACTGGAATTTTAAAGGTGAATAAAAACTCTTGAAATTTTTTAAATAATTTGACTGAAAATCATTGCTACCTAATGTACCTCTCTAAACAGTGACTGCCTAAGTTGGCAATGCTTTAATTAAAATTGTTTTCAAAATATTCATCATATGTTTTTAAATCTACACCTAACAAGATTTATTATCAACATAAATACAGCATGACAAGTGTTTACATATAACAAGTTGTAAACAATTTATCATAACATTATCAATTGAACTTTGTATTCAGCACTTAATTAAGTGCTAAGCTCATAGATGAATGTAAGTATTGTTCCCTCCACTGTGACTGGGAAGAGAATAAATAGACTGAATGCCACCGATTAGGCCTGATTAGTAAGACAATTTAAATATTGTAAATATACATGGCATAGGGAAGACAATGTATTACCAAATACATGTAGATAAGACAATATTATAATTTAATGTTCCAGCTTGAGGAAATTGTTTCAGTCTAGTGTCATGATTGATCAGTGTGTTAGTAATCAAGAAAATGCTAAAATGAAATTTCCAAAAATTTAAACAGAAATAAGCACAAATATTCTACAGGTATTCATGACTGTATTACGAGGTCATCCGGCAGTGATCTAATTTCACTGAGGTGTTGCTGATTGGAGTTGCTATATCAGTTAGTAAAGAACAGGACGTAACATTATTAAACAACAGCATTTTGAAAATGCCTGATACATGTATCCAGTTGGGTGTTGTTTACGCTTGCGCAATTATTGCTTTGAGAGATAAATCATTTAAGAATAATCATGATTACTCGATTAATCAGCCTAGGTACAAAACTACATATTAGCAAGATATAACAACAAAAACATATTAATGATGAAAGCTGCAATACTATTTAGAATTAAGGAAATTTCAATTTCCCTTTCTCCGAGATCTATTACTTCTGATACAAGCTATCTTGGATAGCTTGCCTAGGACTCTAGACTTAGTAAGCTTTACCGGCTCCTTGAACCGGGTACCCGGCTCCCAACAGCCGAGTACCCGTTTGCCATGAAGCTCATATTGTTTGCATAGCCACCAAACAAGAGATACCCATGGCTTGCCTCCGTGGGTCCGTAATAGAATGGTGAGTACTGTTAGATCTCAGAGAAAGGGAAATTGAAATTTCCTTCATCCTCCTTCGATCAATACTCACCATTCTATTACTTCTGATATACACCAGATTTAGACAGTAACCTGTTAGGAAGGGGCAAGCCATCAATTGCTACTTTTGGCCCTTGGAGAAAGAGCTAAGACTTAAACTTGACAAATGGAGACCTAAAAGGACGATCAAGTTAAAGGGACTGAATCACATTCGCATCACTGCCTCCCCCCCTTTTTTTCTCCTAAGAAAAAGGGAGAGAACTCACGAACATGCATCTCGCCTGAAACACAAATATGTTAAGAGGGTTAACTGCTCTTTGCATATATCAGCCTGGGAATGAGCATGAATATATAAGATGAATGAACATGATATATACACATAATACAAAAAACTCTCAATCTTTAACCACCTCATGATATTTGGATTCCAGACGTGGAGCCTTCAACCAATCACTTGTCCGGCCATCAGTGACACAATCTGGTTGACATCCTCTCGCTTGACCATGGCTGCTTCTTAATTCTTGCATACAAATGCCAAAAAAGGGAGAAGAGCAGTGTGGTCGTTTAACTATCATTTCAAGACAGCTAAAGCGAGTGGATTGGCAGAGTCTGACACATCCCTCATATAGTAATCCGTGAAAGAGGACCCACAGTGCCATTGTGCAACAGCCATGATGTCCTCTAACGGAACACCATTGTAAAGGGCGGTCGAGGCGGCTATTCCTCTAACATCGCAATCTCATGGGTAGTCTGAATGCATTCGACTATCCAACAAGCGCTAGAATCCATGGATGCGCTTCTTATGGCAGATCCACAGATGTCTATCATTCGACTGTAATGAGCCAGTCCATTTTTTTGTACTTAGTCAAAGCACGGACTGGGCACCAGACACTGGCATCACGATCGAACCTAGTTAGTTTCGGCATAATGATTGGTTTGCCGGGATATTTCAAAGACAGATTCTTTGACATAAACTCTGCGCTTGGCAGTAGACGCAGACCCTCTCCGGAGACAATAAATCGGTCCCTCTCTGCTGAAAGTGCATGGATCTCACTGCGCCTTTTAGCTGAGGAAGCTGCCAATAGACAGACCACCTTTAGAGTCAAATGCTTTAGACTAGCCGAACGCAACAGTTCGAAAGGGTGCTTGGCCAGTACATTAAGCACAAAAGATAGACTCCAGGCTGGAATGACTACCGGTTGTCTCAGTCGGAGATTGCTCATTCCGTTCACCATCACATTTAACTGGGCCACCTCTGGACTATCCCTGTTGGCTAGACAAGGGATAACTGATGCCAAACCCGACTTGTATCCAGCAATTGTGACAGGAGCTAGTCCTGAAAATAACAGCTCACAGAGAAAGTCTGCTATTTGCTGAATAGTGGATTGAAAGATATCAATACCCTTTCCTTCACACCTGTCTGCAAATTTGTTAACCGTGTTGCTATATGACTTGAAGGTTGACCTCCTTCTCGCAGCTGCGATGATTTTCGCACCTTGTCGAGAAAAACCTTCCGATGTGGAACGTTATTTGATAACATCCACGCAGTCATTTTGAACATTTCAGGACGCTCGTGTAGGAAGCGTTCCTTGGCCTGAGAGATTATGTTTGGAATCTCGGGTAACCGCACTGGATTGTCCACCAGCAGATCTAGAAGATTCGTGAACCACGACCTGCTGCGCCAAAATGGCGCTATTAGCAGGACCAGGCACGGTTCCTCTCTGATCTTCACCAATATCTTCGGCAGAAGAATGGTGGGTGGGTACGCGTAAGCATGCATCCCTCTCCAGCTTATCGCCAGAGCGTCTGTATCGACGGCATTTGGATCTGGAAGCGGCGAGACATAAGTCATGATTTGAGCATTTTCCTTTGTGGCGAACAAGTCCACGTTGGGTTTTCCCCAATGCTCAATGATTCTGTGAAGAACTGGATGGTTGAGAGGCCCTTCTGTTGGCATAATCCTCTGTCTCCGAGACAAAGCATTCGCGAGAATGCTCAATCGCCCAGGAATGTGAGCTGTTTTCAAAACAACCGAGTAATTCCTGCACCATTGAATGAAGTGCCACACATTCATACATAGTGTGGGTGACTTGGTCCCGCCCTGACGATTTATGTATGCTACTACTGTCGAGTTGTCCAACCGTATCAATATCGCCGTGCCCCTGAATATTGGAAGAAACTTTTCCAACACCAGTTCCACTGCCATCATTTCCAACAGATTGATATGCAGCTGGCTCTCTTGCAGAGTCCATGTGCCCGAGACCTGGTGTTCTCCCAGTCAGGGTTCCCCCACCCCTCCAGCGATGCATCCATGTACACAGACAGCTGGGGGTGGCGTAGGTGCAGTAAAACTCCTACTATGAGATTCTGACGCTTTTTCCACCATACAAGATGCGACATTAATGGTTCCAAAACTGGCACCAGCTTTGACAGGGGTTCTGTTCTCTGTTTCCACAGAGACATCAGATACAACTGGACAGGTCTTTGCATCAGAGCAGCGTACGGGATTACCTCTCCATGGAGACCATCATGCCCAGCATCTGAAGAAACCGCATCGCCTGAATGTGGTTTCCCAATCGAAAACTCTTGAGAATGGCTAACAGAGACACCACTCTGGGCTCTGACGGGTAAACCCTGCCCTCCTCGAGATCGAATCGCATCCCTAAATAAACGAACTGTTGAGTGGGTGTCAACTCAGATTTCTCCTTGTTGACTATCCAGCCTAGATCTGAAAGCAACTTCAGATTCAGAGCAGTATCCACCTCTAACCTGACTGATTTGTCTGCTTTGATCAGCCAATCGTCTATGTAGGTGTGAAGCGCCACGTTCACTCTTCTGAGAAACGCTGTCACCGCAAGGACCACTCTGGTGAAAACCCGTGGAGCTGTCAACAGGCCAAATAGGAGGACTACAAACTCCCACACTTGATTCTGAAATGCAAATCTCAGACACCTGTGACAACTCCCATTCATTGGAATGTGGAAATATGCATCTTTCAGATCGATCGATACACACCACATTCCCTTCCTCAATCCTGCCATTACCGACCTCGGGGTTTCCATCTGAAACCGAGGTGTATGGATAAACCAATTTAATGGCCTGAGATTGAGAACGGGTCTCCACCCCTGTGCCCTTGGGAACAAGGAACATGTTTGAATAGAAGCCTGGAATGTTCTCGTTTGCTGGTTTTACTGCTCCCTTCAGAAGCAAACCTGACACTAATTGCTCCTAACTTGTCTGGCTCCCTTGGTACGGGAGTCCAGACTGGTGCCGAAGACCGATTTTGTGGTGGAAAATCCCACCACTCCAGCATGTACCCCTGGGATAACCATCCTAGGACCAGACTGTCTGACGTCACACCTTGCCAAGCCTCGACGAAACGCATGAGCCCTCCACCCACTATAGACGCATTGATGCCTAATGCAGGTGTCTGGCTCGCGATCCGCTCCCCCCCCCCTCTCTTGACGAGAGAGAGAGAACCATTATGGTCTTGGCATGACCGGTCTAACTGGCACCGCTGTTCCTGTCGCACAGGTGCGGTCCAGGCAGATACGAAGGGAGCCCTCGTACCCTCAGGTACGATCCACTCCCTTCTTTCCACCCTTTGAGGACTTACCGTTCCCGTCTCTCGGGCGATCAGTGGCAACATTTGGGTGAGTACGAGCCTCCACAACCTTCTTGGCCTTCTTCGCCGGAGGCGGCTGAGTAGACCCAGAAGAAGCAGAAGCAGCACTAGGCTTGGCTTTCGCCTTGCTTTTATGCTTCTTTTGCTTCTTAGAAGGTTGCCCGGTTAGCGGCTTGGCTACAGCCCCTAGTGTGTGCGCCTGTCGCACTAGTTCCAGCTGCAGATTCACCGCTAACCGATTCTGCGCGATGCTGGCAGTGTCTTCTAAGATGGCCCGCGCTTGGCCACCAAAGATGCTAGGGCCAGTAAGAGGTGTCCCAAGACGCTCCCTAACGGCGGTAACCGGACGCATATGGTCAAGGACCATCTGCCTCCTAGACTTTGTCACTCGCGCCTGCACCCTTGCCAATGCGTCCATGGACAGCATCAGGCCGTCATTTGCACACGATAGCGCCACAGGTGGCACGCCCCCGCTTCAGTCCACACTGACTGAAGAAGACGATAAGAGTGATTGACAGCACTCATTGCTGCCCTCACCCCCTCATCGCATAGGGACAGGACTTCCGTCATGGTGCACCTGGGACTTGTCCACCAGCGCCGGGGCGGGGCCACCCGTTCCAGCACTCTGGACTCCCAGCGATCATCCTCAGTGACCGCTGGTACAACACCATATTTGTCGTATTCCAACCCCGCCCACCCCCAATAACATAATATATAGCATCATAGCATCCAATAACTCCATAAACCTTGGATCCAGTCCAATAGACTGGATCCGGGCTGCGGGCAAGATCCCCATCCTAATCGATGCCACCGATGGATGGGGTGCATCCTCCTCGGCCGTGGTCGAAACCACAGATGGGTCTACCCTGGCTAGCCAAGCCAGAGCCTCTGACCAATCTGTCTCCGAGGAGGACACTCCCGTGAACACGTCATCCGTTGACGCGCTCACGGGCCTGCCAGCCACGGCCTCCCGGCAAGGAGCCGCGGCTGACACGCCAGGCACTCTGGTACCA
Source organism: Chaetoderma sp. LZ-2023a (assembly GCA_034401795.1). Taxonomy (NCBI): domain Eukaryota; kingdom Metazoa; phylum Mollusca; class Caudofoveata; order Chaetodermatida; family Chaetodermatidae; genus Chaetoderma; species Chaetoderma sp. LZ-2023a. Next base: position 31,169,016 of record CM067374.1, read on the forward strand.
AACGGTTCCGCCGCTACCCCATGAAACACACCAGTCCATGGGGTAGGTCCGCCCGGAAAACCGTACAGACCCGTAGCGGACGCGGAACCATGGCCAGAATACCACCCCATCACAAGGTCATACTGCAATTCTTCCAATACAGTGAACTGATCTTGGAGTAGACTGTGTATAGACAAGAATATGCGCAGTAGCGATTCGAATGACCAGTAGATACATCTCTGCTTCCATGTCCGCACTTTGTGGTTGCATGAAGAGACACTAGTGTAGAGGAGGAGACTCGGATAGCGATGAACACAGAAAATGAAAACAACAGCAATAAGACGAACTCCGGCCTCCACAATTCAGCATGCAAACAAATGCCAGGCGCAGCAGGATGTAACCATGAGTGTAGGCGGTACACCGCAGCTAACGCGGGGAATACCCATCTGCAAAATAGCATTTCCACATAGCAAAGCTAAAGTCTTAAATCAAATGTCACTGACATATTGAGGGTTTCGAGACCTACTTAAGCGACAACAGTCAAATCACTCAAGAACAAACTGGATAAATCTACTTCAGAGAAGAATTTTTGAATTGGACTGAGCAAGCCATACTATAACAAATAACACTGAGGCAATATCAAGCCAATGGCTTATGCCTCGTAAAATGATGATGATGATGATGAATAGCCTCTTCCACTTTATTCTGAAGAAAAGGAAGAAACCTCAAGATTATCTGTTTACCTGTTCAATATTCGAGAAAGGGTATTATACTCTCCTCCATTGGCGGTAATCCTCCACTCACGGCAGAGCTTCACCCGAGGCAGTGAGATAATTCACGTACTCCTGTCAATGCAAGGGAAACAACTCTGTACGGCATAATTTGATCGCAGTTGACTTCCGGTTGAGACCCGTGCATTGCATATCGCCATTATTTACGTTAATTATGTAGTGATTATTTAGTAAATAGCTGATATATTTTAACACAGTTGGTTATTTTACGGCTCTTTTTAATTTTTCCTCATGTGTAAAACCAGGAAAGGTTTACATAATGCAGTAGGTGATTATTTTTGGACACGCTTTTGTCCGCTTATCTGGGGCTTTTCAAGGCTTTTTGGGTTTTGATTTCTGGTGCTTAGAGTGGCTATGACCATGGGTGTAGGCACATATCTTCACCTGGGGGTGGGGGCAAAAGTATGGGTGAGGCCAAAACCTGGGGTCGCTACAGGGGATACACTATGTGAGAGGAAAAACCTGGGGGCGATAGCGATCAAATTACGCTGTGACCTGAATACGTGAATTATCTCACTGCCTCGAGTGGAGCTCTGCCGCGAGTGGAGGATTACCGATTACCGCCAGTGGAGTGGGTATGATACCTGTATTCCAATATTCCGTTAGGTTAGTTTAAGCTTAACTAAAATGGCAGTATTGCGATATTTAAACAAATATCTTTGATAAGCCGACTATTAATAATTTAATAAAACAAACGACAGACTGTTCAAATGACAAATCACTTAACAACTAAATTGATGATTACACCACAGGCATTTTGAAGATTACCCGCCTATTTCATATACTACTAGATATATAATACGCTAATAATATGAAATAGGTGGGTAAACTTACTTACTTGTCTTGTAGATACCGCCTCTCCAATTCTAGGCGAACCATCAGCTCTGAACTGGACTGATGTGACGACTGTAAATTTACTAGTCAGAATTTTCGTTATCTTAATCACTACATGTATGCCTTTTGTTGTTGGTTGTTTTTTGGGGGTTTTCCTCGTCTTTGTACTGTGTATCGAGATATTCCGCTAAGTTTTGATGATCGAGTGTGGTGTAACTTGAAACAGAGGTCTAGTGATATTTGTTCCAGGAGAATTCTCAGTGGATTGTTAAGTGGAGTGAAATGTGACGCGTCAAGTATATGAAACTTCAAAATGCCTGCAATCAAATTACTGTTCAAAATGAAGTAATTTGTGGGCGTCTTTTATCATCCGTTTCCAGGAATACTTGTAGTGACTAGATCAATAACGGATACATAATTACTATTATATAATTTTATTACAGCATTAATTAATAAAGAATAATAGATAGCTGAATCACGACTCGTACAAGTAACAAAACAAGGGCTGTCATGTAATGATCATGTATTAACCTGTACCTGGTGACATCAACTTCTTTATTGTTAAACTTCGCAATCAGTTTTCCGGGATCCCCCTCAGAAAGTTACAACTGCGAATTCGTCGCCGTAATGACTAACCTGTAGTTTATGAGAAATCACCACTATCACACTGAAACAGGATCAATCGCCTCGGTTAACCGCTAGAACGAGCCGCATATGTGTGGGCTGGTTATCTATGTTACGAGTACCTGTGTTAACGGAACGAGTTGCCTCCCCTTAACTCCACTCTTTTCGTGATATTTCGTCTGTGGTTATATAAGATATGGATAATATCACGGATATCTGTATCTGTACATGGAATTCTAGCCTCGATATGCTCGCCCTTACAGCAGCTTACAGATGGGATACACGGTTATACTGATAAACCTGCAAACACTTGCATATTCAAGTGGCACCATAAGGTGATTATACTTAGACCGAACTGAGATTCAAGATTCAAAATTATTTATTTTCATATAACACATAGATTTTACATTTACACAACAGGCAGTCCACCAAAGGCTGAGCCTATACAGCGGTGGACCCCTTACATTTAACGTATAATAAACATATAATTTAGTGATAGTTGGATCATGGGTGTATACATTTAAGACAATAGACAACTAACGCACGCACGCACACACATGGGAATGGGGGGGCGGGGGGGGGGGGGGGGGAACATGCATATCTTGTTTACAATAATATTATTATTATTATTATTATTATTATTATTATTATTATTATTATTATTATTATTATTATTATTATTATTATTATTGTCATATTTAACAATACGGCCTAATTTGTATCAACATTTCTTGGTGCAGCATTATTATTATTATTATTATTATTATTATTATTATTATTATTATTATCATATATATATAAAAGTGCGGCCTAATTTGTATTAACATTTCTTGGTGCATTATTATTATTATTATTATTATTATTATTATTATTATACACAACTGCATCATCCACATCAACAATTACGGATGCATTATTATTATTGCAGATGTGTATTTTACATTCTAGTTGTTATCCTGGCAACTGGGTACATACTTGTTTTTGTACTGCCAGGGTGATGACTTCTGCATTCATGTCATTGGTTTGGGTTTTTAGTATACTTTCTAAGATTATTTGTTTAATATTTTGTTTAAAAGAGCTTTGTGTGAGAATTTGTGTGCGTATGTTTATATCTGTGTTGTTCCAGAGTTGTATTGCTTGGTGGGATGGTTTTTGTGTAGCTGTCATTGTTCTGTAATAGGTTTGGTGTAAGTTATTCTTAGTTCGTGTGTTGTGCGAGTGTATATCGGAGTTGTTCCTAAAAAGGTTTGATAATGAGGAGGGTAGATTGCCATTATGGTAGTCCCTTAAGATAGTGTATAGTTGGACAGCGCCAATGTCTTCAGGTTTTTTTCCAGTTTTAAAGTCATCCTGGCCCTCTGCTGGCTGTGCGAATAATTTGATTGCCTGCTTTTGTAGTGATTTTAGATGTGCTAGTTTAGTTTTACGCGTGTTAGTCCATATTACATGTGTGATATGTGGAATGATCAGTGTACAATATAGTTTTTAGAATATTAGGGGGAAGATATGGCTTAAGTCTGCGTAGCATGATACCGATGTTCTTTGTTACCTTGGATCTCACTATTTCTATATGCTTCTCCCAGGTTAAGCTTTTATCCAGATAGACGCCGAAAAATTTGACATATTGTGCTTCGTGAGTTTCTTGATTATTTACATGCATTTTTGGGAGAGCTATTTGTTTTAAATTCTTAGATTTTGTGAAAAGTATATAGTTAGTTTTATCGACATTCAGAGATAATTTATTCACTTTGAACCAGTCTATGATTTCTTTCATCTCATTATTTACATACTTGTATACAGTGTCTATGTCCTTGTGGCTACAAAAGGCATTGGTATCATCTGCAAACAATATTAGCGAGACGTGATTACATGCTTTGGGTAGGTCATTCATGTATAATAAAAACAACAGAGGTCCAAGAATTGATCCTTGTGGAACACCACAGACTAATTTCCTGTCTCCTGACATGGCCCCACTGAATTTTACACATTGTATTCTGTTAGTTAAATAGCTATATATCCAATTTAATGCAATGCCCCTAATTCCATAGTCGGCTAGTTTTTAAAGTAATATTTCATGATCTATAGTATCGAATGCTTTGGAGAGGTCCAAGAATACACCTAGAGTGTGTTCATTTCTCTCGAGGGATGTGGTTATTTTTGCAAGCATATCCACAATGGCAAGCATGGTAGAGTGTTTTTCTCTGAAGCCGTACTGGGATTCATAGATTATAGAGTTTTGATTAAGCTATTTTATAGTTCTATTGTAGTATAATCTTTCCAGAAGTTTAGAGAAAAGCGGAAGTACTGAGACTGGCCTATAGTTAGTAAAATCAGATGGGTCTTTAGCTTTGAATATAGGTATTACGCATGCAGTTTTTAATCGGGATGGAAATATACCCTGTGAAAATGATAGATTGCAGATGTGATTCAGTGGAGTTAGTATTTCTCTAGCACAGTTTTTAAAGATTTTCCATTTAAAGTTATCAATGCCGGAACTCTTAGTTGGGTTAATTTTCATTAAGATTTTGTACATTTCTTCATTGTCAGTAGGGGTCAGGAATATTGAGGATTGGTAGTCGCCTGTCAGATAGTCTTGCACATTTATTCCAGGACTGGTCTGTATTTTTAAAGATAGATTAGGCCCAATATTTATAAAGTATTCATTAAATTTATCTGCAATTTCTTTTTTGTCAGTTATAATTGTATTATTATAAATGAACCGGGATGTTTCTGAACTGCTTTTTTTGTTTATTCAATAGTGTTTTTTAAATTAATTTCCATGTTTCTTTTATATTGTTCTTTTGCTCTTCAAATTTATAATGATACTAGTTTATCTTTGCTGTCCTGATTATCTGATTTAATCTGTAACTGTATTTTTTTAAATTGTGCATCATTATTTCTTGATGGAAATTTTATAAAATTTAAATACATCTTATTCTTCTTATGACAGGCAGCTATCAATCCAGTTGTTAACCAGGGTTTAGTAGGGTTTTGTTTAAACGTTTTTAGGTTTTTTTAGTGGAAAGCTTGATTCATAAATGTTAGTGCAAAGAGTATGGAATGCGTTGTAGGCATCTTCACATGTCTGGCACTCTATTATCTGATTCCAGTTTATATTTGCCATATTCACTTTAAATTTTTCTATGTTATCATTTCTAAAATCTCTGCATGTTATTTCTTCCTTTATGAATGATTTTTGTCTTATTTTTTCTTTCTCCATATAATAAATAGGTAGATGGTTTGAAATTTCCACAACGAAAATACCTGCTTGGTTCTTGGTGCTTACAGAGGCATTCGAGAAAATGTTGTCAATAACAGTAGCTGTGAACTCAGTGATTCTTGTTAGTTTTGATATAAATGGATAGAATCCAAATGTTTTTAGTAAGTTAAAAAAATCCTGGGTATAGAAAGTATTTTGTTTCTATAAATCAATGTTAAAATCTCCCAATATACAGGCTGCTTTATTTTCATTTTGAATTGTTTTAAAACTATTTTCTAGGGTTTTAATAAATTTATCATTGTCACTTGCAGGAGGTCTGTATGTGACACCGATAATTTTATTCTTTGATTTTTCCACGGGAATTTCAATAAATATTGTTTCAATGAATTCTTCAGTTGTTGACAAATCTTCACTCATAATATACTGTATGCTGTTCTTTATATAGATGCCTACACCACCTCCAGGTTTAATAGGCCTGAACTTCTCTATGAATTTATAGTTTTGCATATTAATTAAGTTGAGTGGAGAGTCCGGCTTTAGCCATGTCCCAGTAATCCCTACAATACTAAATTCATGAATACTAGAATATAGGAAATTACTTAATTTATCATAATTCTTTAAAATAGAGCGAGTATTAATATGAAGGGCTGAAAAAGAAACAGATTCTGTACTCTTAGTCATTTTTTTCATTGAATTCATTCTGTAGTGTATAGTTACATTCAGGCTGTTGAAAATCAATTTCTCCGTCTTCAGTATCGGCTTCAGAGACTGTGCATTGGTCTTGTGGTTTTAACTGAAATGGATTTATAAGCATATTTGAAATTGTGTGTGTATTAGGGTTCAAGTAGCTATCATTGTAATTTACACCGAATATGGTCAACATAAAATCGACATCATTTTCATACTGATTGAATGGAAACAAGCTTTTATTACATTCTATGCACCACCATGGCTCTTCAGTATTTTCTAATAATTGGTAATCATATATGGTTAGGTTGGTGCAAGTTAGGTGCACCCAGTTGCCACAACAATCGCAGGGTATTGCACGCTGGTTGGTCTTGACTGGTTTGCTACAAGATACGCAGGGGACCTTGACTGGCATATGGAAACAAACAAAACAAACATTAAAAATTCATACAAACACGGTTTTGGGCGGTTATAGGTGATTAACACCCGTTTCTGTGGATAAACAGCAGTTTTAGGTTTGGATTTAGAGGAGGAGATTAGTTACTATACTCATATTTATATGTTAGGCTTGAGGAGGATAATCAACTGGGGAAGTCTGAATTGCGGCAGTCGATTCAGGGAGGTTAAATGTATACCAGAGCAAGTATGAGCATTACACACAATCAGATAAAGAAAGATAAAGATAAGATTGATTTCCAGAACGCAGGATAAAAAGCCTCTATGTTACGTTTTGTGTTAGGCTGCTATAGAGTTAGGCTGCTTTGATAGTTAAATCTTATTTCTTGGTCATTCGTGTTGTCGCGAGATCGTATTCTCGGCATAGCACGAAGCTACGGCTCTATGTTTAGATTGATTTCTTGGTTTGCCCACTGTGTGTCTAATCTGTTCTTGAATATGTTTAAATTTTCCGATGTTACAATGTGATCAGATAGTGGATTCCAGGCATCGATTATTCGATTGGTAAAGTAATGTTTTCTGAAATCATGTGAAAAGTGATGTTTCTTTAGTTTATATGTGTGTCCTCTTGCTATTGAATTGTTTAATGTGAAAAGATGTTTTGTTAGATGTGTGTCATAATAACCGTGTATGATTTTATATAATTCAATCATATCTCCCCGGTGTCATCTATATTTTAGAGTTGGGAGATTTGGTCTCTTTAGCCTGTCAGGGTAGCTCAGTCCCTTCAATGACGGAAGCTGTCTGGTTCAAGATTCAAGATTCAATATTATTTATTTGCTTCTTGGATACCAATTTACATCCTTGCAATACAAGTTGTCCGCCGAAGGCATTGCCTATAGTGGTGGCGGACACCTAACATTAAACATACATATACAATTATACACACAGCTTAGCATAGAATGTGAGACATACTTGTGAATGTACAGATACGATACTGAGCTAACTAGACATAGAAAAAAGAACGAACGATACAATACGTCTATGTTTTTCCTTTTAGTTATTGAGATTAGAGATTTATATTTGGATGAGGGGGGGGGGGGGGGGGAGGGGTGTGTGTGTGTGTGTCATGCATGATAATTACCCCCAGCGCAACCCATAGGTTGCTATTTAGTAGTAGCACTTGTTGAGGTGCGTCAGATTGAAGGAAGCAGTATCCACAATAACTCTAATAGTGCATTATGGTGTAGTAGTAGTAGTAGTAGTAGTAGTAGTAGTAGTAGTAGTAGTAGTAGTAGTAGTAGTAGTAGTAGTAGTGGGTGGTTGTTATGATAGTAGCTATGGCAATGATACAGGAGTGTGTGATCTTAGTTATCTTGGAATTGTGTTTTCCAGATCTAGTATGTATTGAGTATGCTAGTTTTAATTATGTCTTTGTATGATTTTAGTGTTAGTATTTTTTCGCGTGTGTGTTTATCTATACTATTCCAGGCTTTGACGACACCAACTGAAATTCTACTTTCCCTGTGTCTGTTCGTGTGTATCTAATGTGGAGATCATGTTTGTTCCTAGTGTTATATGTGTGGATTTCGATGTTGTTTGCAAAGCTGTGGGTTATAGATTTAGGTAGGATTTTGTGATGAAAGGCTCTGGAAATGTTGATCATCTGTGACTTGCCTATGTCTGTGAGTTTAAGAAGTTTTTGTGTTTTGAAGATGTTTTGACCCTTTGCTGTTTTTGAGAACATTTTAATGCATTTTTTCTGCATGCTTTGCAATTTTGTTAATTTGGTCTTTTGTGTGTTAGTCCAGATGGCATTGCAGTATGTTAGGTGTGGAAGGATCAATGTGGAATACAGGGTTTTAATGGTAGCTTGTGTTAGGTATGGCGTTAGTCTTTGAATGAACCCCCATGCCTCTTGCTACTTTAGCTGTTACTACCTCAATTTGTTTGCCCCCAGTCAGGTTCTTGTCTAAATAAACTCCTAAGAATTTAGCAAAAGGAGCTTCTTCAATTTCTTTTTTATTAATATAGATTTTTGGAATACTATTGTTTCTTGATTGTCTAGACTTTGAAAATAGCATGTAGTTTGTTTTATCAACATTTAATGATAGCTTGTTAACTTTGAACCAGTTAATAATTTCTTCCATTTCTTTATTTACTCTTTCATATAATATATCTAAGTTTTTGGCGGAGAAAAAGGCATTGGTGTCATCGGTAAACAGTATTAGTGACAAATTGTGGCAAATTTTGGGCAAGTCATTCATATAGAGTAAAAACAGCAGAGGGCCAAGAATTGACCCCTGAGGAACACCACATGTTAATTTCCTGTTTTCAGAGCAGGTTGCATTAAATAGCACGCATTGTGTTCTATCAGTTAAATAGCTCTGAAACCAGGCAAGTGCACATCCTCGGATTGCGTAATAGGCAAGTTTTCCTAATAATATATTGTGATTGATAGTATCAAAAGCTTTTGAAAGGTCCAAAAAGATGCCCAGTATATGTTCTTTCTTTTCAATTGATTCAATTATTTTTTCTGTCATTTCAACTAGTGCGAGCATTGTTGAGTGTTTCTGGCGGAATCCATACTGTGAAGCATATAAAATTTCCTATTTTTCTAGATAATTGATTAATCTATTATACATTAATCGCTCCATTAATTTACAGAAAAGTGGAAGTATTGAGACAGGCCTGTAATTTGTGAAGTTGGACGAGTCTTTTGCTTTATATATTGAAGTGACACGTGCAGATTTTAGTTTTGATGGAAATATGCCTTGTACCAGTGATTGATTGCAGATATGGCTGAGTGGCGTTAGTAAATCAAATATGCAGTGTTTAAATATGCTCCATTTAAACCCATCTACGCCGGCACTTTTCGCAGGATTAAGTGAATTAAGCATAGTGAAGATTTCTTCATTGTTAACAGGATAAGCAAAAAAGAAGAGGATTGATAAGCGGAAGTATCAATGAGGTAATCACTGTATTTAATTCCTGATGTAGATATGATTTTCTTTGAGAGATCTGGACCTATGTTAACAAAATATTGATTGAAACTGTTTGCAATTTCATTGTTATCCGTGATTACCTTATTATTGTAGAGAAACTGGGGCTGTTGTGCTTTTCTATTGTTTTTATTCAAAAGTGATTTTATGACTTTCCATGTTTCATTTATATTATTGTTGGATTGCTCAAATTTATTCTGATAATAGTTCTTTTTTGATGTTTTTATTATTTGGTCCAACTTATTTCTCTATTTTTTAAACTTTGTCTCATTATACTTTTATTGACATTTTATAAATGTCAAATAAAGTTGCTGTTTTTTATGACAGGCAGATATCAATCCTCTTGTCAGCCATGGTTTAGTAGGGTTGTGCTTGAATAATTTCTTTTCGTTCATGGGGAAACTGCGCTCAAAGATGTTAGTGCATATGTTGTGAAGCTTGGTGTAGGCATCATCACATGACTCTATATCTATCACGTCGTTCCAGTCTACATCAGACATGGCCTTTTTAAATTTTTCAATGTTGACCTGATTCATTTCTCTAAACTTAATCTTTTCGTTTTTAAATGGTCTACTGTAATTTGCCTGTTTTTCGAGGATAAAAATTGGTAGGTGATCTGATGTGTCTGTTACGAAAATTCCTGAATGTGTTTTGTTGATGAAACTGATATTATTACTGAATATGTTATCAATAGTTCTAGCCGAACTCTCAGTAATTCTGGTCGGCTTAGTTATGTTTGGATAAAAGGAATGTGCATTTAGCAAATTTGTAAAACTGTGTGAATGAGAGCAGTTTTGTTCCATCAGGTCAATATTGAAATCGCCCATGAGGTAAACCGTTTTGTTTTCTTTTTGAATATCATCTAAGGTTGCTCCTAGTAGGTCAATAAAGTTACTTTTATCGCTGTTTGCTGCACTATAGATAGTGCATATTATTTTATTTTTTCCTTTTTCTGTGGGATTTCTATAAACAATGATTCAAAATTTGAGTCCAGAACGGAAAGATCCTCACGCTCACTGTACTGAATAGTATCCTTGATGTGCATGCCTACACCACCACCGTTTTTAATTTTTCTGTGCTTTTCAATAAATGTGTAATTTTTTATATCTACAAGGTTAGTAGGTGAAGTTGCTTTTAGGCATGTCTCAGTAATTCCAATAATTCCAAATTCATGTGCACTCAGTTCTAGATGGCAGCTTAACCTGTCAATGTTCTTCAGGAGTGATCATATGTTGGCATGTAAGAGTGAAAAGGTGACATGTTCCTTGGATGCTATTAAATTGTCATTGAATGTTTTCTGTAGAATGTAGTCACATGATGGTGGTGTTATGTTTAGGTCTGTTCTGTTGTCAGTCAGGTTTGTTTTGCATGTATTTAGTGTAAATGGGTTTATAATTTACAGGTCCGTGTGTTCCATATGGTTGTTTTTGCAATGTGGATTTAGAATTGCAAGCATATAGTGTGTATCATTGTCATAGTGATTAAAAGGGAACAGTGATTTGTTGCAGTTGATGCACCACCATGATTTGTTATAGGTTTCAAGATGGGTGTAGTCAGAAATTTTGAGCTTGGAGCATTTCAAGTGAATCCAGGTATTACATAAATCGCATAATAGTGCTCTGTGGTTCTTTTTTACTGGTTTCCTACAGGTTGAGCAAGGGAACCTGGCAGGCATTAGGGTTTGGCAGGGGAAGATTGGGGAACGAAGAGAAAGGATAGATGACACCCAAGTCTAGGTAGTCAATGGACTACGGAGTGGCTTCCTCATCTTGGCACAGTAACTGTATTGATGTTTGATAGCAGCAATTGTGGGAATATGGTGTTAATGGGTACGCCAGACACTCCTTCAGGCCAGCTGTTGAATATCTAGATACTAATTTGAAATTGGGATTCTGGAGGCTAAGGACTCAAAATATATAAATCTATTTCAGCACACGCAAAATAGTAGGTGGAGCTTAGCTAGAGTTACCTGGTGGAGATGATATATACATAGTACCTATACAAGCTATCGCATAACGTTGAAATAATGCAGTGGATAGAATAATCAACATAAAACAAGATAATCTTGGACAACTTTGTAAAAATGGACATGAACAGAAAGGAGTAAATGATAGGTGGAGCTGAGCTATGGTTAGCTGGTGGTGATGGATTGTTGTCATTGCAAAAACATTGGCTAAAATAGTTCTAATTTGGCTAAGAGGATATATGGGCAGCAATAACTCCCTGTTAGCTTAATCATAAGTCAGCTGTTAAACATCTAAAAACACATTTGGCTGTAAGCAGTTGCTACCTTAGGCAGCGAGATCTTCCAGGCAATCCAGCTTTCAAAATATTCACCAGCCTACCTTATAGTTACTTTGATATTGCTTTGATGTTGGGATTCAAGCGATTTCAACACACGTAATGAGTAGGCGGAGCTTAGCTAGAGTTACCTGGTGGTGATGGATGGTCTCAAATTAAAAGCACTAATATAGGCCAGATGTTGAGTGCTTTAGGCAGCAACAACCTCCAGGCAAACTAGCTTTCAAATAATCGCCAGCCTACCTGTATGGTTACTTTATATATTGAGTTAGTGGAAATTCTGGATCCATGAAATATCAATCGATTCCAACAAACGTATAGAGTAGGTGGAGCTTAGCTAGAGTTATCTGGTGGTGATGTATGGTCTCAGATTAGAAGCACTCATATAGACCAGCTGTTGAGTATCTTGAGACTAGGTTGACTGGAAGCTGTTGCTGCCTAGGCAGCAACAGCGTCCAGGTAATTCAGTTTTCAAAATATTCACCAGCCTACCTCTAAAGTTGCCTTGAAGCTTCACCATTTTCATCAGTTCATCTCTATAGTTTCCATTGAAATTGAGATTCTGGAAATTCAGTATTCAAATATATAAATTGACTTCAGCACACATAAATAGTAGATGAAGCTCAGCTATGGTTACCTGTTTGTGGTGGAATGTTGACATTGGAAAATATTGGCTAAAATAGTTATCATTTGGCTAAGAGAGAGTATGAACTGCAACAGCTCCCTGTCATATTAGGCATACATAAACAGAGAAGCTATACAAGGTTATCACAAAACATTGACATGATATAGTGAATACAGTGGATAAGGTAACAAGTAATTAATTATATAATGTTTTTGTTGTGATCAGATAAACTCAGATTAGAAGGACTCGGATAGACCAGCTGTTGAGTATCTTGAGGCTAAGTTGACTGAAAGCTGTTGCCGCCTCAGGTAGCAACAGCTTCCAGGTAATTCGGTTTTCAAAATATTCACCAGTCCACTTCTATAGTCATCTTGGAGTTTCAAAATTTTCACCAGCTCACCTCTATAGTTTCCATTGAGATTGGGATTCTGGAAATTAAGTTGACTTCCACACATATGGATAGTAGTTGGAGCTCAGCTAGGGCTACCTAGTGGTGGTGGATTGTTGACATTAGAAAATCTTGGCTAAAATAGTTATAATTTGGCTAAGAGAGAGTATGAACAGCAACAGCTCACTGTCAGAATAGTTACATAATGTTTGTGAGGTATGCATGTGTTAGTATACATAGACAGAGAAGCTATACAAGGTTATCATAAAGCATTGACATATTACAGTGGATAAGGTAATCTGCAGGATTGGTAAACTCATAATAATAATAAGTCTGCATAATCATAGTGATGTACTGCTTTGTTATGTAAGGAATAATCTATTGGATAATGAAATGTGATGCTGGATGACTTCGAAAATAGTTTGACCGAAAGCCATTAGGCAGAGACAACCTTCGGACAAACCATTCTTGAAAACCCCAGCAAAACATCCTCTATGCGATATAGCGCCTTATCTATCTGTTTTGTGTTGATGAAATGTTTTCCAGAAGAAAATTTCATTCATCGTATAGGGTCATGCAAAATAGTAGCATACTAAGCAGGATTGGTAAATTATCCGTCCTGCTGCTGTTAGCCACCGGAGAACAATTTCATAAGCAGAACATAATTTTTGGATATGCAAGCAGCATGAAGTAAAATTTAAGTGGTAAATTCATATGTTTTGGCTATCGGGAATGACTAATTCAGTAGGATTGGTAAATTAAGCAAAGTAACAGGGTTTGAGGATTGAGATGGATTATACTTTTTTAGGAATTTGTCAGTAAAAGGGTTAAGTTATTGGGAATTATAACAGAAGGAACAGAATAAAATGGTATGTATGTGGTGGGTAAATAAGATGCTATTGAATGTAACCTTAATCAAGGTGAAGAGGAGCATTAAAACTAATAATGGGATAATTAAAGTATTAACATTGAGCACTTAAGCAAATAAATATATTGTGAAGAACATCTTAAGATAAATATGTATGTAACCAGTGATTATATAATGTTTTTGTTGTGATCAACTAAACTTGTAAGTCCTAACATGATAATGTCTCAGATTAAGAGTATTCATACAGGTCAGCTGTTGAACATCTCAAAAATTATTTTGACTGAAGGCAGTTGCTGCCTTAGGCAGCAACAACTTCCAGGCAAACAAACTTTCAAAATATTCACCAGGCCACCTGTATGGTTACTTGCAAGTGTTAGTATATATGCACAGAGAAGCTTTACAGGGTTATCACAAAACATTGACATAATACAGTGGATAAGGTAATCAAATAAAACAAAGATAATCTTGGACATCTCTATGAAAATAGACATGACACAGAAAAGAGCAGTCCACTTGGGCACAATGAATTTTGGAGCTGGTCAGCAGGCAGCAGGGTTAAGATTTGAGAAGTAGGGAGGATTAGTTATCACAAATAAAGCAACACATATGATAACATGTCAATTGTACACCTAATATTACCCTGTCTTGACATGTCTGACGTCAGTACTCCATATGATTCAGTGGCTGATATTCATGCATCACCTATGAAGTAGAAACCAGACTTTTAGCATATTTACATACACTAATACATACACAGTACACACAATTTTGTACACATATACATATGCACATATTTACCTATATACTCATATAGCCCTACATGGACAAGCTCGTAAACATACACACACGCATACATACATACATATACTAATGAGTACGCATACTCATACATGTCAGATGTACTGCTTTGTTATGTTGGGAACATTCTGTTAAGTAGTGGAAAAATGAATGCTGGACGATTTTGAAAATAGCTTGACTGAGAGTCTCTGCTTCGATTAGGCAGCAGCCGCTCCCAGGCCAACTAACCTCAAAACACCCAGCAAAACATGCCTTGTTACATACAGTGCCTTGTTGTTATTCAACATGAGATATAAATAACAGCACAGATGCTTTCATTGGTAGAAGTGTCAGTCGGAATCAGTGATAATTGCTGAATGCCCTCCTTTGAACATTTTCGATAGTATTGATATCTTTTGCTTTGTATGGGCACCAGACACTGTTAGCGTATTCAAGGTGAGGGCGTACTAACGCTTTGTACAGCACGGTGAAATTGTCATTATTTAGGTATGTGTAGGTTCTGCGAATTATTCCCATTATCCTGTTGGCTTTATTTACCTGTTCCTGTATATGTTTTCGAAAGTTAAGTTGTCTGTCTATAAATATGCCTAGATCTTTTTCAAACTCAACATTTTCAAGTGGTATTTGGAGACCATCATCTCCGTGTAGGTGATATGATCTGTTTTCAACATTTTGTTTGTTTTTTATTTCCAGAACTCTACATTTGTTTGGATGGAATTTTAGTAGCCATGTAGAAACCCAGTCGGTCATGGAGTCAATATCATCCTGTATTATTTTACTGTCTGTCTTATCTTGACTTTCTTTATAAATCTTTGTGTCATCTGCAAATAAGTAGATTTCAGAACTGACATTATCCAGTAGGTCATTTATATAAATAACAAACAGGATAGGGCCTATCACACTACCTTGTGGTACCCCACTGGATATATCGTGCCATGCGGAAAATTTGTTATTAATCTGGACTCTGTTTACGATTTTTAAGAATTCCCCTGTCCATTGGCACATCGTATCACTAAATCCATATGCCTACAATTTGATCACGAGTCGTTCATATGGGACTCTATCGAATGCCTTCATCAGGTCCATAAATACTACGTTTATTACACTATTGTTGTCTAATATCATTTACCAGTGGTCTAAAACAGTTAATAATTGCAGTGTTGTTGACCTCCCGGAAATAAAACCAAATTGTTTGTTAGTGAGTAGATCATTTGACCTTATGTGCTTTAATATCGTATCACGAATGAGCTTTTCCATGAGTTTGCAAACTACACTTGTAAGGCTTATTGGTCTGTAATTGCCTGGGTCCTTTTTATCCCCCTTTTAAAAAATTTGTGTAACGTTTGCAAGTTTCCAATTGGTAGGTACACATCCTGAGATAAATGATTTGTTGAATATGATGTTAAGCGGTTTATGTAGTACTTCTCTTAATTCATATATGAGGCGAGGATGTACCTCATCAGGTCCAGGTGATTTAGAAATGTTTATTTAATCCATAATTTTAAGTGTTTCGCTGAGGCTGAAGGTAGTGTCACTAGAGGGAGTTGTGTAGTTTCGCCTAGTAAGATGTGTAAGCGTATTCGTATCTTCATCAATGAAAACAGTAGTATAGAAATATGCTTGTCAATATCATTTTGTACTCTCAGGACTGTACCATTTGCTTCAATCTCAATTTCAGATATTCTGGAGGTGAGTTTTCTTGTACGGTTGACATGATACCAACACATTTTGGGATTCGTTTTTACACTTCTTGCTATTTCTTTTTCTTTTTCTCGTTTAGCATTTCTTGTGAGTGTCTTAAGTTTGTTTCGTTGGTGTGTATATTTAAGCCTGTCTTTGTCTGTTCTGGTTTTCATATAGTTCGTCCAACCTCTATTTTTAGCTTGGGATATGCGCTATTTCTGCTAACTTTATTTTATTAGAAAAAGTGGAATACATGTCTTCAACATCTTTACCTTCTAATACTTTTTCCCAATCAAGATTTAGTTCATGTTTGGAAAATTGAAATCTCCACAAATGAAAATGTGTGTGCATTGCCTTGTGTTATTTGTTACTTGGCGCAGGAGGTTGTTCATTATGTTTATATTGTTCTCGTCACCAGTGGGGCTTCTGTATATAACACCAACTAGTAAAGTTTCATTATTTTTAAGCTTATTTTAATAAAACAATGTTCTTTAAAATTGCTTTGCACATTGATTTCATCTGAATGTAGTTCCTGTTTCACAAGTATCATAACACATCTTCCGATTTGTTCACACAAGTTGTTTGGGAAAGTATAATATCATGCGATGGACATTTCTTCTTTAGTAGGGAGAAATCATAAATTTTTAGGAAATATGTATGTTATCATTATAATGTCTGGTGTTTTTTCCATGGCCAAAAGCCTTGCTTTGAATTCAGGTAATTTATTTGAGAGACTATCTGCATTGGTGTGCATGCATTTCAAGTGTGGCTCTGATCGCTCATGTTCTGATAGCTGAGATTGTGTGAATTTACAATACGTTCTAGGTTCTGCTTGTTTCCTTAG
The DNA here is from genome assembly GCA_034401795.1 of Chaetoderma sp. LZ-2023a. Lineage (NCBI taxonomy): Eukaryota > Metazoa > Mollusca > Caudofoveata > Chaetodermatida > Chaetodermatidae > Chaetoderma > Chaetoderma sp. LZ-2023a. The sequence continues at coordinate 31,186,056 of CM067374.1, forward strand.
AGTTTTTAATTTCTTACTTTGTAATACCTGTGTGCTTTCTTTTCTGTTTGATGGCGAGATAGCTGTTGGAATTGTATCGTGTATATATTTGTTAGTATCCATTGTTTGTGGAACTGTACATTCATCAACCAAATTGTGCTATCTGTTATATAGATGTATAGGCTTGGTTATTTCTGCATTTGGTAAATATTTGTACAGTATATTGCCTTTTTTCCCATGAATTTATTCCTAAAAAAGGATATGGGATTGCATTTCTATGGGTAGTGTTGGCTTTAAGGGAATTGATACGCGCGTTCAGATAGTTCATTATGTTTTTTGATAATAGGCTAACTCCATGATAATTTAATTGGGTGAATAAAGTCTCGAAAAAGTTCTTCATTCGCTTCCCCATTAGAATACGTAAACAGTTCTGTGTTGTTCACTAGGGTTGCTTTGTGCCATTCTGCTAGAGAGCTGAGCATTTCATTAAACTCATAAACTAGGTTGTTTTCATGTGTGTTTTGGGGGCGTGGCAGCAGGGATGAAACATACACTTACGTGTTTGGAGCTAGTGATTTAGCTTTTTCAATGAGTGCATCATATTCATTGACCATGCTGTCTGCTTTACGCTTACCAATGTCATTACTTCCAACATGTATGATGACAATATCGTATGTGTTTGGTGAGAGAAACAGTTCAAGTTTTTCTGCAATTTCACTGATGCTAGCCCCACCGTAGGATCTGACTGTGATGCCATGATTTTCTGCCGATATAAACTTACCACTAAGTTTCCCGAGTTTCGAGCTTCCAATGATTAGAACTTTCCTGGTTGTTGCAGTTTGAGTGTTGGATTGCAAGGATGGTTGTCTATTATGGTGTTCGTACTCTACATTGCTATAACTGCTCTGAAAGACTGGTTTGTTATGAACTCGGCCACCCTTGTTTGCATTACTCTGGCTATTAAGCACAACCTGTCTATAGCTTCTGCTACCTGGTTTAGTATATTTGTCATCTGTATTGTTTATGTAGTGATGTTGAGGAATCGGCGTGTGTCTGTTCGGTCCTGCATTACTGTGTGAAATATTGTTGAATGTTTGTCTAGTTTGGAAATTGTTGTCTCTGTGTCCCTGCAGCTGATTGGTATGCGGTGGTGCACTTTGGGCTTGAATATTACCTATAGGTTCATAGTATCTGTGAAATGAACATTGGTTTTCTTGAATGGATGGCAATGTTAAGTCTAATTGGTGACAGTTGTTTACCAATGCTAGACTGCATTGGACCAGTTTATCTTGTGTTGTCCTGATATTATCATTGACACTTGAATGGTTAGGTTTGCCTTGGGGTGCACATGCCATCGCTGAGGGTCGGTTGATGTCTATGTCAGTGACATTAGTACCTAATTTCTGTCTAGAATTTACAGAATATTGTGATGACATATCATTCGGTGCCTGCAAGGTTTGGAATTCCTTTCTGAGCTATCTAAGGTCTTCCTTGAGCATTTTCATTTCATTAATTACAGCACCTAAAGTCTCAGTTTTGTGTTTTATTCCATCAATCTCATCATCCTTATTAACAGCACCTGCATCTGTGAGTCTACTCTGTTGTTGTAGCTCTTCAGAATTAGTAGTTGTCAATTTATGGCTTCTATTGCTTGTTGCAATATCACTTATTTGGGCTTGGGTCCACTCTAGCTGAACACTGCTTTCCTTAACCGGCCTAGCCGGGTACTCACAATTGAATGTTGTAGTGTACCATGCAAGAAAGTCTTTAATGTGCTTGGAGACTTGGCAACAGTCTTGCCATGTATACTTACGCTTGGTGGATGCTAGGGTCGAGAGCATGTAAGGTGGGAGGTCTGTACACATATAATGCACACAATATTTACAGATGTCACATTTTATCATGTACTCAGTATCTGGTTTACCGCATTTACATTTTGCTTTGGGCCTAGCACCTCCATCTGCATCTGCAATAGTTGTATCCTCTGGAATGGTGTTTGTAGTATAGTTGTGGGTGTGGATTCAACATGATTGTGAGTAGCAGGTGTAGATGGTGTAATATTTGTGGTTGTAACTGTAATGGGGGTGACTTCAACATCAGTTTTCGTAGTAAACGAAAACCGTGATATGATATGATATCGGAGAGAATGACAGTATCTTCTGATTCACTAATGGTCATTGTACCCATAGAAGTTGTTATTGATGGGATAGGAGATTTGTTCTGCCTTCTCGTTCTTTGATCTTTGGCTGGCGAGGGTGGCAGAACTAAATTCTGAAATTGGCAATATTTCAGCCATCTTCGTTAGTACAGTTAGTGCATTTTACCTCTGGATATGTTTTTCCCAAATGGACTTCCCCGATTCGGACTAAGTATGATCCTAAACTATTACTACATAAAGGACAATATGATAAGATTCGTCATGAATAAGATTGACTGGCAATAACTTCATGAACTAAATACTACTGCTGCATGGAACTTTATACACACAAAGCTAACTTTGTTAGCAAAAAAATATATACCCACCACAAATAACAATAAATGTGGGAAAAGCACCTGTGGTTTAACATCACTACCACTACGTTGCTCAAAATTTTAAAAAGGGCTTACAATAGATATAAAGAGTAAAAATCCAAATGACTACGTCAAATACAAAACTGCTAGGAACAACACTACATCCTGTATAAGAACAGCAAAACATGAATTTGATCAGAAAATCGCATCCGAAAGTACAAAAAAAAACCCAAAGGCTTTCTGGAACTATGTTAAAAGTAAAGCTGTACTAAAAGAAACAATAAATAATTTGCGAAATCCGGAAAACAGTGCCGTAGCAACTGCCGATAAAGACAAGTCCAACATACTCAATAAATATTTTTCAAGTGTATTCACTGTAGAAAATTTACTTTTGATGCCAAATACTTGCCCTCAACAAAAGGAAAATGTGCTAACTGATATACTAATAACACCAGTTGGTATAGAAAAAGATGAAAAGCCCTAAACCCAAACAAAAGTAATGGGCCAGATGAAATACCTGTACGATTACTTACTGAAGTAGCAAAAGAAATTAGTAACCCCTTATGTATACTCGTTCGAAAATCATTAGAAGAGGGAGTTCTACCTGAAATTTTGAATTTAGCAAACATCTGTGGCTATATACAAAAAAGGACTAAAAGTGACCCAAGTAACTATAGACCTATAAGTCTTACCTGTACTCTCTGCAAAGTCCTTGAATCATTTGTGCGAGATCAAATTATGAAATCTTTAGAAGACAACTTACTTTCCCTATGCCAGCATGGCTTCAGACCAAATCGATCATGCAAAACACAACTACTGGAGTACATTGACCAGATAACCACTAATCTAGACAATAACAATTTGACAGACGTAGTTTACTTAGATTTCTCAAAGGCATTTGATTCAGTTCCACATAGGAAACTCCTAAATTAAAATGAGGAAATATGGAATAGGAGAACAAATTGTAAAGTGGACAGAAATTTTTTAGCTAATTGAAAACAACTTGTAAAAATCAATGGCACTCAATCAGATTGGGTAGACGTTGTTAGTGGTACACCGCAGGGTAGTGTACTTGGACCTACCCTTTTCCTGTTATATATAAATGACCTGTCAGAAAAATTAACCTGTTATTGCAAAAGCTTTGCAGATGATACTAAGATCTATGATAATCCCACCGAATATAACATTCAGGATAATATAAATACAGTATGCAACTGGTCCTAAACATGGCAAATGTCATTTAATGCAAACAAAACCCATATGTTATTCACTTTGGTAATAATAATCCAAGAAAGGAGTACACTATGACAGATTCCTCACAAACATATACAGTATCGACATCAGAAGTAGAAAAAGATCTAGGAGGCCATATTGATGACATGCTTACTTTTGATAAACATATAAATTCCATAGTGTCAAAGGCAAATCAAACAGTGGGAATAATCAAACGAACCTTTACGCAGTTAGACCCAGGCACACTCACATTATTATACAAGTCTCTTGTGAGACTGATCCTCGAATATTGTAACTGTGTGTGGGCACCCAGATTCAAACGGCAATCAAAACTGATAGAACGGGTTCAGCGTCGGGCAACAAAATTGGTTCCCCAAATCAAAAACTATACATACCCAGTGAGGCTTGAAAAGCTTAATTTAATGTCATTGAAATGTTGACAATTCCATTATGATTGTAGCTCGCAGGGGTATGCGCTGGTCCACTATGTCGTTCCGTTCCATCGCACCGCAATTCAGGGAACACCGGAGATGGCTGTATTGTATGTGTCACGGTGGTGGCCACGTCTGGTTCATCCTCGAGCCCGATTCTGCTCAAGGCATCAGCATTTCCATGCAGTTTGCTGGGTCTATGAACAACATTGAAGTTAAAGGCCTGCATGTGTTGCTGCAACCTCGCTACCTGACCCTCCAGATTTTTTTAGGTTTCTAAGCCAGTCTAGTGAGGTGTGATCCGTAGATGGTAAATGGGCGCCTGTACAGAAAGTGTTTGTAATACTTGACGAAATAGGCATCAGCTAACAATTCCCTTTTGGTGGTCGCATAACGTTTCTGTTTTATTCAGAGCATGCGAACCATAACCCAGTACCTGCTCTGTTCCATCTTCTGTGACCTGAGATAGAACTGCGCCAATGGCATAAGCCAACGCATCAGTGTCCAAGATGAAATCGAGGTTAGGGTTGGGATGAGCAAGAATTGGAGCAGTCGTCAAGAGTTCCTTCAGCACCCTGAAGGAACCTTCACACTCACTCGTCCACTCGAATGGGCGATCCTTTTCGGTGATCCTAAATAGGGGTGATGCAATCTCGCTGAAGTGATGGATATATCGACGATAGTACTGACTTAGGAAACTCCAGTGTCCATGACAGAAGTTGGTGTCTGCCACTCCGCCACTACTTTTGTTTTTAACGGTTGAGTAGCCACTCCATCGCCGGATATGATGTGTCCCAGGAACTCGACTCTCTGTCTGAAGAGATGTGACATTTCTTTGGTTTGGGCTTTAAGTTAGCCATGCAAAATCGGGAAAGCACAGTGTCCAGGTTAGACAAAGTCTGCTCAAACGAGGAACCAAAGACGATTATGTCGTCGATGTAACACAGACAGATTTACCATTGCAGGGTTGTTATACCTGATCAATGAGACGCTCGAACGTTCCAGGAGCATTGCACAAGCCGTAAGGCATCTTGCGGAATTGGAAAAGACTGCCTCTACAGACAAATGCGGACTTTTCCATATCAGCCTCATCCATGGCTACTTGCCAGTATCCGCTAGCTAAATCAAGGGTACAAAACCGCTTGGCTCTGGACAAAAAATCTAAGGCCTGATCTACTCGAGGTAATGGATAAGCGGGTTTGATGCTAAGATCATTAAGGCAGCAGTAGTCTATACAAAACCACAAAGATCCGTCCTTCTCGCCTGCTAGTACTATGGGACTGGCTCAGGGGGATGGCGATGGCTAGATTATTCTGGTCCGCAACATGTCCTGGACCTGAATAGGGAGACATCGAACGGGCTGTCGAATGGGTCTGTTGTTTCCGGTGTCAATGGAGTGTCGTACGAGATGAGTCTCTCCCAGATCCATGTCTCCAGCTGAGAAACTATCGCAATACTTATAAAGTAATTTCCGTATGTGTTGTTTTTTAGATTGCATCAATCCAACTGTGGCACGCAAATATAAGTCCTGTAAGTGTTCTGGCAAATCATCAGAAATTGTTGCTGGTGTAGGTGCGGTAGGGGGTGTCTCCAGTGAGACCACATCCACCAGATGGCCACAACGGACTCCCGGTTCAAGAGTTATTGGGTCCGTGGTGCCATTGAATACTCTAAAGGGTATATGATCCTTATTGGTGGTGTCCACGATCATACAGGGACTGACGCGTTGTGAAGCGATCACGTATTCAGGGTCAGGTTCCAGCATGGCTATGTGAGTGTTGTTTCTTAACTGTGGTGCGGTGGCCCATAAGATTTTCTCCTGTCCCGGCTCAACTGTAGTTGTTGATGCTAAAATCACCAACAGGTATCGTACAGTGATAATTCTGGTCCAAGAGGTATTTGTCGGCCATGTATGTCTAATTTCTGTTGTCTGCAATATATGATGGCTTCGCTGGCATTGAGGAAATCAGAACCAAGCAGGGCATCGATTTGAATAGAGGCGATAATGACTCACTGAATGAATTGCGTCTCCTATATCTGTATAACAAGATTTACTGTACCAGCCACGGGAACACCGGCTCCCATAGCTGTTTACAAAAATATGTTTGTAGGCTTAAGGGATGACTTTTTATGAGGTGGGATGCTCTCATACAAGCGCTTGTTAAAACAGTGATGGAAGCCCCAGTGTCAACAGTGGCACTGGTGGAAACACCGCTAAACAGGCAGGCACACATATATATTGCTTTAGGGTGGGCCTGTTGAAGAGTTTCCAATGATACCATTTGTGGAAGTGATGGTGGTCCGGTATCATCCTGTATATAGCCGGCTTGTTTCTGGATGGCTTCCGTGAGTGTGGTTGGTGGCTGAGTGTGAAAAGGGCCAACCCGTCATCGCTGTTGCTGTGATTGCTTAGGCGATGTCGGAGTTGGGGTAGCAATGGTGATGGTGTTGATGCCGTTTCCTTGTATGTTGAGTTGGTGTAGACAGCAGTGCTGATAGGATGTGTTCGCGTTCGTGGATGAGGGCTACCTGTGTGAGCCACTTTTGACAGTGCATCATGGGATGTTTGGTTGATGCGCAGAAGAAATAGTGATGGCGTGTTGGTTTCCCATCCTTTGAACAATGCTTCTTCCTGCGGATCAATGATGTGGGATGCGTGCTTTTCTCAGAATCACTGCTGCTGCTAATGGAAGTTGTAGATGATGCTGTAAGGACTTGTGAATTGCAAACCACCAAAGAACACTGGGTGTTAAGTGCCTTGGTTGTGGGTCATGGTGCTTGTATAAAGGTAGTTTCAGTGGAGGTGCTACAACCCACCACTGCCGTTTTACATAGGAAAGAAGGTTGGGTAGATACAGAATTTGTGGGGTCACATTTTCCGGAGAGGGTAGATGTCAGCGCTGCGGATGTGATGTGCATCGTTGATACCGACATAGAAGCAGCCAGGTGCTGGTGCATGTATGACGGGGTAAGAAATTGAGTGTTAATAGTGGGCACCTGACGTTGTGGTTCAGAGGCCGCAGTTGAGCCGGGTTGTGTGAACGGGAACCGAAGTGACTCTGTAATCGGTGCCCTTGCTAGTTTGATGGTTTCTCAGGCTGTGGGATGCATCGGTCAGTTGTCAGAGTGGTTGGTGGAGGGCGATTAGGGCATCGATCCTTCCAGTGACCCAGCTAACCACATCCAAAACACATGTTCAGTGGCTGTGTGGAAACTGTGGTGGTGGCTGGTCTGGTGGTGGATTGTGTTGCAACTGTTGTACTGGGGGTGGCGTCTAGATTTGTGAGTGCAGAGATCTGTTTAGTAATCCCTTCCAACCTATCGTGCATATTTTACCTATTGTTATTATTGGGTCGGTTCCCGCATCCCGGGGCATTGTTGTGGTCCCCACATTGGGATTGGCCATGCCCCCTTCCTCTAGATGCATGAGTTTTACCGGTGGGTTTATCTTGTTGTGTGTGTGGGTCAGATGCTGAGGTATTTGCGGTTGTAATATTTGGGTCGGTGGTGGTGGTGGTGGCGACATTGATATCATTGACTTCATTTATAGGGTGAAGTTGGCGGCGATTGTTTTTCTCCCATTCCAAGAAGTTCGATACGAACCACGGTGGCCATTATCTGGTGTAGGCTACCGTGCTCCATGAGGAATAATTTTTCCTTCAAGGCGGGTTCTCTGCTCAACGCAATGATGAATGTATCAAGATGTAAATGGGTGACACCCTCGAGATTAGTGCTGGGATAGGCACGGGTAACTAGCCAATTCTGGTAATGTCTCCTCCGAGCGTGCGTAAGTTTTTGAGCTGTAGCCGATTTGTCTCTCCGAGGGCCTATGTCGCCAAATCTTTCTGACAAAGCATTCTCTAATTCCGTGTATGTTGGTGTATAACCGGTGCCTAAGTCTGCCAGGACTTGTAGAGCTTTCCCGGACAGCTTTGCGGCTAAATACTCTCCCATTTGACGATTGGTCCGCCGGTTTGTACGACATATTATTTCAAATTGCACTTTATAATTAGCCCAATCAGTCTCCCCGCTAAATTCAGGGGGAGAATGATCCGGCCATGGCCACGTGGACAAGTGATGGGCGCAAAACCGGGTGGTGGGGCTAGAGAAACAGATGAGAACACGGATGCTGGTCTGTGTGTTGTTGTTGGTGGTGGTGGTGGTGGTGGTGGTGGTGGTGTTTCCAGTCGGTGTCCCTGATGCTGCTGATGGTGTCATGTTCGTGAGGGTGATCCTGTCGTTGATGCTGTGCATGATACATGGGTTCTGCCGAATACTGCCATGATGCCCGTCCTTGACAGGTGTACGTCTATAGATGGGTGAAGGCATACTATGTAGACGACGTGTATGTTCTGCTGATTGATGTGACGGATATTCCTCATATGGTGGCGGTGCAGGTGACTGACAAGGGTGATGCGTGTGATGTGTAGGTCTCCTGATGTATTGCTGGAAAGGTGTATCCACATCCCCTGATTCGTAACATGGCCCCGGTGGATAATATGGTGATGACGCATGAAAAGGTGGGGATACGGGGTATGGTACATCAGCATGCGGCCACTGGTCACCCATTGATGACGTTGGCGAACAAAATGGTCGTGAAGGGTGTTGTTACCCCTGTGGGGTCTGTGTTATGGTCGTCCATGATCCGGCATAGATAGTGGTGGCCTATCGCGGACATCCGATAAGGTTATATATTGAGTTCCTGCCTGCAAGGCATCATGGAAGGTCCCCTCGCTTTGCAGTGAAAACTCATGTAGAGGCAGTGCTGGTCATCCCACACCAGGAAAATTATTGACATTGTGTAGCTCACGGAGTTCTGTTGGGTCGTTCCGACACAAATCGCTCGGCCGTTGCACCACATGTGCACGATGAAGAAGGGGGCTGGCTAGCTCCGAGTCTCGGGGTTTCGGATCCTGCGTTACGTCACTCCGCGAAGTACACAAACTGGCTCCTAAGGCTGGTGGAACTCAATCATTCCAGTGTGGCCGTGCGACCATTGCCGCTAAGATTAAACTGCAGTGTCATCCCAGCTATTAGTGTCACCGGTATGTCGTTCCATGTTAATTTAAACTATGGAGAATAATATACATAAAAAGATGAATAACAGTTTGTCAAACAAGGTAGATCGTCTGACAGTATTTGAGCATATAATAATAATACATAAAGTAGAGCTAGCTGGCGTACTTTCCACGTGGGGTCGCCGGAGGTACCACGCTGATTCGTAAATCTGCAGAGGAATCCCTGCAAAGGAAGCATCAGCACAACCAGGTAACTGTTTAACTTAATATAAGCTATTATAACTGCATTATACAAAATAAAGAGATTCCTGTTTTTGCGAGAGGGCAGTGCCTCGCGTGGGCCTTCGTCACCTAGATGGCTTTCTAATGGTGTGAGGTAGTAGCCTCATGCGGGCCTCCATCCAGGATATCTCGCTTATGCGAGAGGCAAGTTCCTCACGCGGGCCTCCGTCACAAGAAAATGCCTTCGACGCCGAAGTAGTGGAAAAAAGCTGGAAAAAAGGGGCCACTCTTTTGTTCAACAAAAATGCTAGGGAAAAAGACCATCCTAGTGAAAATATAATTAACGTGATGCATACTGGTTTACATGAAGACGGGGCGAGTGACTCCTGGAGGATTCACCAGTCACCGTCTTATGTCATTCCAAGATACTGCATTGGTAGGTGCCGCTTTAATTTATATGGGCCTTCTGCTATTCCTAACCTATCATTTAGGTGTTAGAAAAGAGAACTAGTTTAGGCTGCAAGTGGCAGAGATTCCGACCTATCATTAGACATGGCTATCCAACGGGCGCAGACATCCCGCTTCCTATGGGCTGCCTTGGAAAGCATCTACCTCCATGGATAGCGGCGTACGTGTCACTTCACAGCACATCTGAACTGGGCGAGAATCCAGATGCCCTGCTCTGTGACCACATAAAACATCACTGGACGATGGCTACATTTTACAAAAGTAAATTTAATGCCTAACATATCGCTACAGTGGGGCTAGAGAGACGAATATCCACTGTGAGTGTCCTTCCCATATGGGCGTGGTAGATTCCAAGATATTGACCAGGCACTGCAATGAGTTGGGTGGGGAGGCGCGTCTCGTCCGTCACCAATCCTATGGATCTAACCATTGATCTGGCATTAGGTTTAATTTCCAACATGCCCAATATGCACTGCGGGCCGGGAACAAAATATCATCCTATTAATATAATAACTCCATGTTTTCGCAGTGCTTTCCTTCTTTGGCAAGAGTCTAACTAATAAGTATCAGAAGATACAGAGGCAATGTATGTGAACCTGCACCTTGGCCATCACTGCTCGAAAACCTTCAATAGTTTCCCAGAGTCAGAGCAGTTCAATGTACGGGCAGTGTCGTCCAAACAATTAAGAAGCCTTGCAGCTTGGTGGATCATGGAAAGAGACAATAACTTGATAGATGTGAGGCCCTATAGGTATTTGGCTAATCTTACACAACCTTGCCGGTGTGCGGGGCTAGATTACCGCAACAGCTGGCAAAGAGACGTACACTATGTGTCTCCCAATGAAGAAATTGTCCCTAGTCACTATTAACCTATCCAATTGAGCTGAATAGAAAGGTTAGTCGGTAGCATGCCGGACTCATATATTTAGAGTATGGTCAGCGACCTCAGTGTAAAATTGTTGGTGGCGGAAATAGGTGATGCATATATTGTTGCTGTATAGTACCTCCTAGCGTACTGCGGTCCTAGTTTTCTACAAAATAAGCAAAACATATGAACTAAATGGCTAACTGCCATATACATAACTAACCACTATTATAGAACAATATCACAGTTTTTACAGAATGATTTATATGAGGTAGTAAGTATATTAAGGTTAGTAAACTATACCGGTGCGGTTAGTCAAAGCACCGCAGTAAACAAGGATAATATGAACAATAATAAAGAAATTATAAGTTGTGGTCCGAAGACCGGTGCGGTACCTATTAGTCATCAGTACCCTATACGGATGTAAATCATGATAATAAGACATACTATGTATAGATACCTGAGTACCTAGTAGTTACCTGGATGGAACAGGCTATTATGTTACTGAAATTGAGGCACTACATACACGTAGCACGAGTTGACGTGTTCTCTGCGGATGGAAGGTTCCCGCATGCAGATCTCCGCAGCTGGTTTCTGTAGATGGGTCTCCGCATGCTGACTCCACGACGATACGGTATAAACTTGGGATAGTAACACACACCAATGAAGTAATATATTAGATCATCTCTATAACTAAATCAGAATTTAAACAGTGTGAAGAAAGTTCTCCATCCAGCGATGGAAGCATAAAAGTTAAGCATAACCCATTAACAGAGAGGGCTACTTATGAAAATGTAATTAATGCATGTACATAAAGAGGCACACGGTGCAGGGTGCATCACATAGCTCTTGCGGCGCACCAGGCAAAGTCTACTCGGCTGCGGTCAAAAAGTTACAAAGGCAGCCACACGACATGCAGTGCGGTGGTTGAAGTCCACTTTCCAGTGGTCGGCAAATCCAGCGAGTCATCCACCAAGAAGCATCACTGCTCTACATTATGTAGAAGTTCACATAACGGGTCCGAGGACCCTCCCACAGAAAGTTCCGCTTATAGGTCTGCGCAAATGGGAACCATGATTTTGTGTATTATTGCTCTCGGATGACCGTCCGGGAGCATCCGAAATTAGATTAGTGCGGGTTAGCCGAGAACTGCTTTTACGTGTGGGTGAACTGAAAGCCGCAAGAAACTGCGGGGGGGGGGGGGGGGTGTAATGTATCTTTCTTATCCCCAGGTGTTCCGGTCCACTCGTCTAGTCCACACCTCCAGTCAGTTCTCGACTCTCGGCGTCCACGCCGACGATGCTCTTGATCTACGAATTTCACCCCCTTTTATACTTGCTGGGACGTCAGAACTGGCTGCCTCAACCAATCAGAGATCGCTGAACCAGCCAATCAGCACGCTAGAATACTGTGACGTATACACAAATATCTATGTATTACTATATGTATAGATGTGTAGAGTGACGTAGTAAATCACATGTACACAAATCACTATCTATCTAGCTATGTATATATATGCGATTACGACGTTATAGAAGTATTTTGAGCAAAATTTGACGGGGAAAATCGATGATAACTCGGCCTTTTTGAACTGATTTTAAAATGGTTTGCAGTTTTAAAAGGCCCGTCAAATTCTGATCTTATTAGTTGTCAGGAACGACGAAAATGAATAAATCACGAGTATTTACGAGTACCAACTCGGTACACTATAGGTACACACTCGCTCCCGATCTCAACGCACACGCATCATTAAGGAAGCGTCAGAGTGCGCACATGAGTACCGCGTGCTTTATTGGACTTATACATTTTTACGACGACATGCCTCTCGTATAGGCTTATACAAGCTTATTGCTCTACCCAGGGGTGCCCTTTTGGGAACAAATCCAGGGCGGGCGGCCCGTACCCAGCTTAGCTGGGACAGCCAGTACCCATCCCGTCGATCCGCACTACAATTGTCGGTGAGCATGCGAGCAGTTCCTCTGTCATATGATGCTACTTCCATGTTGAGGGAGAGCTGAATGTCTGATGAAGGAGACTGAAACTCGCGGGTGTTGAGTGTTGGTGTGTGTTCGCTTCTCATTCAAGCCCCACATTAGGCGCCACTTGTAGTTCGCGGGGTTACGCACTGGTCCGCTATGTCATTCTGTTCCATCGCACCGCAAGTGCACAATGTGTGGGAAAGCTGGTTAGCTGCGGATCTCGGGGTTGCGGATCCCGTATCGCGTCTCTCTGGAAAGTACAAAGACCGGCTTCTAGAGCTGGTGGAACAGTGATGTTCCGGTGGGGGCCGTGCGACCATTGCCACCGAGATTGAGCCACATGGTATCATCCCGACTATTCGTGTCACCGGTATGTCTGTCAATTCTAATTTAGAGTAATGGATAAGATGTTATTAACTAAACAGTCACAATTTTAAGCACTATACAAACAATATCACTTGTTTGAAAGTAAATGAGCACAATAATACAGAACATAGAGCCATCCTGTGTTCTTTCCACTTGGTTCCGCCGAAGGTATCACACAGATCCTTGAATCCGCAGAGGTATCCCCGCAGAAAAGCACCACAACGAAGTCACTAGGTAGTTTAATAAAACTAATATACCCCTAACACACACACCAAGAAAATATTGTTGTTGCGAGAGGGAAGTGCCTCGTGCAGGCCTCCGTCAAAGGAAAATGCCTTCAATGCCGTAGCAGAGGAAAAGAGCTGGCAAAAATGGCCACTCTTTTGTTCAACAGAAAATGCTAAGTGCTGAAAATCCTAGTGAAGCCATAATTAAGGTGATGCACACTGGTTTACGTGAAGACGGAACTAACAATTTCTGAAGAATTCCCAGGTCACTGTCTTATGTAGTTCCAAAGTTACAGCATTGGTAGTTGCCGCTTTATTTATGCTGACCTTGTGCTACAATCTAACCTACCATTTAGTTGCTAGAAACGAATACAAGCTTTGGCTACTAGTGGCAGGGATTCCTAACTAACTTTAGATACATTTATCCAATGGGCGCAGATGCCCGGCTTCCCATAGGTCGGCCTGCATAGCATCTACCTCCGAAGGATAGCGTGCATACATGTTATGAAGCAAGGCTCCCGAATTAGATAAAAATCTGGGTACCTTGCCTGCTACCACATATAACATCACTAGGACAAAGGTTACGGTTTACACAAGCAAGTTTGAGTACTGCCATGTCATTATGGCGGGGATAGAGAGATGGATGTCCAGCGCGAGTGTCCTTCCCGTGAGGGAGCGTGGCAGATTCCAAAATCCCACCCAGACACTCCAATGAGTTGGGTGGAGATCCGCATCTCATCTGTCACCACATCCTACGGATCTAACATTTGACCTGTCATTAGGGTAGAGTCCCAGAATGCCCAGAATTGCACTGCGGGCCAGTATAAACCTAACTAACTCACATATTAAACTATTGTTTCACAATGCTTCCTACATTGGCGGGGTTATCTAACTAACAAGTATCCGAAGATACGTGGGAGATGTATGTAAATCAACACTTTAACTATTACCGCTCGGAAACCTCCGATAGTTTTCCAGGGTTGGATCCGGTCAATGTGTCGACAGGGAATCCAGACAATTATTACGCCTTGCGTATGGTGAATTGTGGAAAGAGACAATAACTCGATATATATATATATATATATATATATATATATATATATATATATATATATATATATATATATATATATATATATATATATATATATATATATACAAGAGGCCCTAAAGGTAACTGGCCAATTTCACACAACATTGCTGGTGCGTGGGGCTACATTACCACAACAACTGGAAAAGAGGCGTACACTATGCGTCTCCCATGGAGAAATTGTCCCTAACCACTTTAAATCTATCCCATCAAGCTAAATAGCCAGGTTTAATTGGTAGCATGTCAGGCTTGAGCAATTAGAGCATGATCAGTGACCTCAGTGTAAAATTGATGCTGGTGGGGATATAGTGATGCGGATATATGTGTTGCTGTATAGTATTTCCTAGCGTACGGTGGTCTAGAGGTTTTATAAATAAACAAAACATACTAACTAGATGGCCACTTGCCATATGCACAACTAACCGACACACATGATGAATATGATTAGAATAAAGTGTCACAGGTCACTGGACCTTATGGTGCTGTTAGTTGAGAGCACCTACAGTAAACGAGGATAATATTCACAGTAAAACACAAATTATAAGAATGCCGTCTTAAGACCGGTAAGGCACCTATTAGTCATCAGTACCATATACAGAAATAGTAATTAACTGTTCAATAGTATAGCTACTTGAGTACCTATTGGTCATCGGTACGGAACAGGTTCAAGAGTTATTGAAATTGAGGCGCTAATGCATGGATAGCGCAAGATGGCATGTTCTCTAAGGCTGGAAAGATTTCCGCAAGAAGACATCCACAAGCAGGCATCCGCAGGCAGGTCTCCACAAGCTGGCTTCTCCAGGTAGGTCAGATACGGCATTTTCTGAGGACAGTGAAATAAAACAGTTCAGGAGATGTCCATTAGATAGTCTTTTAGCTGCTACATAATTTAAACAGTTGTTGTAAAGTTTTCCGTCCGGCGACGGCGGTATGAAAGTTTGAAGTTGCCCATTAACAAAGAGGGCTAATATATATATTATTACGCAAGTACACTAACTGGCACACGGTGCGGGATACGTCACATAGCTCTTGCGGCGCACCGAGCAAAGTACCACCATACTGTGGTCTAAAAGTGTATTAATCACACACGGCATGCAGTGCGGAAGTTGGAATCCACTTTTCAGCGTGGTTGGCAGATCCGGCCAGTCATCCACCAAGAATCACCATTAGCTGTACATTCCGTAGAATTACATATGGGCCTGCACGGCCCTTCCGCGGTAGGGTTCCCCTAGGAAAGTCTGGATACGGGAGTTATTACTTTAATTATATTGCCCCGGGGCATCCAAAAACTTGCGGAAGTTGAGAACTCCTTACCACAGCAGATGAACTGAAATCCGAATGGCACCGGATGATGCTGGAATCACCGTAGGTTAGCAGTTACACACGTCGATCCCGATGGTCTAGTAGTTTTTTTTGTTGTTTTTTTAGGAAATCAGGACGTACCTTATGAATCTTGTGCAAAAGCACGAGAAACAAAACCCGCAGCCATATAGGTGGTGCCTGGAAAAGCCCCAGACTAGCGACCAAAACAGTGTTCAAAAAGTTACACACCTAATGGCTAGCAACATTACCTGTCCACCTATTGCATCATACACCTTTAAAACCATTACCCTAAAAGCCAGGTCTAACGACCCTCCGCATATGCAATAAGAGAAATTATTATGTTTTCAAATATTAATTAATTTCCTGCTACACCAGTCGCCCTAAACGCTTTAACATAACATCTAAAAAAAACCTAATTAAGAGCTCTAACCATAATCCCAATCCTATCCATTCCCCCATACCACATACGCTACCCAGTCATCAGCCACACCCATCCACCTCCAGCCCCCATAAACCACCGTATACATACACACACTCATCAAAGCGCACACTCACACACACGCACTCACGCACGCACGCACGTACACACACACACGTAGGCATACACACACACGCACACACGTCCACTAAAACGCACTACCTGAATCACCACCTGACCCCTATAAGTTCAGGTCACAATGACCTATAATATACCATAAATTTCAATAAAGCCACTTGCTGCTAATTTAGGCTCAGTCTGATTAGCAATCCAAGACATCACCATCCCACGGAAACCGTGGTGGCAGTCCTACACCGGCCAAGGGTCCACATTGGCATCCCCTGGATCAGATATTACACCGGCTGCATATGGGCGTACAACATCATCATATTTCCTTTATTATTATTATTTTTTATTTAATTTATTTAATTATTTATTTATCTTTCTTTTTCTTTCAAAATCTTGTTACAAACCAGAAAGCAAAAAACATAAATACTCAATAATTAAATAACAAATAATTAAAAGACAAAACTGTACATTTCCCCATATCCCATTTAAAACCCACCAATCCCCAATTTTTTCAATCTACACAATCCCCATATACACAAAAATACAACTATGTATAATTCCCCAACCCTTTTCATGGCCAAAACCCATCCCAACAAGAGCCCCGTTTTAGCGTTAATTACAATCCCCATCCCATATTTAATCCATCTATACACCTACCCCACTCACAAACCCCTACATAACAACACTGGCCAAGAACAGAGAAAGTACACCTGCAGGCCCAAAGAAGCCTATCTCCAGGATTCCACAACCGAAATGGCCAGCTCACTAACTGAGTCAGTCATGCCAGTGGTAATAAACCCGATGACAGACCTCTCCCTGCCCACAAGTAGCACGAAAAACCACTTACCATCTCGAACCAAATCAATCAGAAATGGCCGATGTCCTTTTTTTTTTTTTTAAAGAATAAATAATGAAAACACTGTATTTACAAAAATAATGAATGACATATAACAAACCAAAAGATGAAATATTTAAGGGAGACCACTTAAGCAAACACAAAATTTATATTAAGCATAATAATCTCCCCTACAATTCACACTTAAAACCTAAATATATACACAAACATATCAATAATCACGCACCCACGCACAGGCACACGCAGGCACGTGCACTCCTACAATTACTCATGGACCCTAGACAGGGCTGACGTCACAATTATGACGATCATCGACTTGTTGAATATTTTGAAACTAACTTGACTGCCGCCATAGGTAACCACCAAAAACAGTCAAAACAGTCTCAAAATCATACCTGTTTTACTCTGACATTAAATAAACGAAGAAATCAAAGGTTTAATCGACCCCCACACGCGCAAACGAGTGGCCAGAGCTAATTCAGATGATGGCAGGAGATAGATTTAAAACCACCCCCTCCCTTCCAACTATCTACGTCCAAACAAAAGCCTCCAAGTGATTCACAAATAATAACTAACTGTACCGCACACACATACCACCGCACACACGAACATACTCATGCACCCACATTACACACAGGCACGCTCGCAGGCACACATGCACGCAAACGCACCGCACACAGGCAGGCACGCAGGCACGCACACACTCACATACCAATGTTCCTGAACCACTCGTAGCGCAACAAACGATGCAACACGCAAAACTGTGACAATTCAATGAATTATTCAGCAGTTCATTTTGAAAGAAAATTCAGCTGGAAACTGCTACCACCCGAGGCAGCAGCAACTTCCAGTCAAATCCCCCTCAAATCAAACACGCCCCGTATAGTTACTGTAAAATTGAGATATCAGGTAGTCAGGTTTAAACCGTAGTAGAGCGGCCTCAGTGTTACAGCAATAGTCGCTACGTATGTATATAGCTATAGGCCTGTAACGCTCCGCGCTGATCTACACAGTGCCATTTCCGCGAAATTGACGTGAGACAGAGGAAGATGATTATTGCTCGGTGATTGGCTGAGCACGCTCTGGCTGCTTGGAGCTGGCGATACGAGAAATTTATGAATGGGACGGCGTAGTAAACGTAGTATTTTATAATAGTACAGGCGTATTCCAGATTTTAAAGGAATGGCGTCGCGTTCGCACTACATTTAGGCCTGCAATACATGCGTATACACGCGCCTACACGCATATACATATGTCCCTACATACATATGTATGCAAGCATACATATATACATGTACATACCCACATACATACATACCTGCGCACACACACACATACGCCCCATCTGGCGCTAATCAAAGGTATAAACCAGTTGATTATTAGTTCCAACTGAACAGAATAATTTTTAATTTAGCCAATATTTTTCAAAATCCGAGTCGGAAAGCCTGTGTCTATCAATAATAATTCGAAATTTTAATTTCGCCAAAAAGGAACATATCAAATCTGTTGCAGTTACATCTACCAATTTAGTTTGCTTAACCGGAACTCTAAAACACCAGATAGAGTTTATCGCCAAAGCAGCCAGGAATATGATGAGCTCATTACACTCTCGGCTCCCTCCTGCAGCTGAAAAGCAGAAGAACTTCATTAATGTGGCATCCAGGGTTACTCGACCACAAGAGAGCTGCGCTATCCATGTCTTAATTATATTAATTAGAGGCTGGGCAAATTTACAAAAATAAAATAAATGCTCAGCTGTCTCTAATGGATGGTGACATAATGGACAATCAAAGGAGCGACCAAGACTGATTTTCTTTAAATATTCACCTACTGGTAGGACATCATGACATAATTTAAAGAGCACCGTCTTCAGTGACGGGTCTAAAAACTTTGAACTAATATTACGCCATGACGCTGTAAAATTAATATTTCTAAATTTCTTCTCAACCCTAAGGTCAATTGACCGTTTATTGAGTAATAAGAGGTAGAATTCACCAGAACTTATTGGTTTCGACCAGTCATGGTCAGGATATACCTGCCTAAATTCAAAATACGCTTTCATACATTTATTATAAAAAGGTGATCTATCAAAACTATGTAACAATGAAGTAGAAGCCAGTCTAGCATCATGCTGTCTTAAAGACAAACCAATCCAATACACAGCGAAATGAACCCAAGTAGCATCACGGTTATTGATAACACACTGTATATGGACTAGGTGAAAGATTTCAATTTTAGCTCAATATCCATTATATTCAAACCACCTTTAGAATTAGGTAAATATAACGCCTCTCTCTTGACTGGCTCCCATCGTGGAGAACCCCAAATAAAAGAACACACATTTTGTAAATAATTTGACATAATGGGCATGTAGTCCAGTATGTGAAGCAATGTACCATAATTTGGCAACTGCATAAGTTTTGACTGCAATGACCCGACCGAAAATAGATAAATCACGGGATTTCCACAAATTTAAACAAGTATCACATTTCTTAAAAATCGGTGCAAAATTAGTTTCCCAAGTTGCACAATTCCCGAAAAACATGCCCAAGATTTTAACTGGTCCATCAGGCCATGAAATACCAAAGCCATGGTCTGCAGAGGACTTCCATTTACCAAGAGCCAAGCCTTTTGATTTACTCAAATTTAATATTGAACCCGAAGCTTTACCGAAATGAGTAGACAAAAAAAGCAACCGTTTCACAGCTTCAGGAGAATTACAAAAAGTTGTTGTATCGTCTGCATATAAGGAAATTTTCACATTTCTCGGATATCCTACGCGGGCTGACTTCCACAACCGTGTTGCTCCTGATTCTCGATTTTTCACCCCTTTTATACTACTAGCGACGTCAGAGGTAGGTGCCGCAGCCAATCAGCGGCCGAGCAGTAGCCAATCAGAGTGCAGCTTGAAGTGGTGACGTGGCTATCACGTGCACAGCACATTCTTTATTTATTTAATGCATACACACACGATTACGACGTCAAAGGTAATATTTTGTAAATAATTTAACGGGAGTTTTGCGGATAACTCAGCCATTTCTGTGCCGATTTAAAAATAGTAAAAAGTTGTGTAATCCTCGTTTTATTCCGGTCCTGATCGGTACCAAGACCGAGGAATGATATGGTTTAAGATAATTCCAAGTACCGACTCGGTACACTATAGACATGCATTCGCCTCCAATTCCGAGACGTGTTGTCAAGGGAAGCTCCGACACGCGCGCATGCGCACCACGTGTTCTAATGGAAATCTCTCTCATAGGGCTTATATACGTGTACTATCCTACCAGGGGGAAGTGCTTGGAGAGAATCCGGAACGGCCGTTCCGTACCCATCTTAGCTGGGACAGACAGTACCCAGCCGTTTTTAACGAAAATCTCTCTCATAGGGCTTATATACGTGTACTATCCTACCAGGGGGAAGTGCTTGGAGAGAATCCGGAACGGCCGTTCCGTACCCATCTTAGCTGGGACAGACAGTACCCGTCCGGTCGGTCCGCGCTACATTGGTGGTGGTGGTGGTGGTACCCCACTTTTTGTCGTTATTGTTATTTTTGTTATTTGTTGTTGTTGTTCCTTGTTGTTGGTGTTGTTTCGTTGTTGTCGTTTTTTGTCATTGTTGTTGTTCTTATAGTGGTGTTCGTGTCCTTTTCGCCATCAGCGGCGGTGTTTTTGTATTGTTGGTGTTGTCATTGGCGGAGATCGTGGTTGTCATCGTCGTCGTCGTCTTCCTCATTGTCGTTTTTGGCATTTGCTGTCGAAACTATTGTTGTCATTCTAAATGTTCTCGTGTTCTGTATTATTGTCACTATCATTGTTACTATCATAATCTTCAGGAACATCACTACTATTGATGTCGGTGGTGTAGTCTGTCCTGCTCATCATCATTGTACATTTTAATTCATTGTTTTCCCGCCACGGCCTTGGAATTGGTGGTGTAATCACATTGATAGTTTCACCTTTATTACACTAAGTCTAGAAGTTTTACGGCAACTTATTTATATTATGCGTAGAAAATAACTTATGGAAATTATATTAATTTGGACGTAATTAGTAGCTATATTTAGGCAGGATGGCTGCGTTTTCTTTTTTTAAATAATCGCAGGTGAATATATATTGATATTCATCCCCATTATATATAATTTTACAAAGTCTATTGTTCGACTATATATTGTATATATATATATATATATATATATATATATATATATATATATATATATATATATATATATATATATATATATATATATATATATATGTATGAATTCATGCTTAGTAACTGTCAACTTTCTGGCCAAGTGAAGACTATTTTTTAAAATCTACCACTGGAATGGCTGCCACGATGACAGAGCCAGTCATTTCAGTGATAAATTATCAAAAATAGTCTTCTCTTGGCCTGCAGATGGACATTTTCAAATATAACAGCAAATAGTTAATGTAATGATGTTTCATATTGCTATATATGCACTAGGATATTAATTACCATTTCACCATGAACGCATAATCACGAGGATACAAGAACGCATAATCACGAAGATACAAGAACGCATAATCACGAGGATACAAGAACGCATAATCACGAGGATACAAGAACGCATAATCACGAGGATACAAGAACGCATAATCACGAGGATACAAGAACGCATAATCACGAGGATACAAGAACGCATAATCACGAAGATACAAGAACGCATAATCACGAGGATACAAGAACGCATAATCACGAGGATACAAGAACGCATAATCACGAGGATACAAGAACGCATAATCACGAGGATACAAGAACGTATAATCACGAGGATACAAGAACGCATAATCACGAGGATACAAGAACACATTATCCCGAGGATACATGAACGCATAATCACGAGGATACAAGAACGCATAATCACGAGGATACAAGAACGCATAATCACGAGGATACAAGAACGCATAATCACGAGGATACAAGAACGCATAATCACGAGGATACAAGAACGCATAATCACGAGGATACAAGAACGCATAATCACGAGGATACAAGAACGCATAATCACGAGGATACAAGAACGCATAATCACGAGGATACAAGAACGCATAATCACGAGGATACAAGAACGTATAATCACGAGGATACAAGAACGCATAATCACGAGGATACAAGAACGCATTATCCCGAGGATACATGAACGCATCATCACGAGGATACATGAACGCATCATCACGAGGATACAAGAACGCATAATCACGAGGATACAAGAACGCATAATCACGAGGATACAAGAACGCATAATCACGAGGATACAAGAACGCATAATCACGAGGATACAAGAACGCATAATCACGAGGATACAAGAACGCATAATCACGAGGACACAAGAACGCATAATCACGAGGATACAAGAACGCATAATCACGAGGATACAAGAACGCATGATCACGAGGATACAAGAACGCACAATCACGAGGATACAAGAACGCATAATCACGAGGATACAAGAACGCATAATCACGAGGATACAAGAACGCATAATCACGAGGATACAAGAACGCATAATCACGAGGACACAAGAACGCATAATCACGAGGATACATGAACGCATAATCATGAGGATACATGAACGCATAATCACGAGGATACATGAACGTATAATCACGAGGATACATGAACGCATAATCACGAGGATACAAGAATGCATAATCACGAGGATACAAGAACGCATTATCCCCAGGACACATGAACGCATTATCCTGAGGACACATGGATGCCATATCCCGAGGATACATGGATGCATTATATCGAGGATAGATGCACGCATTATCCCTAGGATACATGAATGCATTATCCCGAGGATACATGAATGCATTATCCCGAGAAAATATGGAAATTGAAGCCGTGCGTTGCCAGTGCGTCAATAAAATAAAATGCATATACTGCCAGAGCCATGATGGAGTCAGAGTACAATAGGCTTACAAGCCAAGGATTGAATAGTGGCAGGTGCATTCACAGATAGTCCCATATGAATCGTCAGAGTGTCAGTATATCAGACATGTGAAAGCCGGTCTGCTAAACCAAGATTCTTTATCTTGGCGCGGGAATCCAGGGGATAGATGGCTGGTTGGTGATGCCATGCGGAGTTGCAGTATGGCAGTTCGATCCCCGACCGGGGAGATGGTGATCAACAAATTAAACTTATAGGTGCATGACTGTCGGCTGGTTATCATGTGGAAATTGAAGCCGCTCATTGCCAGTGCATCAATAAAATAAAATACATATACTGCCAGAGACGTGATGGAGTCAGCGTTCAATAGGCTTAAAAAATTCAAGGATTGGATAGTGGCAGGTGCATCCACAGATAGTCCCATATGAATCGTCAGAGTGTCAGTATATCAGACATGTGAAAGCTGGTCTGCTAAACCAAGATTCTTTATCTTTGCATGGTGGTCCAGGGGAAAGATGGCTGGTTGCTGATGCCATGCGGAGTTGCAGTATGTCAGTTCGATCCCCGACCCGGGAGATGGTGATCAACAAATTAAACTAATGGGTGCATGACTGCCGGCTGGTTAGCACATGGAAATTGAAGCCACACGTTGCCAGTGTGTCAATAAAATAAAAATACATATACTGCCAAAGCCGTAATGGAGTCAGAGTACAATAGGCTTAAAAGCCTAGGATTGAATCGTGTCAGGTGCATCCACAGATAGTCCCATATGAATCGTCAGTGTGTCAGTATATCAGACATGTGAAAGCTGGTCTGCTAATCCGAGACTTTGTCTTGGCGTGGTGGTCCAGTGGAAAGATGTCTGGTTGCTGATGCTATGCGGAGTTGCAGTATGGCGCTTCGATCCCCCGACCGGGAGATGATGATCAACAAATTAAACTAATGGGTGCATGACTGTCGGCTGGTTAGCACATGGAAATTGAAGCCGCACGTTGCCAGTGCGTCAATAAAATAAAAATACATACATACATACATGAGAACGCTGATTGTTCACTATAACTGTCAGCTAGGGTGTTTAAGGTCCCAGATCCTCTCCGCCCAAGACCATTCCAACTTACACGAACTTACACGAATCCTCTACTGACAGCAGGCGTCAACAAGCCTCTAACGTCAGGAATGGGCTGCATGTATTTATGGTTCATTTAAATGTTATTAAGTTGTTATTAACAATTATACATTGGCTATGTTATAATGATTCTGGAGTATAAATATTACAGATGGGTTCACAATCGTAGTTATAGCGCAATGGATGACTTTCCCATAGCTTGTCTAGTCTAGCTTTGAAAGAATTCACTGAGGGGACGCTGATAACGGATTCGGGTAGTTTATTCCATTGATCAGTACAGCGCAACGGGAAAGAAAACTTTCGTATATTGAGTCTTCGTCTTATTTTCTTAATCTTTAGGCTGTGACCTCGAGTTATGCTATTTGTGTCTTGTCGCTCAATAAGGTCTGCAGTAACTTGGTCATTTTTATTGCTAAGAATTTTATATGACTCGATACCAACTTTTGGAGGCGTACATGATATGGTAGATTAGGAACAAGTTTGGTTGCCCGTCTTTGGACATTTTCGATTGTATTTATGTGCTTTTTCAGATATGGAGCCCAAACCACATTAGCGTATTCCATATGCGGCCTAACACGAGATTTGTAGAGATGTTTAAAGTTTTCTTTATCTAGATAGTCAAATGTTCTCCTAATCAGTTCCATTATTTAGCTAGATTTGCTTATTTTTCCATTTATATGTTCATCGAAGCATAGTTTATCGTCTATTATGACACCTATATCTTTTTCACTAGATGAATGGGCTAGCGTATGGTTATTAAATTCCATTGTGTAAGTGTGTAGAGATGGGTTTTTTTTGTTGATATTCGCATACTTTTGCATTTATCTGGGTGGAACCTCAATAATGAATTATCAGTCCATGAACACATAGAGTTAATATCATTTTGCAGGGTGTCGCAATCTTTTGGGTTGAAGATTGATCTAAAGAGTTTAGTGTCATCTGCAAATAAAAAGACCTCAGACCCACTACTGATTACATCGGGAAGATCATTAATGTAAATTATAAACAGTAATGGCCCTAAAACTGAGCCCTGTGGTATACTGCTTGTTACGTCTGTTGGTTTAGATATGATTTCATTTATAACTACTTGTTGCCCTTTGGTGGGCGTGTAGCTGTTGCCTCTTGTGAGATTTGGACTAACACATACAAAAATAAAATAGTGAAAATTCAAAGTCTCCATAAAAAGAGCATCAAACTATTTTCTAGGCCAGCAGAGGGCCAAAACATGTTCAAAGTAGATAGATTACTTAAACTCACCGACATTGGAAAATCTTAAAGGCTAACTATTGTTAAAGACTTCCACCACAAAACTTTACCCAAATCTATAGCTCCTTCTTTATAAACAATATTATCATCCACCAGTAAAACACTAGAAGCAGACACAAACTTACGTGAGCAATGCACACGAGCTGACATTGGAAAACACCGAATATCATTTGTAGCCACTAAAATAAAATCAAAACAGGAAGCACGTGAGAAAATTCTGTCAACAAAATCGTGCAAGAAAGCAATAAAAAAACTACTTGATTAACACATACTCGTGCTAACTAAGTCATACAGTGCAGCTCACGAGTGACCTGACCTGTCTCCAAAACAAGGTAAAACATGCTGTTTTATATTTCGTGCATAACTTCCCGCACGGATTTCAATGCAGCGGCAAGGTAGCAAGTGAAAAGCACAGGAGATAGACCATTTCTCCGTGAGCAGCCAATTGATGTCTCACACTCTGCAGACTTCACTGACTTGACTCATACTCTCAGCTTGCTGTCTGCAAGCAGTAGTCTCACTAGTCGTAACTCATCTTCATTGCAACTGGCCTGGCATAGTACAACTAAGATCTTTGAGCCAACGGCTCGTGACATGCCGATGCCCATTTTGTGGGAATCCCAGTGTTTGGACATGACTACCGAGACAACCATGCGTTGAGCCCATACAATGTCTGTGCATCTGTGTCCACGTTTGAAGCCACTTTGAAGTCACTTTGACATTATCCGGTGGAGTCATCGATCTTGTCTCGGATGCGGCATAGAGTAACATTGGATTTTGTGTATGCTGTTGGGGAGCATAATGGGCTGCAGATTGGCTGGGGCAGGTGGTTTCTTGGGCGTTGGCAGTGCGATAAGGATATCTTGGCTTACAGCGTCGATGGGAAGTTGGTGCATAACAGCTAAATTGAGATAATGTCACTTGCATATTTGAATAATGTCCAGATGCATGTCCATTTGTCAAGACTTTAAGTGCCTTCTCAACTTCTGCTTTTTTAATTGGTGTTAGTAATCGCCTGGGGTCTCATGGGAATGGGTGCACGGGCTCATCATCTTGATCAGTGAACTGCTCCTTGAACCATTCTCGAATCGCCTCAGTCTTTCCCTGGCCAGTCCCAATAAAGTGGCTCGGGCTGCCCGAAACATTTTGTGGCAATCATCCGTAGCAGTGATTTCATTTGCTAGGGAGTCTGCTTGTTGAATAGCCAGATCCTTTAAGCGTTCGCTAATGTGGCACAGAATGTTCTTGCGCTCCCGGCGTAGTTTGGTGAGGTCTTCACTTTGGCCACTTTGATAGATGTGCAGCCATAATACTTTCCGCTCTGCTGACAGTTTTACTAATAGAGGGTCGTCAGTATACCTAGTTCCATTGTTTTTAAGATCTCCTATGGTGTTCCTAGCTGGTGATTCCATAGATGCCAGTATTTTGGTTAGGGATTCGTTTGGAGCAGACCTGGCGTTGATGTTAGCTATCTGCTCCCCGAGGGCCTCTTTGTATGACATGTGAGTGTCAGTGTCGCTGATGAACTTGGGTAGGTTGTAGGTGACTCTACCCTCTTGCCTGGTATGGTGTTTATACATTAGGTAGATATCGTTCATTGGAAGGCGTGTAATGACTGGCTTGTGGTTAGAATTGACGTATGTGCCTCCATAGGAACGAGCATTCCGGAGTAAGGGTTTTGCTTCTGTCTATTTGGTTGACGACAGGTGTTGTAGCCTTAGAACCCTTTGGGGCTTTGCAATCAGCAATGTGTCTGGTCCATGTTGTCAGGTGATGGCATGGGTGCTTGAAAGCTGTATTTGTGGAAAATAGGCCTTTGGAACTAAGGAATGCCACCAGTGCATCTCCATTACTGCTGCGTGTGCCCTCTCCATACGATCCCATGCATAGGCCAAGTCCTGAACTTTTGGTTACAATTCCGAGTTTACCCAGCTTGGAGTTGAAATATCCACACAGGAACAGTTGCCATCTAGCTGGGAGTGTAATGGCAGAGCTCAGTTCTGCATAGAAGGTATCTAATATTGCTGGATTCTCTTTGACTTTTCAGTAGTTGGGCCATATGCATTGACTTTGCGACACATCAAGTAGTGGTGTGTTTTTGCATAGGTATAGCCAGGTCGATGAATGCAACGTGATCACTGACACATCCAAAACTAATGACATGATCCAAGACCCTTGGTCCGATTATGAAGCCTATGCCCTGGTATGTGGCCTGTTTTTCCTCCATGAGTAGTAGCTTATGGCCTGTCTGAAGTTGCTGCTCTGAGTGTTTAGCTACTTTAGTCTCTTGAATGCATGTAATATCGATGTTATCGTGATCACAGTCTGCACCTAAGGTTTGCCTCTGTGATGTTGAACCCAGACCATATACTTTCTACATAGCTATGGTAAGCTCCTGGAAAGATTGCGTTGTCCGAGGATGCCGAGCACAGTTTCTTGTTTGAAAAAGGTTAGACCCAATCAGAGTGTCATCTTTCTCCCCTAAGACCAACGACCCGCCCTTCCCCCCCCCCCCCACACACACCCCACCCCACCCCCTCACCACCCATTATGTATCGTTGATGCTGTATAACTGTAGCAGCTGGGCAGCTCCAAAGGCAGCTCTAGACAAACTCAATGCTTGCCACCGCAAACACCTATGACCCATCACTGGACACTGATGTCCAGACAGCATAATTTTCAATTAAGCACTATACAGGATTGTAATACGTCGTCACTGTCTGTAAAAGCCGCCCAGCGAAGTTGGTCCATGTTTATGCTAAGGATGTCAGTAGACACACCAGCACAGAGAGCCTTGGAATTCACCCTACTAGGAGCCAGCAAATACAAAGCCAGGAGAGGACGTCATTGCTTAAATCTACTAAGCGTGCTATGAGGTGACCTCAGGAAAGCAGGACTCAGTACACTCAAGTCAAGAATGGACCTGAGGAAGCTAAGGATTTCGGATGAGAACAAACACATTTGGCAAACTGCTGTTTCTATAAATCATGTTAATACAAACCAACACAATGCCGCACAAACTAGCACAGCTAAGCTTACCACAGATGAGCCATTAGTTAAGCCCATGTTATCTAGAGTTTCAACAATGGCTGGCTCACCAGTGCAGCTCCAGGAAGCAGCAGCAGCAGCACCTATAATGGCTCCATCACATGTTCTCACGATAGCTCAGTCCCATGCAGCAACATCTCCAGCAATGGTTTGCCCATCTCGATCCAGTGCAACTGGATTGTAAAAAAGATTCCTCAACAGCTCAGTCCAATGCAGCCACGGCTGCTGAAATGATCTCATCTCAGTCCAGTATAGCATTCAACAACCTATATCAAGTAATATCCAGGAATCTGGCGCTCATGGATGTTTTTGGAGCTTCCCATGATGGGCGAGGATCCGCCTCCCCGCAAGAAACCAAAGCAATAAAGACTCACTCTAGTGAAGAATATTTCAAGATTGCCTCATGTAACATCGAAAACCTGACCGGTAATTTCGTCTATGCACAGGAGCTACTTAATGTACATAGAAACAAGTACAAAAGTCTACTGGATCTACAACTATCAGGCAAATTTTGTTAGTAGAACTTTCCCAGTGCATGACGCCACGATAAAATACTCTGATGACGATAATCCTTTACCTCCATTGTTCAGACCTAGAGGCAATGCGGGAGTGGCTATAATCTGGCATAAAGATATGTCAGAACATATAGAAGTGCTTCCAGATGGCAGCACTCGGGTCTTAGTAGTGAACGTTTCTACAAATATAGTTCCATGCATCATGATAAATGCGTATATGCCATCTGAAGGCTTGTTAGATCGTATTATAAATTAAAAGAGTGTTTTAGACGAGATACACGAAATTACTGAGAAGTGTAAGGACAGCAATTACATCCCGTGACCAGGAGATATCAACACTTCACTGGAGAGAGACACCTTATAATAATGAGGTCCTCTTAAAAGGGTTCTGTGCGTCAGCAGGCTTCGGAGTCGCGGGAAAATACCAGCTATCTCTACATATTATCACTTTACAGGGGATATTACTTCTCAAATTGACTATTTCATGGAAGTAAAAGATCAGCCCACCATTATTACTGGTATTTCTGTCGACACAAGAAACGTCCTAAACCAGAGCTCGCATGATGTAATAGTTGCTACCCTGGACCTAATAGTTGGCCCCCCACCCCACCCCAGCCAGGGAAGGTTGAGCAGAAAACTAGAGAACTCTTCCCACGGATAAACTGGACATAATTCATATGAAGAGTTAGAGGCACCTGTGTGCCCCTAAGTCCCGAAAACGACCTAAACACCGAGCAAGGTTAAGATGGGAATCCACACTGAAGCCATTTGTGGCAAAAGTGAAAGTGGCCAATTGGGCATGGAAGAAGGCTTGTCGGCCAAGTGTTAAACTCCACAAACTGACCATCACTAGAAAGACAGTAAAGCAGAAGCTTCGTCATGTACAGCGCCAAGTAACTGCTGACTCACGTAATCAATTACACAGTGAAATTATGTACGGATTAAACATAATTAACAGTCTATGTTTAAATTAATTCATAGACATCGCTCTGGAAGCCACGTCACAAAGGCCACTATAGTTGTCTTTAGGCCCTCATTAGGTAATTCACTTTGAGGATCTTGCAACATTCAAAGACCACGCTAGTTTCAGCCAGGAAGCACTGAACTCTGCAATGATGGGCCACTCATTTCTCAGCAGCTTGTCAGCTGGACATCATGGTTTCCCCGCTATCTCTGAATAAGAAACAGAAATGCATATCTCCTCAATGCGAAAGGGGAAAAAGGCAGACTCAGATGGACTGAGCTCAGAGCATGTAAGATATGCCTCAAAGGAAATTATTGCCTTTGTCACTCATTTGATCAACATTATATTCCAGATAGCTACGGGCATATTAGTCACATCCTTACATGCCAGCTTCTAAAGAAGGAACTGCTCAAGTGGACAAAAGCTATCACTGATCCACTCCAAAGCAAACACGAGTTCGGTTTCACTAGTGGCTGCTCCTCAGTTTTTGCAGTCTTTCTGCTCACAGAACGCATAGCAGAAGTCAAGGACATGAACTTTCTTAGATGCATCAAAAGCCTTCAGCATTGTCTGCCGCAAGAGTATGCTGAACTCTGCTTTTACTCAAGACGTGGTTGGTCAGCTATGGGGACTATTTAATAGCATGCACACAGAATCACTTCAGAAATCAAGTGTCTTGGCGCATTATCTATACCGATTAATGAGGTTCTTGGTATAAGTACCTAGGGGCCTTAGGGTACATTTGTACCTATACTTCTTCATACCTGTTCAAGATGTACAGCAACCCATTACTGAACAGGTTCACATAACACCCACAACTTCCCAAAGACACTACAGAGCAGGAAATACCCAAATTACTACTAAACAAAGCAAACTATGAAAGCATGAGAAAGGAGCTCAGTCAGTTAGAGTGGATGGTAATGAATAACCTAAATACACGCGAAGCAAGTGATTTCCTATATGAAAAACTCAAAGATACTAGTGCTAAAAACATGCCTTTGGCACATATATCAAGTAATTCTAAAAGGAAAAGGCACATTTGGTTAAACAAAATAGTACATGAAATGATAAAAGATAAATGCAAAGCCTACAGAAAATTCAAGAAGACTAAGAGAGGTAATGACTACAGAGTATACCAACAAACAAGAAATGCACTAACTACTAAAATACGACAAACCAAACGTGAATTCGAAAAGAACCTGGCCAGAGAAGCTATTGCAAACCCCAAGGCCTTCTGGAATTAAGTGGAAAAAATGAACAACCTTCAGAGAAAACATTGATAATCTGAAGAAAAAAATCCCAGAAAGTGATTGGAGAACCGCACTGATGCAGATAAGGCAACTATGTTGAACAACTTTTTCTCAAGTGTTTTTACAAAAGAAAGTCCAAATTACACTTAGATGACCTACCCGAGCTTTCACCTAAGAACAGCGGCAAATCCTTGGCAGATATTTTGATTACTCCTCATGCTGTTGAAAACAAACTTAGGAATTTAAACACAAGCAAAAGCAAAAGAGAGGATGAGATATATCCTAAAATAATGTTAGAAACAGCCAAAGAACTTAGTCTGCCGGAATTGGAATAGCGTACCTGACCACATAGTATCAGCTCCGTCACTCATCACATTTACAGTAAGGCCGGACAAGCACTATCGCGAGAGCTCCTACACAACCCAGTTCCCGATCTCACCAATCTGCACCCAATCAGTGAACCAGTTTAATGGCACCCAATTTCAAGAAGACAGTGAATATCTGTTACAGACTAACTAGAATACCCAGCAGAATAGGATATGTATATGTATGTATGTAATAAATAGAGTTAGACAAACGATGCAAATTGCCCAGGCTGACTATGAAGCATCATTAGTAACTAATCACTAACTACTGCAGACACTTCACTTGATCATCATTGACAGTCGATACATTAGAGTCAAGTGGCGTCAGAATTACCGACGATCCTGAGACAGTACTCAGTAACGAGACCGATGGACCCTGCTCTCTGCCACCGATTATAAATGAGGTGAACAGGAAATTGTACAGTTTATCTATCGCTGTTGATCGAGTAAGAATTAAAATGGTAAAACTAAAGAACAGGGGCGGTAGGACCAGATGATATTCATGTGCATGCTCTTCGTGAAGTCCGGGAGCTAGCTATCCTTCTGGCAAGCATTTTCTACCAGTCTATACTATCGGGAACCATTCCACAAGATTGGAGCGATGTAAACGTGAATCCACTCTTCAATAAAGGCTTTAAACTTTCTCTTAACAATTACCGAGCAGTTGCGTTAACCGGCCAAGTACGCAAACTCGTGGCACATCTTGTACTTGATGCATTATCGCAACATATAGACAAAACCAGATTATCTTAAGTAACCAGCACGGCTTCCAGGAAAGGTGCTCTTGGGTAATTCAACTAATTTATTGCATGCCAGATTTACCTAGGCTTCAGCAAGTCCTTCAATACTATACTGCATATAGATCTTGTACACAAACTCAACAACTTAGGAATTAAGGAGTGTGTCCTTCGGTGGATTAAATCCTTTCTGGCTTCTCTACACGGAAACTGTCACCAACGGTGTACCACCAGGATCAGGCTTGAGAACTGTGCTCCGCACGATTGCAACACGATTTGAGCACTCTTTCTGCATGGTTTTAGACACTGCTCATGAGTTCAGTGCAGAGAAGGGCATAGTACTCAGAATTAAATCGTCCATTGATTACTTATACTCACTAAACGGCCAGTACATAACTGAAGAAACTGAGCAGAGGGATTTTGTAGTGTTATTTCCGACTGCATTAAAATCAACGCAGCACATCTCGACCATCATTAAGAAATCCAGACAAAAATAGTCATAATCAAGGGATACTTCAGAAACAGATCACCAACTATTGTCTCAACATTATTAAAATCAGTCATCAGACCAGCACTTTAGTATGGATCCATAGTCTGGAACCAATATTTAGCCAAAGATATTAAGCACTAAGAGAATGTGCAGAATCTCTGTTTTAAACCCCTTCTACACTAGCAGATAGAGGAAGATAGATAGACCTCACAGAAATCTACAAATACCTCAACAGGCATTGTCCTCAACTCTATTCAAACAACCTCGTAGAGACCTACGCAGACGCACCCTTAAGTTTTGTAACACAACAAAAATACTAAGCCACTCAATTCACTGTTTGCTAAAAGTCACCTGACTTAGATATCTCAGAAAATTTTAACCTATTCATTCCCATGGTGTAGGTTCCCTTGAAACAAGTTTAGCAGAGATACATCCCTCCATTGGGTAGTCTTGATAGTATCTCTTTAATTCTAAAGCAGTCATTGCTCTAGGGAACCGGTTCCTCTATTCCTATAGAGAACATATAAACGAGTCTGTGAGCATGCGCACTTATGCTACTATGCATGCGACCGAGTCCAAGCCGTCATTAATTAATTTTCTGTATTACGGGAAACACCTAACTTTTATCTCAACAAATCCTATTCATTCCATAATCTTGTGGAGCTACATCCACATTTGCTTTTCATGAATACCACAGTACAAGTGGTCTTTGTTGAATAAGTCATAGTACTTATGTAAAATGGTTATAATTTACGTGAATATGAGCAGAAAGTTCGTTGTGACCAAGTTGAAAGAAAATGGCGCCAGCTTCACATTACAAGCCAGGTGAAGTCAATAACTCTGATCCTATTTTAGCCACGAGGCTCCGTTCCTACGAAAGGTATACTATATACCGGTTTGGAACATCTCCTACGAAAGGTATCCTACATAACATATGTAACATACCGGTTGGGAAGTTAGTGGATCAATTAAGAGTTTTGACTAGGTACGTATTTCCGAGCGTCATTCTTTCCTACATAAGGTATACTACATACCGGTTTGGATCGAATCCTACATAAGGTATCCTACATAACTATGTAATATACCGGTTGGGAAGTTATTGGATCTATTAAGAATGTGACAGTGGTGCAAACAGGCGTGGTGGACCGGATGAACACCACAAGGATACACCACGATCATCCCCTGAAGAAAAGCGAGTGGTCCTTCTAAGGACCGTTACTAACCAACTAACATGAAACTCGCAATTACTTCATGATGATCAGTCCGTCATGTCAGTCGTATTACAATAAAGACGAGACCATCGTATTAATTCGCGATTCGGTGTTCGCTTTCAATTGGCGGCGTTTTTGCAGGCTAATTTAACATTACTAGCAATGGGCCATGAAACCTTTTTACCTTTTATTTAATATCTTATAAAAATTACTCGAGATTTTATGTTTTCTAATACCTGGCGGGGTTAGTCGACGCAAGTATTTTTTATGTCCGTAGTTTCATGAAAAATGTAAACATTGCGTTGCTATGGGATATCCTCTTTAGTGTGTCGTAAATTGGCAAATGTTGGACGATCTCGGAATGCCCGGATGTTCAAAATTACGATACTGAATTGAATCCTCGTAATCACATAACCCGCTTTTGTTAGATAGGCTATTAAGCCTGTGCCAGATTATCAGGTTCACTTGATTTGTAAATCTAGCGAGAAACTTGCGTTCACTTGATTTCTAAATCTAGCGTTAAAACTTATTATATATATTACTGGTTATATTGTAATGTGAACCTAAAATGATCTAAAACGTAATGCGAGGTTCTAGAAAAATTGCATGAACGGCCGATAATTAAACTGGGTAGCCAGCGTCTATTGTTAGCGAGCCGGACAGTGGCAAAGTAAATCTCCGTTTGGAGGCGCTGACGAGAAGCGTAGATCTCATTGCCGAATTTCCGATTCCAGGATATCTATATCCGAGTACTCGCTTAAGCTACTTCATTAAAATTTGCTTTAACCTAATCTGGTCAGATAATATCACGTGATTTATATATCATGTGATTATCACGTGATTCTGATTTATATATTATAAAGACGACATTTATGTCAAGTTAGGATTAATTTTGATGGGAAAAAACAATCTTTATTAAAGGATACGCAATATTTAGGCTGCTCAATTTAATAATTTCACTTCTGCGAATGATGTTTTGAGGTATACATTAAGCATAGCCGCGAGGTGACAAGATTTGTGAAGGGTTTTTTCGTGGTATCTTCAGACGTTAAGATGTTTAAAAATTCAGAGGAAAATAAGTTTTATCCTTGTATATAGTGCGCGCAAATTTTTTAGAACATGTAAATTGAGCATAAATGTGCGACCTATTTATGGATTTTTAAGTAAATACGCCACTCCCATATTTGCTGGTACTCATTCAGAGTCAACTTATTTCAGTTGCAACTTATGACTAATAACTTCGAGAGTTAAATGGTTAATATTTTGATAGTAAACGCTACAAACTTTGATGACCAAGTTTTACTATATCAGAGATGTGTGTTGATCTCAGTGTTTTAGTAGCAAGCATAGCCTTTGGATCAGGAAAGTTCTTGACTATCAGCCACTTTTATTAGCCCTAAGATGGGTTTTTTCCCTACTTAATGTATAATCTAATCTCTCATCATTTTGTAAATTCTTTCTGCGGGTACTTAACTTGGGTGAAATTGTATATATAGAGCACGTACCCAGGCTATGAGGGATCATTCTATCGGCTCTCAATCGATTAATTGTTATAGTCAAATATAACATTCTGCTTGCAAATGGACTATTACTCGTGGAAATCATCTGAAAGTCTAGAAGAGGGGGAGAACTAACCTAGTTAGAAAAAATTTCTCTCTAAGGGGTGTGTAAACTGTGAAATGTTGGTCTGAACATGTTGTTTCCACACCATCTCTTAAAACATTCGAAAATGGTTTAGGTAGGCTTTGGCATAGTCAAGCCAATGTATGACTACACCGTACACGCAACCCATAACTAGAAGTGACGGCACAGGCATGGAGATAAATGAAGAAGAGATGACCATGAGGCCTAATTGTCCTGTGCTCAGTATTATTACCTAGATTATAACTCAATTTTTATGGCATAGCAACTGATTATAATTAAACTTCTGGTTTAGGTATGCCAAATCAAATCACTGCTGGTGTTTTGCTGGTATTGTTTGTTTCTAAATCACTTGACAGTTTAAATGCCCTATTTCAGGGGCTCTTATTTTGGATTCTTTAATTCTTTATTAGTTGCTCTTAGTGCAATGGCTGAACCATCCAATTATCCTCATCCTTCGAAACCTTGTGTACACCCAACTCTTCGCATTTATCTTCTAGGAATAATTTAATTTTTTCTTATGATCCTAGCAGTGCTTTTGTCGTTTTGATTTCACTAGATTTCGTTTTGCTCCTGAATCTTCTCATGTATTACACTCTAACTATCAGCCTCCATCTTTCGACTAATATCAATCTGCAAATAAGTGCGTCAGACTTTATTATTTTAATTGTGAATAGTGGTTTGCTATCTTTTAGTATCATATCTGGCCTGATTTATTTTTAACATAGTTTTTCAGTCTTTCTTTTCTGTCAGTAGGATCCCTCGCCATGATGAAGCATATCTATGGGTGAATGTAAGCTTGTCACAATAACAAAATCTTTTTTGTCTTATCAAGATTTACACCGCTCCTTTCTCGAGTTCAGTAGAAATTTTGATCTTTTTATTTGTCTAGGGATATATCTATTTCTATTATTGTCATATGGAGAGGTCTTCTCAGCCTTATCTATTCAAGCCTATTTTTTATTCTTCTAAATTCTAAATTTCCCAGGCATTATTAAATAAATTCCTCAAGGGGGCCTAACCAAGATGATTGGATTATTGCCTTTGCATGGATTGTGGAATATGGTTTTTTCCTTTCACCCTTCTGTGTAGTTTCAGTCCTTTGTCCTTATCCATCATTGATCTGGTCACAGGTTTGATGGACTTCTTTCCTGTTTAATCATCTGATAAAGATATTAACAATTGGGCTCATATCATACTAGCTTTGTTTTAAAATTAGATTTGTAAAATAAGATTCTGCAGGTTTATTCTGGTCCTAGCTGTCATGCTTAAGCGCTTCTATATAATCTCTACTCTATCAGGGGTGGGATGGGTATAGCTAGCCTCATGCATGTCTTAGGTAGCAGATTTCCTACATATAAGGTACAATCAATGTAGTCATTGAATCCCCCTTTTTTCTATCAAACCATGTTGGTCTCCTTTGACATTAGTCCTGCTTCTGTTCCTGATCAATAATTTTCTGCTCTTTTCAAGTAGGATACAGTGGAGGAATGGCAGAATCCAGACTTTAAGGATTATGAGGTGCTGGCAGATCATCTTTTATAGGGTCTCGGCTCTTATCTTCAACTCATATATTTATCCTTTTCTGACAACTTCCAAAAAATTTACACTTCATGATTTAATACTAATTCTGTTGTATATTTTGGAATTATTGTGTCTGGAACCCATGGCTGCTTTGATACTGTTTGAGATAAAAATTACTTAGTCAATCGTTTTATATTCAACTCTTTTCCTACTATGTTGTCTCAGAAATGGAGTTCATCGATGAAAGGAATAATATGGACATGGAGTCATTTTGCCTAGTCATCACTGGTCTAGTCAAGGATAAGGGACAGTGTTTTCTGATATTTCTATATATACAGAATTTGTCCTAACTGGATCTGGGTTCTTTTAATTACATCATAGCCAGTCTGGGATTCCTCTGGCTTGGAAGGTTGCTTAATTGTGTTAAAATTTGGGCCGAATGGAGTCAGTTTTGTGTACGAAGGTCAAGTCTGGTAATTCAGAATTTTGTCCCTCACCACGACTGCATACACTGCATTTTCATTCGTTGGGTGTCATCGGTACCAATTCACCAGTTTATCCATCTGCAGGTCCAGTTTGATGTCTTGTTCTTACGTGTTTGGGGGAGGGGATCTCGTTCTTGTGTCTATGGAATCAGATAAAGTAGTCTTACTACTCTCTTCCTTTTCAGGAACTAGAACAGGAACTAATACTCTAGTATTCCTCTTCAATACTCAGGAATATTGGAGAATGAAGAGATATTGTCTCTTTCACAAGCACCTATCTGCTCATGCAGTCATTTCTATAGTAGTGACCTTCATCAACAAGCAGGGCAGTTGAGGTTATCATATTTTGTCTGGAGTCTTGGTCTTCCTCCTGCGGTGGAGATGTCAGCAAAACTTTCAGCAGCTCACATTCCAGGTAGAATGATTTTCCTTGTAGCTCATTTATTACATCCCATTAAGTTTCTACTCAGTATAGTGTCCAGATTTGATGTTCATATTCTTCCTCCAGGCTAGGCTCTGGCGGTAGATGCTCTGGCCCAGTCATAGACTTCACATTTTTTAAAATTATCTTCAATTTAAATTTCTAGTGCCAATTGTATTTAAGAACTTTTGTCAGCGGTTTCTAGTACAATTGTCTTTAAGAACTTTTGTCAGCAGAATGTATCATCCCTTTAATCACTCCTGCTTGGCCCAATGAGAGTTATTCAGTGGATCTCGTAGTCCTCTTTGTGGAAATCCAAAGCGTCTTACCAATTTTGCTGATTTTCTATCTCGTTTAACAGCAGCTTTCAGTTCATCATTCCACAAATCTTCAATATGTATATATGGTATTTTCCAAGAGACCTGTTTTTCAGAAATTGATTTTTTGTCTAAACTTTAGTATTCTTAATCAATTCAAACTATCTGTTACAGGAGAATTTACCAGAGTATATTTAAGGTTTTCAAATGGTTGTTAGAACAGCACATTATCTCGCCCGATTCTGCATCCCATCATCAAGTCATAGATTCATGGCATATTTTTTGATGATTTAAATCCCTGTATGCTGGGGTGGTGTTATCGTTTTCACTAGCATCTATCCTTCTTTGTTTTCTAGAAGCCGGTTTGAGAGTTATTAAGTATTTACATCATTTATCCATGGTACCGGTATTTTTAGGGTATAGCACAAAGGCAAATACCTATAATAAATTCCTCTATTAATTCATTCTTGGGTCCATCTGTTTAATTGTATAACTCTGAAATCATTCTTTTTGTACTAGCGGCCGCGTTTGTTAGATGGCATTTTGATATTCATATTCTTTTTGGGAATGATCTTTTCTAGGTGGTAGGAGAGCTGGCCTCATTCTTTGCCCTTGAAGAGATCTTATATATATAAAACCTAATTAATTGTTTTCAATCCTTTCCGAAAACTATGCCCAATATAAAATATCTTTTTGAAACACCGTTCAGGTTACTTATGCAAATTTGTTTAGTAAGCGCACATCTCATCAACTGGATTACAGACACCATTAATCGACACTAGAATGTACCTCCAGGAGACACTCAGTAAGTATTAAGGCACACGATGTTCGTGGTATGGCCTTCTCCTTCGCATTCTATGCAGATCTACCGTTCAGATTACTTATGCGAATTTGTTTAGTAACCGCGCATCTCATCAAATGGATTACAGATACCATTAATTGACACTAGAATGTATCTCCAGGAGACACTCAGTTTGTGTTAAGGCACACGATGTTCGTGGTATGGCCTTCTCCTTCGCATTCTATGCAGATCTATCAGTGGACGACATTATGTAAGTTGCAGTATAAATGTCAGATTCTACATTATTTTTATCTGAAAGATCAGATTCAACTCACAATCTGACATTTCTCGTTTCGCCACTCAAACCTAGGCTCAATTGCCTAGATTCTTTAGTCAGCCGTCTTCTTCACCATCTCACGGCTGTTTTTAAATTCTCTTTGCTGAGATTTTCTAATTATCATTATATTATTGTATTTTATTTCGAACATTTGTTTGTTCGTGCTATTTCAGCACTTCAGCGATTTAGTTGGTTTTAGTATTTTTGGTGATTAACCTTTCATTCCTGATTTGCAATTTACCAACCCACCTAGTATTTGGGCTCTGACCAATTCTGTGTTTTAGCAAACAGTGAATTGAGTGGCTTAGTATTTTTGTTGTGTTACAAAACGACCCAGACGTATATATACTGGTCTGGCGTTTTGTTAGCTTACTAAAATACTTACCACTCAATTCACTGGGGCCCACCTCAGCCACCCCGCATCGTTAAATTGCAAATCATTAAAAATTTGTGGAATTAATTAATGACGGC
Source organism: Chaetoderma sp. LZ-2023a (assembly GCA_034401795.1). Taxonomy (NCBI): domain Eukaryota; kingdom Metazoa; phylum Mollusca; class Caudofoveata; order Chaetodermatida; family Chaetodermatidae; genus Chaetoderma; species Chaetoderma sp. LZ-2023a. Next base: position 31,226,040 of record CM067374.1, read on the forward strand.
TTGGACTCGGTCGCATGCATAGTAGCATAAGTGCGCATGCTCACAGACTCGTTTATATGTTCTCTATAGGAATAGAGGAACCGGTTCCCTAGAGCAATGCCTGCTTTAGAGTTAAAGAGATACTATCAAGACTACCCAATGGAGGGATGTATCTCTGCTAAACTTGTTTCAAGGGAACCTACACCATGGGAATGAATAGGTTAAAATTTTCTGAGATATCTAAGTCAGGTGACTTTTAGCAAACAGTGAATTGAGTGGTAAGTATTTTAGTAAGCTAACAAAACGCCAGACCAGTATATATACGTCTGGGTCGATTTGCAAACAGAGATGTAACACTCAACTGTCCAAATATTTCTTTCCATCCAGAGTGGTGGAGGATTGGAGTAAGCTACCAGAATGAATAAATGAATGAATGAATGAATGAATGAATGAATGATGGATTGATGGGTGGATTGATGGATGGATGGGTGGATGAATGGATGGATGGATGGAAAGAAAGAAAAAAAGAAAAAAGAAATAGGTAATGGGGATCCTACTGGAAGGATGGAGAAGTGGCCCATGGAAATATTATTTGATTTAATAATTAAACATAGAACTGACTTTAAAAACATCAATGCGGATACTATGTCATACCGTAGCAATTTAAGTGCAATTAATTGTGAAATATCTGCAGGATTAAAGGATTCGGTGGATAAGAGCCTGACTAAGCATGTCTTTTCTAATAATTGGCTATCAAATGATGAGGATTTTCAACAAATCATCTAATTTAAGGAAATTTCGGAAACTACTTCTAGACCTCTTTTATCTAAAGCTGCTGCAAAGTCATTGAAGTGACATTGGGCCCAATGGGATCAGTAGTAATAATGGCTGAGTACTATCCTGGAGATTCGAGAACCAAATCACCAATGTGGTTAGATACCATTGAGAAAATACATATCAGTAGTACTATAATAAGGTAGTACTCATCAAGACTCTAATCTGCCTTTCAGATATTTTGAGCAGCTAGAGCCCTTTGTTAATGCCCATGTGCTTCCTTCTGGTGCAGGTGCTCAAGTCTCCTGGTATAGTCAACTTCCTTGCAGTCAACTTCTCCATTGGCAGGTTGTGAGGTTTAAACTCAATCTCTGGCCCTGTGTGGTCAGCAAAGATGAGACGGCAGGACACCAAGACAAAGGCACCTTCATTCAAGATCGACGATGTCATGTCTCTATTTGAGGGTTTAACGCCCATGTATATAGTTCGTCATCCTGACAATGTAAGAACCTGAGGCCTTCGACGATCCAGTCAATTTTGTCGACGATGTCGACAATGAGGATTATTTCAAGCTCTATCATGATGCCGATTATGTCGCCAGTGACTATGACGGCAGTGACTATGCTGATGATGCCGACCCAGAATCCTGCAGGCTAATCCACAAAGGGGATCTATCTCACCTGTATAAAGGGCTCTCTCAGTTCGCTGGCAGCAGTTGGGGCGCTAACTAGTCTCTCTGTTCACGACAAATACTGACGAGACCACAAGATCTCCAGCAATGCTCTCTATCTCTCCATGGAGCGGAGGAGATTTTTAGGCTATTTCAGCCATTGCCTAAGGATGTCGGCACAGTCTTTGGAGTTGACGGGCCATGGCTCTCATATGTAGCCATTACACTCGCAGCCATTTGGAGCGCTGAACATTCATGATGTGCTTTATACGATGACGACTCTGTATAACCTTGTCAAGATTATTAACGTCCATGTATTCGTCGATAAGCAGTCTTTCGCTGAGGACCCATCAGAGGTTAGATGTCCGTGTGTCCAGGTTTTCAAAGAGGTGCTCATCAAAGGTCGAATTAGCAATGGCCATCTGTTCCTAGGTCTAGAGTTCACCCATGAAGTGCATAGCTCATTTGTCGATGTAAGTTCTGAAATCTGGCAGATCGTCAACCATTGCATCTCTTGAGGCCCTCTATTACAGGCCCAGTGCTATTATCATGAGTGTCACCAGCTAAGCCAGGCCATACGCCACAACAGTCATAGCTTCACACTGGAGATTGTTACTCAATGGCTCGTTATGCAAGCAATGTGGCAGATATACAGACGTCGTACTTTCCACATTCAGCATGTACACTTCGATGAACCTGCCCCAAACAAAGAGCACCAGTGGTACGTACAGTTCCTTCGCATGATCATGTAGGACACAAGACCTACAAGTGTGCCCTAATTATAATTGATGTGGCCAGCAGTTACAAGTATGCAATACCATTCACGGATAAGTCTGCAGATCCGGTAGCATCCAGATTGCAGTGTGTTTATGAGGATCCACAAGAGACCCTCAAGTGGCCAGAGCAGTTGATGAGGGTAAGTAGAAACGTTCGCCCTCATGTGCAAAAATCTGTGGCAGTAGGCTGAGGTGAGGTCGGTGCCCAGGCAATTGTCGAGCACTGGAAATGGACACTGGCAGAAAAGCTCTTCCTGCACCAAATACACACAGGACATAGCAGCGTCTGCTGGCTTGCTCACAGAGTGAAGCAGAGTCTGGGTGGGAGGTTTTCCTATCGTAGTGGAAAGGTTTAATTCAGAAGTCACTCAACTGATTAGCCAGTCTCCTACAGAGACTATTCGCCGCTACCATCTCATAGCGGCTGTTAGTCGTCAGCAATGTAGCACATGCGTCATAGCAATGGGATATATATATATATATATATATATATATATATATATATATATGTATTTTTATTTTATTGACGCACTGGCAACGTGCGGCTTCAATTTCCATGTGCTAACTTAGCCGACAGTCATGCACCCATTAGTTTAATTTGTTGATCACCATCTCCCGGTCGGGGGATCGAACCGCCATTCTGCAACTCCGCATAGCATCAGCAACCTGGCATCTTTCCACTGGACCACCGCACCAAGACTAAAAGTCAAGGACGTACGTATGTGCGTGCGTGTGCGCGCATGTGTGTCTTTTATTGGTCTAAAGTTATATATGCAAATAATTAATCACTCATATCTGCAGATGCAGCAATGAGGGCATTTTGGTCAAAGTGGAGGTGGGTGAGATGGGGAAGGGGTAACTGCCTCGAGGGGGCCAGCGCCCAATTTCCTTCTTTTACCAAATCCCACTTAATCCTATTTTAAATATTGAACATAATATTCTTAGATCATGCATAGCCTATATAATTGTATTGTTTCAATACCCAGTATTTTCTATAAGATAAACTATTGGCTCAAGCCCACATGGCAGTACATGGGTGGATCCCCCATGATGCTCGAGTGTGGGCACGGTAGGCTCCATGAAAATGTCAAAGTATCATTAGAATGAAGATATCTATAATTTAAAGTAAAGATGTCATTGTATCAGGCAGAATGGAAGACATCCAGGCTTCCCAGACCAGACAATTTTAAATTTTTCCTGTGGAGGGCTCCTGAAAATCATATCCCTCCAATGCGATAGGGGACGCACCATATGTCAGACTATCTCATTGAAGGTCCAGCAAGGTTAGTTGGCCTGAGTCCACCACTCGCTACAGGTGCGGGTTGAAAGGGTGTGAATATAAAATGCACTATTTTACTCATTACTGTCAGTTTGCATCCATTAATGACGAGAGAGTCTAAATGTCAATTTTCCAGAAGGCAAATATTTCATAATTTTTTTGTCATTGAGTTAGGGTTAGGGTTAGGGTTTGGGTTGAGTCTTTTCCACAATAATATTCATATCTCATTGCTCGATCAACAGAAGTACAAGAGGTTAGGAGTTGAGCGTGCAGGAGCTAGGAACTTGGTTATCAACTACAAGTAACCAGGAGCTGGAGACCTGGCTACTGACTATAAATGATCAGGAGCTGCAGACCTGGCTAATGACTACAACGATCCGGAGCTGGAGACCGGGATACTGACCACAAATAACAATTCATGATTAACAGAGCGATCAGTCAGACAATATTTGCAGATTTTGACCAATTGCCAGTTCAAAATGTGTTCAGTTCTATGTTGATTAACAGGATAACGAACTCTGACGAATTTTCTGATGATGAAACTTATTATATGCTGAGAATGACTAACGATAATTAGTCTTTATGATAATGCCTTGTTGCTGCTATTGCATATCGCAAATTATGTATGGCAGGACCCATGTGCATCCATAGATGCAGCATCTGATTCTGGTCAGCAAATGTTTGTAGGGAGACAACAGGAACAGCATGCCTGCCCACCTAAGAACAGACGTCTCTCATCCTCCGACCAGCAGCTCCGACAGCCTGGACACTGCCAACCACCACCGATCTCTCACCATAACTACCTCGTCACCAATGCATATCACTCGACGCCCGCAACCAATCACCTTTGCCAGCAGCCACAGCTTGCTTGCCATAACAGAGCCCGCCACCATCCAATGGACAACCGCCACCCGACTCGACCCCTCAGGCCACAGTGTCTATGTGCACCGCATCATAGAGAGCAGTGTACATATCACTTTATTCTGGTGCTTAGACATTCTTTTAGACTAGCACTTCGATTTACCTTGCGCACATTCTATGTACTTGGAACAGAGATCGATATCACATGTACCTTCGAACTAGAGCCTTAAAGTTTTCCAGACCACCTGTCCCAAGCTATCCAGTCCCGCTTCCATGGCTCATAGCCACAGCACATCCCTAGATTTATCACAGAATTGACTCTGTTTCCAGCTCTGGCAATGTATATTGAATCAGTGTCCATCTGGAGGTAGTCGCTGTCAACGGACCACATACAGATCCAGGAAATTGTAGTGGAACTCCAGTATAGCATGATTCTGATCTGGAAGGGTCGTCGAATAGTGACTTTAGCTTTTTGTAGCTCATAGGACGCACCGATCTCATCTAGACCCTCGATCTATGGCTCGTAGTCGATGGTGTGTTAACAGCACTGATCTCCAGGCTGTGAGCGATGTACCACTTGAGTTTTGGTGTGCATAGAAGACTCCTCTTTGCCGGAGTGCCCACCAAATTGTCTGCTGGTGGTGGGACACTTCCAACCTGTTTGCTCTAGGCATGCACGCACCTCAGAGGATACTTCGGCGACTGGGATCTTTCTTTTATAAAAAGGTAGGGACATTTCTTCAAACTTCGGCCATAGAGTATTTGACACCTCTATGTCCACCTCATCAAACTCGATAAATCAGAGACCCTCCTTAAAGCATTCCACGTCAAGTGCTCCTTTCCACTGCTGCACTGTTTCTTTACTGCATAACATCTCTTATCTATCACAGCCAGGTACAGGCCATTTCCATCATAGCCCAGCTATATATAGGAGATGCCCACAGGTATGTCCACCATGACAGATTCATGTCAGGCCTGCTTCGTGGTATTGACTGAACTCGATGATCGGACCACCGACATCCACATCTTTCACAATCTGATATGCCTCTTTGTCCGGAGCATAGAGGCATACGTCTCTCAGCGTTGCATGCGCTGAGCAGTTCCATGAAGGAGATACTGTAGGGATACTGCGTCTTTGAGAATATCTATACCTCGCTTGGCATAGAACCTTTTCATCTGCTCTAGGACTTCGATGAAAGGGATGAAGTCAAGGTTAATATAGTGTTGCAGTAGCGTATCCATCGCCTGCTGTCAGAAGGTCTGCTTGCACCATTTCCACTCTAATCGCTTCTTGAGGTAGCCACCCATGGGCTTAAATGTCCAAGCTTGCTAGTCCAGGGGCCTGGTATAGTAGCTTTCGGGAGTGTCGAACCATCTATAGGGAACCTCCTCCTGTGCTGTGTGCACACATAGGCTTTGACCATGTCTCATATGAGACTCTGAAGCCGAGGAAGTTCAGCATATCGAGGAACTGCAGCTCTAGTGTTATGATGAACATTGTCTGGCTAGCTTTTCTTGGTGACCTTCACCATGCTGTCGGCTCCTTTACGAAGTATCTCTTGATGAAATTGAGGTCATACCACCCGGAGTTGAATCCAAGTATAGGTACTTAGTCACATCACTCATTAATTGCATTCTGCTATCATGTTAGTAGCTTATACAGGTCTTCTTAAGTCTGTAGAATTATTTGGCGAGCTCTCGTGCAGGAGGTCTACTTCTATCAGGTCTCGCTCCTTGGTGTACTTGCTAGACATGTCTAGAGATACAGATTGTCCTTCTACATGCCAAGGGTCGTGATACTTTTCTTATATCAGAGCCAGCCCGGGGGTTGGCCAGTCCCTAGTAATGCCTAGCGATTGATGGTAGCTTTGACATCCACAGACGATAGCCGACTTTGTGTTAGGCTAATCGATATTATCTGGGTTGAGGCGTGCTTCCTTTCTAACCACCACCCAGCTTTGAGCTTCTCCTAGTCTGCTCTACCAGGAATACCATGGAGCATTATTGTGGAAGAGCATGACTCATTGACTCTACCGTCCTCAACATTGTGGGTGCAGTAAGTAGAGGCATTCTGTAACATCTGATGGATCTTTGCCGTGATATGGTCTGTGATAACCCATTGGTGCCCTGGAAGAATCCCTAGTTTACTGTTTGCCATCCTTCCCCTACTGCTTCCATTCCACCGAAACGCTTATTGAGAATGTGTTCACCTTTTCACCTGAAACTGTGGACTAAAGATTCAGATCTCAGTGCCCATCTACCGATTCTCCGCAGGGGAAGCTAGCATTCCAGTGGAAAGCTGTCGTCGATCAGACCATTTATGCCAAGAATGTTTGTCTCCAAATTGATGTTCAGTGTCTATCACTATCATATCTTATCTGTCTGATTGCACGTCAATTCATACCAAATGACAAAAGTGATACCACCGCGCTGGTGGGAGTCATGCATCATTGATTTGCGGCTCCCAGAGGTGTGGGGGGGGGGGTGGTAACAATTTAAAAAAGTATTCTCTGCGGGAATTAATTCCAATGACTTTGAAATGCTCAGGAAAGCTGAGGCTGATGTTCATCGACCGTATAGTGACCGCCTTTGATGTTTGTGCTAAGTTCCCGAAGCTTCGTACATATTAATGAACTGGTCTCAGTCAACTTGCGCCAATGAGATTGCTCGATAAGAAATCAGGAAGACAAATTTACACATGTGCGTAAACCAAACTAGCGTTTTTTGTTACCGAAAACCAATCTACACATTTTCAGTTCCTCAGATAACTTGTTTAGAGCAAAACTATTGCAAACTTTTGCAAATGACTCTTTCCGTTTTCAGTTTCGGTTTTCTTTATTGTTTTTGTGATTGTAAATTAGGTCACCAGACGAACTCTCGCCTAACGCGTGAAGTAAGCAGAAATCTGATTGGCTACCTCAAACCTGTTACTTCACATAGCGAGAAAACGCAGGTCTGCAAGTACGGCCTCGAACAGCGTAGCTCTGTGAGTGGGCGTATGTTAGTAGCTACAATGATCGTGAGTTGTCTGCTTGCACTGTGTAGCCTATGTCTCTCTGATCACGCAGGTTACTGGGCCTGGACTGGGCCAGTACTGGGACGCAATGGCTCTGTATTGGTCCAGTACTGGCCCAGAAACCTGTGTTAGCAGCGATGTTGAAGGCAGATGATTACATGATTTACCATCATTGTTTCGTGGTTGTAGTCATATATATATAAGACTGTTGAAAGCTCATTACGTATTGCTAGTTAACTAATTTGTTTGTGAGAACATAGACGTGATGATGCTCTATGAATTATGTGTCTGAAAAATCGCGTGCGCCCGTTACTGTTTATTAATTCACTCATATTTTACGCATGCTGAGAATAGACATCACGCCCGTACCAACGCGCGGTAAATACGCTATCATTCATTTAATACGATACAGGATATTTTGAATGGCATGTTTTCCTGAGGTAGCGTGGTATAATAAGGTCATTATCGTTAATTTAGGACAAAGCTATTATCTTTTTAAACTGTATTATCCTGCATCTATTCATCTCGTCAAGTACTGTATCAAGTTAATAATGATCATTGTCATTACGGCAGCGTGTTAGTGTGCAATGTAAATGCCATTCGCTCCTGAGAGTTTGTTACATAGCCTACATCTAACAAATACTGGTTATCAGCTGTTAGTTTCTTCAAATCGAATCGTTTTCTCAATAAATATTTTGTTGAATTTAATCGAAAGTTGTATTTAAGAACAATGAAAGTTTTCGGATTTTTTACACTGTTGGCATCTATTGTAGAGGTTGCCGGTCCATGTAAGTAACTAACTAACACGCATGTCAGTATGTCACTACGCGAGTTCTAGATAGAGAGCGCGTGCGTGTTAATCTACTTTAAATCACAAACCTAACCTATAATACAATATGAAATTTACAAAAAAATTATTATTATTATTATTATTATTATTATTATTATTATTATAGTTCCGTTGTCATGTGAAGATGATGCCGGAAGGACACGTGAGATTGGCGAGAATTGGCACGTGAATACTAATGGCCGTCCATTAATCTGCTCCTGTAAGCAGCCGTGGCACATATCGCCATTCCTGCCAGAGAACATGGGACCGTTACCAGAATGCATTCTTCTCGGTGAGCGGGCATTGGCCATTTTTTCAATTCAACGCTATTTCACCTAAGTCATGTGGAATATGATGTGTCAAAATTGACAGCAGGCCCGGGGGGGGGGGGGGGGGGGTGGGGGGTGGGGGGGTGGGGGGGGGGGGGGGTGGGGGTGTTGGTTATAGAGCTATCTGATATTTATTTATACATTTTCTCTTGCAGTAAGAATATTTTAAAAAGTACACTTCAAATCTCAAGGTGACAACTGCACCACCCAATCCACCCACCCCATCCACCCCTAGCCACTCTGCATGCTACACTAACTTAAGTACCTACACACCCGTGATACGGTTAGATAGCGGCAATTTTAGTATCTAAATGTAATGTGTATTATGATGGGCTATTCAATAACACCACCGAATTTCGAGTTGTGGTTCACGGTCAAGACCCACAGCAAATGCGAATGTTAAGGATTTGTTAATCTGGTTGGAACTAAGCTTAAATGCATGGTTACCTATAATGTTAGGCCGCAGCATGATAGCATTGAGGTTACAAGGTCAAGACCATTGTGACAAGGAGGAGAGGACATTTAAGTCGGCGGAATTCCTCTTAGGGGGGGGGGGGGGGGGGGGAGAAAGACGACACCTCAACGCCTGTCTCCTCCGTAAGTACCAACTTTGTTGGGAAACTAAGTCATTAATGATTGTGGGCTGACATCCGCATACAGAGGCAACTCTGACTATGTCTAACCTTCTAACAATAAACTGTGCTCGACATCCTCGGACAACGCAATCTTCCCAGGAGCTTACCATAGCTACGTGGAATGTACGTGGTCTGACTGCAACATCAAAGAGGCACACCTTAGGTGCAGACAGAGAACACTATAAAATCAATACCGCATGCATTCAAGAGACTAAAAGTAGCTAAACAGCAGCTACTTCAGACAGGCCATAAGCTAGGACTCATGAAGCAAAAACAGGCCACTTACCGTGGATTAGGCTTCGTAATCGGACCAACGGTATTAGACAATGTCATTAGTTTTGGATACATCAGTGATCGCGTTGCATTTATCGACCTGACTACGTTGCATTTATCGACCTGACTATACCAACGCGAAAGCGCACCACCACTAAGTGTCGCATAGTCAATGCATATGGGCCAACTACCGATAGGGCCAAAGAGAATCTATCTATATTAGATTCCTTCTATGCAGAACTGAGCTCCGCCATTACTATCCCAGCTAGATGGCAACTGTTTGTGTATGGCGATTTCAACTCCAAGCTGGGTAAACTCGGCATTGCGGACAAAGGTTCAGGACTTGGCTCATGCATGGGATCGTAGGCCTATGGAGAGGACACACGCAACAGCAATGGAGATGCACTGGTGACATTCCTTAGTTCCAATGGCCTATTTGCCACAAATACAGCTTTAAAACACCCATGCCACCACCGGACAACATGGACTGGACACATTGCCGATCGCAAAGCCCCAAAAGGTTCTAAGGCTACAAAAGCTGTCTTCAACCAAATAGATTTCATACTATGCAAGACAGCAGCAGACCCCCTACTTCGGGATGCTCGTTCCTATGGAGGCACAGACCTCAATTCTGACCATAAGCCAGTCATTACTTGCCTCTATATGAACCAGCTCTACCTAATGTATAAACGTCATACCAGGCAAGAGGGTAGCTCATCAGCGACGCTGACACTCAAATGTCATACAAAAAGGCCCTCGGGGAGCAGATAGCTAACATGGACGTCAGCTCTGATCCAAACGAAGCCTTAACCAAAATACTGATATCTATGGAATCATCAGCTACTAGCACCATAGGTGTTCTAAAAAACAACAGAACTAGGTATCCTGACGACCCTCTCATAGTAAAACTGTCAGCAGAACAGAAAGCGTTACGTCTGCACATCTATCAAAGTGGCCAAAGTGAAGATCGCACCAAACTACACCAGGAACGCACTAACATTCTGCACCACATTAGCGAACGCTTAAAAGATCTTGCTATCCAACAAGCAGATGCCCTAGCAGATGAAATCACTGCCATGGATGACTGCCACAAAATCGTTCGGGCAGCCCTAGCCCTGAGAGTTGCTGACTACACACCACCACTAACTGTACACAACTCTGAGGACACTTTATCGGGACTGACCAGGGCAAAGCCGAGGCAATTCGAGAATGGTTCAAGGAACAGTTCACTGACCACGATCATGAGCCCTTGCACCCATTCTCAGGAGACCCCAGGCCATTACTAACACCAATTAATACAGCAGAGGTTGAGAAGGCACTTAAAGCCCTGAAAAACGGACGTGCATCTGGACCTGATGGCATGAGCAATGAACTATTCAAACATACAAGTGATATTATCTCAAACCCGATCACGCACATAATCAATTCAACCTTTCTGCACCACCTTTCCATCGACACAGTAGGCCAAGATATCCTTATCGCGCTACCCAAGCCAAGAAGCCACCTGCCCCCCCCCCCCCCCCCCCCCCCCAAATCTGCGGCCCATTGTGCTCCTTAACAGCATACAGAAAATCCTATCCAATGTTCCTCTATGCCGCATCCGAGACAAGATCGACGACTTCACCGGATCATGTCAAAGTAGTTTCAAATGTGGACGCAGCTGCGCAGACTTTGTATGGGCTCAACGCATGCTTGTGTCAGTAGTCATGTCCAAACACTGGGATTTCCACAAAATGGGCATTGGCATGTCACGAGCCTTCGACACAATTAAGCGCTCAAAGATCCTAGATGTACTACGCCAGGCCAGTTGCAATGAAGATGAGCCACGACTAGTGAGACTACTGCTTGCAGACACCAAGCTGAGAGTACGAGTTAAGTCAGTGAAGTCTGTAGAGTTTAAGACATCAATCGGCTACCCACAGGAGTTCAACCATGGAGGAAAAGTAAAATCCTGGGCTCAGTACTGCTGACATTGCTGCACGCTGCATCATGGGGAACATAGCATTCCAGTCCTTCTGGAAGCTATGGATTCGTAGATCAAAGATGCCCTTGGTAAAAAAGACTACGTTTATACAATGCAACCTGCGTATCCTTGATGATGTATAACTGTAACAGCTGGGCAGCTCCAAAGACAGCTCTAGACAAACTTGACACCTGCCACCGCAAACACCTACGCACTTTCACTGGACACTGATGGTCAGAGAGCATAATTTCCAACGATGCACTATACAAGATGTGTAATACGCTGCTACTGTCTGTAAAGGTCGCCCAGCAACGATGGTCCATGTTTGGCCAGGTGCTAAGGATGCAGGAAGACATACCAGCACAGAGAGCTTTGGAATTCGCCCTACTCGGAGCCAGCAAATACAGAGTCAGGAGAGGACGTCATTGCAGAAATATGCTAAGCGTGCTACGAGGTGACCTCAAGAAAGAAGGATTAGGTACACTCAAGTCAAGAATGGACCTGAGGAAGCTAAGGATTTTGGCTGAGGACAAGACACAGTGGGCAAAAGTGAAGAAGGACTGATTGCAGCTGTAGGATGTTTCTACTACTGTCCTTATGATTTAATGGTGGGTGAAGTGGATAGCTAGATGTGAGTGCGTCTATGAACACTGGGAATTTACATTTCAAGTTTTAGCTATGCCCCCCACCCCATCTCTATCAAAGCTCCACCCACACATCGCTCGTGTTGGGATCGATCGATCTTTGAACTACCTGACTATCAATTACCAGAAAAATATACAGGTAAGCTGTTGAATATTTTGACACTAATTTGACTGGGCGCTGTTGCTGCCTATGGCAGCAACAGTGCCCAGTCAAATTAGTTTCAAAATATTCAACATCATGTTTATTAAATAGTAGCGACATACAATTCTTACAACGTGTCGGGCTATTAAGAGTTAAAGACGGGCCTAATAGAATCATTCATGATGTAATGATTATGACGTCGTCCTACACCCCCGCTTAGCTGATTATGACGTCATATGACGTCAACTCATCGAAGGATACTCTGGAAAGGTGAATTGACTGCCTTGTTTCTTCTATCAGTCTTCAACCTCAGAGACCCTAGTCAAGCATCTCTCAACAAGCGACTAAAACATAATCTGGAACAATTGTTTCGGGGCTTTGGTAAATCTCGTTGAATATATCAAGGCTATAAACAGATTGGAGAGTTGCCTGATGTAGCTGTTGAGAATATCAACCATCACATGATCACTGCTGTCAGGACTGTTGCCAATCTTACAAATGAACTTATCTGGCACAACGATGCCAAAATACTGTGGACAGTCAAAGGATGAAACACGTCGAATTACAGTGGATGAATGCAACGATGAATGCTCTCCATATCAACACACGTAGTGAAAGCAATGTGACCCCTTCGCAGAAAGACCCCTCACAGAGGACAACTCGATGCAAAAGCTGATGATAAGAGTTTATGACAGCCTGTCATATTTGGCATTCATTCAAAGGTTTGGATATCTGCTTCAATGATCGGTGACAAAACACTTCTTTAACTCTGTCCTCTGCTGACAGGATATCCTGGATAGGCATAGGTGCAGTGTAATATCTGAAGTGTCTTATAAATAGTTATCGACCTGCTGCAATCCCTGTAATGTTTTCATCCCTTCCTGTCTCGCTCGGCATGGATGGTTATGTTCGCAGTGACAGCTGCAATTCCAGACCTTACTGAACTCAATGGTCATTCAAACCGCACTGATTTAGCATTTGACAAGGATACCAATCTAACTATATAAGCGATATCAGGCAGCTGGAACTTTGTGGCAATGGACCTGGTTATAACGGCTAATATTATATGACAACATATACTCAACATGAAGTTTGATTTATTCAGAGGATCCTTGTCACCAGATAGTGGAATATGGTCAGTGCCATCCATACTCCTGTTATTCTAGAAAATGTTGCTAGACAGGCCTTCTTGAATCACGAATGAGAAATCTCCAGATCTAATTCCAGCTTCAGAAAATGTCCATATTGCTGAACTGTTATTCTCATAGCTCATTAGGTACAACCTACTGAAGCAGCAATCAATCAATCCTGGCTGCATTCCACACCAAATCTGTGACGGTGAGAATCCACTTGTCATGTGTATAGCCATCACGATTTATGCAACACCCGAAAGCTTTGTCGATTGAAGAGAGTATGAGGTGAACAACCCAGGCTCGAGCATGGTATGATTCCATGAGTGAGTGTGGGTTGTTCAGGCCATACTGTCGTTTGATAACAATATCAATTGATCTTGCAAGGTCGATCATCAGGTACTATAAGATGAGCGGAATTGCCATTCCTGGGTGAGTCTTTGGAGCATGCTCATGAGATCTACTTACAGAATCAGCAATAATTAGTCTTGTAAAGTATATTATGCAAGCCAAGCAGTTCAGTTCCCTCCTGTTACATCATCCTTCATGTTGTCATTATTCCGGGAGTCAGCAACTAGTCCTATGATGATGCAGCGTGTCGTAAGGATTGGTAACACATGACAAAAAATGTAAACCCTAACCAAATTCCTGTCATTGTGGTTGATCAAAATCTTTACGCATTCTTGAAGAGACTAGTAGGAATACTCAGAAAGACAGGGAAGGGATAACTTCGTGATCGTGCTCGGTGTCATGCACATGTAGAAGATGATATGGGAAATGAATGGAACCTGGTGCAATGGACGCGGGTGTATGACTGTAATAACCAACGAGAGTTGCATCGAGTTGTGCTGCAGAGAGCTTCATTGATGTGTCGCATATGGCATGTAGCCCATACATGCATCAGGATAGTTTGTCCTTATCATGATACAATCATCTGATAATAACGAGCGTGTCTTTACAGCATAACAGTAGCAATCAGCGAGTGTAGACCCTTTCCGCTTTTCAAATTGTATACGCTTTTCCAGATATTTTCAAATCCTGAATCTTAATCTGGAGTCAGATATCTATCTGAATCCGCATCCAGATCCCGATAAAAGCTGGGGGATTCCTACTTTAATAAATATTTAGAGAAGTGATCGTTCACATCATACAACGCCACCCACCCCCACCATCCGACACATATGCAAATGCAATCTCAGAGAGAAGACAGTATATCAAACTGTTCAAGCTACCAGCCAAAGTGCGACAATTCATGCCAGTGCTTTATGGCTAGTGTAAGGTGCTCTACATACCTGCACGTATTGTGACCATTGCTAGATGCACCCCTGGACGGTGTGATCAACTGATTAATGTATTAATCTGGTAGTATAATGCAGATGTAGAATATTACTTATTACACATTGACCCGAAAGACAATAACCTTTGTTGTTGTATGTGTTCTTTACCTCGAACTTAACTTTGATTAGTTAAGTTAAAGCCTACATATGAGATTGAGCTATTGTTGAGCCAACGAGCATCGCAGTTTGCCTAAAATTGGTAGAAAATAACAATGACCTTTGCTATAAGAACTGATTTTGACCTCGTAGCGTAAATGTCACAATTCTTTAAGATAGCACATCATCGAAACAATACATTTAGATACTAATATCTTGGAAATGTGTATGCTGAGATATTGCCAAATACGTCAAGACAATAACCACTGGCGGAGGCGATCTTTAAGGTATGCTAATGAGGGTCAAAACGGCAGCCTCCGTTTGTGTCCATATCTTAGATGTTATATAAGATCATAACCTTCCTCCTTGCCAAAGGGGATGCTTGTACTGTCATTTTCAGGTTTTAGGCCATTTTTGGGTCTTAGCAAATCCACTACTAACTCGTTCTACTTTGCGACCGGTTTGTTGCAGGCGACCATAATACTTTAGGTCTAAACACACAATTATCCGATGCATCCCACGGAGATTTTCATGCAATGATTGCAGAGACATATATCCACTTTGACTGGCGATTGGTGATTAAAATCACCAGTCTCAGCCTAAATTAAATAGTCCAAGAACATTAGGCTTTGAGATAATTTTTTTCAGACGACAAGAATATTATATAAAAACATCAAAACTCCACAAGAATTCCCCCTCGTGGCAAATTCAAAATTCAAGACGCCGTCCAAGATGGCTGCTATTCATTGGCAATTTTCCTTTCCAGTTTTAGCTGCCCCCCCCCCCCCCGCCCATCTCTAGCTAAGATGCACCCACACCTCGCCTGTTTTAGGATCGATCGGTCTCTGAACTGTCAATTGACTGGCAATTTTCAGAAAACTATACAGGTAAGCTGTTGAATATTTTGAAACTAATTTGACTGGGTGCGGCGCCTAGTCAAATTATTTTCAAAATATTCATCAGCATGTTTATTAAATAGTAAAGACATACAATCCATACAACCTGACGGATTATTAGGCGCTTAAGACGGACTAAATCAAGTCATTCATGACGCAATGATTATGACGTCAGCATACACGTCAGCTAGTTGATTATGACGTCATATGAGCGATGGATAAACTGGAAATGTCCACTGAGAGATTTTTTAATATCTGATAATTAAAATATACTAAAATCAAGTAAATGCAGCTGATTATGTGTTTCTAAAATTTTCACACTAACATACCGGTCTAGTACGTCAAAGTGAACTTCCGGTTCTATGCTTATAATTTATGAATCTGATCAGGGGCGCCGGAAGCAAATTTGAGGGGCTGGGGCAGGTTCCACAAAAGGGCACGCTGAGTAGCACTGTCTGAATGAAGATATGAAACGGGTGAAACCAACCCCCCCCCCACCCCCTCTCATAGAAGGGTGTTCGGGGATACCCACCTACCTAACCACCACGAGAAAAATATTGAAAGGTGCAGACTCATGACTCGAATTCCTGCAATCTGAGTTTCTTATGATTACGTTTAAATGTTAGAGCAATGTTAATCGAAGAACTTATGTATTCTTTTGTCAATTGAACCTATTCCCAATTCACAATGTGGGCGAGCGGGCGGGCGGGTTTGTGTCAGATGCACACGTAGAGTGTGCGTGCATTCGTGCATGTGTCTGCACGGTGGACCTGCACAGTTTGCTTTGAAAATATTTAATTGGGCATTAGTTCCTAATTATATTTGCAATCAGCAGGATTCAGAAGAAGTGGGTTTTTATGAAAACTAGGTTATCCAATACAATTCTACCAATCATGTTGGACATGTGAACACGCTTTATTCAGCTCTTGCCTTAGATGAATACCATGAAGTTTCTTGAGTTTCATGCCATGCAGCTTCACAGGTCATTAAATGTAATTTTTAAAATAGTGCAAAATCCAAGATGGCCACCAACAAAATCGACCAAGCAGCTTTCCGGGACCAACCATGGATCTGAACCTATGGATCCTTCCTGCCCAGCAGTTCTTAAGAACTCGCTTAAAGAATACGATGGACATATGCTGGATGAATAGACAGATGAGGCAGCAACACAATTACGTCAAATTAGTAACAAACTATTCAACAGCTAATGTGTATGGAATAAGTAATTTATAGTATATCACGATCTTACGAGTTGGTAGGGGGTGGTGGTGGGGGTGGGGTGTAGCTCATACTGATATAAATAGCGCAGTATTAAAAAATCCAAGAGGATGATATTTATTACTTAGAGATGTAGGAGATATAGGAGACGGCTTCTAAGCGCACATAATTTTTCCATTCTTCCCAGGAATGCCCCAGCCACACACGCCTCCCATTCTATGTGTGTGGAGGAGGGGGAGGGAAACCAAATCTTAGACACATTCCTCAAATACACCCACCGACATTGCACTTCGGCCATGTGTATCCAAATTATTTCTACCGTTGCATCTGCTTCACACGTCAACTCAAGAAAGTACCAGGAGAAATATTTCACCAGCATCTGCAATGGACCGTTTCACTTTTAGCTATGTCCTGTCCATCTCTATCTAAGCTCCACCAGCACTACGTCCGTGCTGGAATCGAGCGATCCCTGAACTCCCTAACTATCAATTTCCATAAAACTATACAGGTAAGCTATTGGATATTTTGGAACTAATTTGACTTGCAGCAACAGCATCCAGTCAAATTAGTTCAAAAATATCCAACAGCATGTTTATTAAATGGTAGAGACAAACACTTCGTACAACGTGTTGTACTATTAAGAGTTACAGACGGGCCAAATAGAATCATTGATGATGTAATGATTATGACGTCATCATACACGCCGCTTATTTGATTATGACGTCAGCTTGATAGATGGATACTCTAGAAAGGTGAATTACCTTTCGCATAGCATTTATGCTTGTGAAGACATCTAACTCGTTTAATGTTTTATCACTTCTATTAACACAAACGCCTTCTTTTTACCATGTCTATAGAGAGTGGATGCAATGTTCCAAGAGAGCATCTGTTTGGAGCTGTGAAATGAAGGCGGGTACTGGGCATCCGCTAACACACCGTGTATGTTTGTTTCAGGTTGTGAAGACGGGTACTCGTTATCGTATAAGCGACCTGGAGAGACGATGTATGACTACGGCAGGCATGTCACGTGCACATGTATTCCAGGGAACGACCCATATATTGACTATGGATATACGTTGTTTTTCTGGGACTGCCAGGATTCCAGAACGGCAATTGTTTAACAATAACTATGACAATGCAGGCGGAGATTTGGTCCCTTCAAACACTTGCAAGCGAGTATAAGGAAGGCACTGATGGTAGAGACAAATATTCGCATTTACGTATTTATGGAACGTGTTCTTGGCAATCAATATTAGCAGATAACGTGTCAACCAAAATGTTGCCAACTAAAGATGTTGCTCTCCGAATACAAGATGCTTGACATTAGAACCGCATTTATGGTTGTGTGTACTGTTCTCTACGACACGGAATCTTTAGAACGCTTTTAATATGTTAAAATGTTGTAGTAGTCATGTTCAGTCTGTTGTTAATAGCAATAACAATATACAAATTTGGTACCGATTAAGACTAACTTAGTTAACTTTAACAAGCTTTCGCCCATAAATGTGCTTCATCGGGATCTAAACAAAATTATGGCGAGCTACTGTCAGATTGCGCTAAATGCTGGAATCGCAAGACCTTTCAGAAAACATCCTACGATCTCATTTTTCGAAAAACTGTATTTCAAACAGAAAGTGGATCTGGAATTATATACGTAAGCAATGTATGCAAGTCAACGAAGTGTTTAAGTGTTTACATTCTTCAAACTTATAGCAATTGTATCTAAGAGGTGTGCCTAAGCTCACAAAAATAGCTTCACGAATTGTTGCACTCACGAACACCCACCCCACCCCACCCAAGAGGTAAATATTCTACTCTTCGTTGTTCTCAGACTCTAGCTGTTCCACAACTTATTGACCCAGATAGTAGATGTTCTACTCATTGTTACTCCAGACTGCAGAACCTCTACTAATTGTTGCCACAGACTATAGATGTTCTACTCATTACTGCCCCCAGACTGTATATGTTCTACTCATTGTTGCCCCAGACTGTAGATGTTCTACTCATTGTTGCCCCAGGCTGTGTGTTCTACTCATTATTGCCCCAGACTGTGTCTTACTCATTATTGCCCCAGACTGTTTGTGTTCTACTCATTGTTATCCCAGAATGTAGAACTTCTACTAAGTGTTGCCCCTGACTAGATGTTCTACTCATTGTCGCTCCCAGACTATTATAAAGATACTACTCGTGTTTGACAATAATTCGAAAAGTTTAATGACCGATGAAAACTCGCAGAGTTCTGTAGCTTGGGGGAAAAGGTGATATATGTTTGTCTATCTTATGACGAACATATATAATTAGATTATCGTCGTCGCCATCGCTGTTGTTGTCGTTGGTGCTTCCTCCTCCACCTCATCCTATCCTTGCTCTCGTCGTCGTCGTGGCGTTGCTCGTCAAAGTCATTTCCGTCGTCGTCCCTGCCATCCTCGTCGTCAGCATCGTCACCATCTATGTAATCACAGATGTTTCAAAGGAATCCATCGAGTCTATTAATGTTTGTGTCGTCTGTACGTTACCACATAATTTATCATGTATGCACCGTGGTATTACCTGTTCGTGTAGCGACGAGATCCGAGCTGCGCATTAACCCTTTCATGACGACGTCGTCCAGCCCCGACTCTAAACGAGTCTTGAGGAATGTCCATTTGCTGGCCAAGAGAAGACGCTTTTGGAAAACTTACCACTGAGATGACTGGTTCGTCAGTGGTAAATTGTCAAAAATTGCATTTTTGTCCTGCACATGGACACTAAATAAGAATATTTTTCCTGACCAAACCTACCCATTAAATGATTTAACGAAATACCCGGAGCAAAGATGAACGGCAAGCAATGAAAGCATTCCAATGTACTTAACGAAATATCCGGAGCAAAGATGAACGGCAAGCAATGAAAGCATTCCAATGTACTTAACGAAATATCCGGAGCAAAGATGAACGGCAAGCAATGAAAGCATTCCAATGTACTTAACGAAATAGCCGGAGCAAAGAAGCAATGAAAGCATTCCAATGTACTTAACGAAATAGCCGGAGCAAAGATGAACGGCAAGCAATGAAAGCATTCCAATGTACTTAACGAAATAGCCGGAGCAAAGATGAACGGCAAGCAATGAAAGCATTCCAATGTACTTAACGAAATACCAGGAGCAAAGATGCACGGCAAGCAATGAAAGCATTCCAATGTACTTAACGAAATACCCGGAGCAAAGATGCACGGCAAGCAATGAAAACATTCCAATGTACTTAACGAAATAGCCGGAGCAAAGATGAACGGCAAGCAATGAAAGCATTCCAATGTACTTAACGAAATACCCAGAGCAAAGATGAACGGCAAGCAATGAAAGCATTCCAATGTACTTAACGAAATACCCGGAGCAAAGATGAACGGCAAGCAATGAAAGCATTCCAATGTACTTAACGAAATACCCGGAGCAAAGATGAACGGCAAGCAATGAAAGCATTCCAATGTACTTAACGAAATAGCCGGAGCAAAGATGAACGGCAAGCAATGAAAGCATTCCAATGTACTTAACGAAATAGCCGGAGCAAAGATGAACGGCAAGCAATGAAAGCATTCCAATGTACTTAACGAAATAGCCGGAGCAAAGATGAACGGCAAGCAATGAAAGCATTCCAATGTACTTAACGAAATAGCCGGAGCAAAGATGAACGGCAAGCAATGAAAGCATTCCAATGTACTTAACGAAATAGCCGGAGCAAAGATGAACGGCAAGCAATGAAAGCATTCCAATGTACTTAACGAAATACCCGGAGCAAAGATGAACGGCAAGCAATGAAAGCATTCCAATGTACTTAACGAAATAGCCGGAGCAAAGATGCACGGCAAGCAATGAAAGCATTCCAATGTACTTAACGAAATAGCCGGAGCAAAGATGCACGGCAAGTAATGAAAGCATTCCAATGTACTTAACGAAATAGCCGGAGCAAAGATGAACGGCAAGCAATGAAAGCATTCCAATGTACTTAACCAAATAGCCGGAGCAAAGATGAACGGCAAGCAATGAAAGCATTCCAATGTACTTAACGAAATAGCCGGAGCAAAGATGATCGGCAAGCAATGAAAGCATTCCAATGTACTTAACGAAATAGCCGGAGCAAAGATGCACGGCAAGCAATGAAAGCATTCCAATGTACTTAACGAAATAGCCGGAGCAAAGATGAACGGCAAGCAATGAAAGCATTCCAATGTACTTAACCAAATAGCCGGAGCAAAGATGAACGGCAAGCAATGAAAGCATTCCAATGTACTTAACGAAATAGCCGGAGCAAAGATGATCGGCAAGCAATGAAAGCATTCCAATGTACTTAACGAAATAGCCGGAGCAAAGATGCACGGCAAGCAATGAAAGCATTCCAATGTACTTAACGAAATAGCCGGAGCAAAGATGAACGGCAAGCAATGAAAGCATTCCAATGTACTTAACCAAATAGCCGGAGCAAAGATGAACGGCAAGCAATGAAAGCATTCCAATGTACTTAACGAAATAGCCGGAGCAAAGATGATCGGCAAGCAATGAAAGCATTCCAATGTACTTAACGAAATAGCCGGAGCAAAGATGCACGGCAAGCAATGAAAGCATTCCAATGTACTTAACGAAATAGCCGGAGCAAAGATGCACGGCAAGCATTGAAAGCATTCCAATGTACTTAACGAAATAGCCGGAGCAAAGATGAACGGCAAGCAATGAAAGCATTCCAATGTACTTAACCAAATAGCTGGAGCAAAGATGCACGGCAAGCAATGAAAGCATTCCAATGTACTTAACCAAATAGCCGGAGCAAAGATGAACGGCAAGCAATGAAAGCATTCCAATGTACTTAACGAAATACCCGGAGCAAAGATGAACGGCAAGCAATGAAAGCATTCCAATGTACTTAACGAGATAGCCGGAGCAAAGATGAACGGCAAGCAATGAAAGCATTCCAATGTACTTAACGAAATAGCCGGAGCAAAGATGCACGGCAAGCAATGAAAGCATTCCAATGTACTTAACGAAATAGCCGGAGCAAAGATGCACGGCAAGCAATGAAAGCATTCCAATGTACTTAACGAAATAGCCGGAGCAAAGATGAACGGCAAGCAATGAAAGCATTCCAATGTACTTAACCAAATAGCCGGAGCAAAGATGAACGGCAAGCAATGAAAGCATTCCAATGTACTTAACGAAATACCCGGAGCAAAGATGAACGGCAAGCAATGAAAGCATTCCAATGTACTTAACGAAATAGCCGGAGCAAAGATGCACGGCAAGCAATGAAAGCATTCCAATGTACTTAACGAAATAGCCGGAGCAAAGATGCACGGCAAGCAATGAAAGCATTCCAATGTACTTAACGAAATAGCCGGAGCAAAGATGAACGGCAAGCAATGAAAGCATTCCAATGTACTTAACCAAATAGCCGGAGCAAAGATGAACGGCAAGCAATGAAAGCATTCCAATGTACTTAACCAAATAGCCGGAGCAAAGATGAACGGCAAGCAATGAAAGCATTCCAATGTACTTAACGAAAGGTCAAAGTCGTGGTGCTATATCACCCATACAGCCCACCAATACAGCCTGTATGGTCGATAGAAAACGTGTCTACGACATGCCCGGTATGAACCATCAAATTATGGTCACTAGGGACAGCCCGTCGTTTAGTACACATCTATGCACTCGTGCAGTTGGCTTAGTGGCTATTACATTTGGGTTTATCTGCTCGTAGGTATGTGTGTATAGGGCTGACTAAGATTTTAACACATAGCCTAGAACTAGAACTTTCAGCTTCAATCGAAAAATAACACTTGGGGAAGCGACAACACGCATATCTAGGAGCATTAAATGGACGTTCTTCTCATAGCTTGTAGACCTAGACTTTGCAGACCAGGCTGCTTTTGTATCATCAAAGGCTGTCCACATGCAGGAACAGCAAGAGAGATTAAAAGGCCATGCCAAACAGGCGGATTTGACCATGCATCAAAAGAGCCATGTGACGCGGCTGTATGACGAGAACATGGCAGTTAGTCTCGCACTGTTCTAACCTTTTGCTATTAGAACAAATGTCAGCCAAATTATCTTCAATCATTTACTTAACCTCAAAAGCATTGCCATTTGCTTGTCCTGTAAACGGAAGTACCGAGCCCTCGTTAATAAAGGTTGTTAATTAAAGATTTCCTATAATGTGCACTCCATAGTACCTGAAACAGGCAATTGATCTTATCTAAGCTGATCACCTGTCGATAAGGCCCAGCTGTAAAACGAGTTTTATTTACATATTTTATTCTACTGTATTGGTTGATTACCCAAATGATCGAAGCCATTATTTGTCATATCTATCGTATGATGATGATGATAAATAGTACCAAGTAGAATCCCTGCTCAGAATAAGTCAGTGTGTAACCACGGCCTTTCGGCTAGATTAAGATGGCCACACTTGCCAGTGTTGTATGCATCACTTTCAATCATGTTTCCATCTCGAATACTGTAAATGTCGGGTGGAAAAGCTCTCCAATACGTATGCGCATGATCTTATACACGATTAATAACATCAAGGGAAGTAACTCATTATAAATCATGGAGGCATATTAAACCTATGAGTTATCTCCATCGAATGCCTGAAGTAATCAAGTCTGTGTAGAGTCTATGGTCAACAGACAATATGGGAGATAATAATGCAACCCCAAATCCTCAGTTCGCATGAATTGTCTCCCTTCAGTTAGCAACAGCTTCAAGTCAAAGCATCACAAACATTTCAAACAGATTATCTTTTTGAAAAAGATCAAATGTCTAAATAACCAATGTTTCGATCTTCAGATAAGCTTTTAATTTGCCTCATATTCTAATAAATACAATATCCCGAAAATACGAACAAAGTGAAGATACTTCCAGATGCCATTGTGTACAGTCTGAGTGATAAACACCATCTTAACGTGGTTCGCTTTCAGTACTTATTAATTAATATACAAAATTGTAACTCGCTGCTAGTCGCAGGTGTAATATAATGAGGCTGTCATCAAGTGGCAGAAATGTACGTGGGCAGAAAGCATATTCCCGGAAGAATCTCACAAGCATTTCCGGACCTTCTGTCTCGGCTTTAAATCACTTAGTATCGCTACACCAATCTCAGTTCCGTCGTTTCTGATCCATCTTTAAATGATATTTGCTGAAGTTGTATGGAT
Organism: Chaetoderma sp. LZ-2023a; assembly: GCA_034401795.1. NCBI lineage: Eukaryota > Metazoa > Mollusca > Caudofoveata > Chaetodermatida > Chaetodermatidae > Chaetoderma > Chaetoderma sp. LZ-2023a. The sequence goes on from CM067374.1 coordinate 31,250,063, forward strand.
CGGTGAGGGTGATTTGTACCTCTGCCGAAGATAATGTATAAAAACAGCCATATCCCCTACCTCCTCTGATAATTATTCACGCTTTGGTGCACCCTTAACACCCACCACACACACACCACCACCAACCACCCCAGGGGGTGATTTAGAGGGGGTGCAGGGGGTATGTACCCTTTTAACCCTCAAAATAATTATTTTAGTAACATTGTTCCTTAGTGTCCAAAGGCATGCCATTACTTTTGGACTAATACTATGCATTATTTGTGTATGCATGGGTGAATCAGTTGTAAGAACCATAAAAATCTATCACATCTGTGTGAGAAAATTGTTGACACCACCCCCTCCCAAAAAAAAGTTTTACAGAAGAAACCCACTATTCAGACCCTCCTAACAAAAAATGTTGTTTGTGCCGCTAGGTTTAGCTAAAGAATTGTATGTAAGCTTAACTGTTGGAGCCCTAGGTAACTTCCCGATACCACTCTACTTATAGTGTTCAATTACATGTTTGTTTCTAAAAAAGAATTTCGCTGAATGACACGGTTAAAGCTAGATTTACAAAAAAAATGTGATTTTTTTTTTCATTGAAAATATATGGTGTTTTTTTTTATACTACTGAGGCTGCTGGAAATGGCTTCTAAGGTCATCTAATTTTCAAAAAGTCCATCTCGAGACAGGACCCTCCCCAACTTGTGCCTCACTCTACCAAAACCTGTATCCGCCCCTGAACGTATCAACGTATCAACGCAGACTATTGTGGGGAAACTCATTATCAAAGATAACATTTAATGATAGACTTCAACCCAAATACGCGATGGTCAATATTTGTAGAACGACTATGCTAGTACAAATCAATAGTCATAACTGCAGGGGCGGATACAAGTTTTGGTAGATGGGAGGGGTGCACAAGTTGGGAAGGGGCCTATCTCGAGACGGGGTGGGGAGGGGTGGGGTGTCCTCCCTGAGAAATGTTTGAAAATTAGATGGCCTTAGAAGCCATTTTTTGCAGCCTTAGTAGTATAAAAAACACTATTTTTTCAATGAAAAATCATATTTTCTTGCTAAAATAACTATTTTCGGGTTAAAAGGGCACACACTTAGAGAAGGGAGGGGTGCGCACCCCCTGCACCCCCTCTAAAGCCGCCCCTGTACTAGCAGTTGAACTTCCATTCTAGAAATTCCTAAGATATTGAAAACATAAAAAGAAATCTGATTGTAGAATTCACCAATGTTTCACAGAGACCGCCAGAGTATTCTCTCACTATTGCCGTGATGATTCATTGACCCAGAGTATGCACGCTATAAGTGATATTGTGTGGGTAAGGCAGTACCTGATTTCTGTGAAGTCTATCTATAATTCTCCTACGGGTTGCATCCTTCGTGATGAGAATAGAACGTGTGGCACCGGTAATTCGTCTGGAATTGCCAAACTGTCTAGACCAGTGGCGAATGCAAAGGGTGGGGTGGGGGCACTCGGGGGCGTGTACTCCCCCCCCCTCCCCACCCCCGGCCTGGCAGGCCTGTCAATTTTTTTTACTTACCTGCTGGTGTTAGAGTGAGCCCATTTTCAAGACCTAACTCCCTTGAAATTTTGGGTGCCGGCCCCCCCCCCACCTCTCCCCACCGGGCAAATGACCTCCTGGATCCACCCCTGTAGACACACTGATGATTATTTTAATTTCTTTCCAGTATGGAAGTTTCATTTTGAGTCACCATGCGAAGAAACATTGGTGCGCAAAATAGCAAATAATACCAAATGTGTGACCGGCCCAGAATTTCTGTATAAAAACCGTATGAAGTAACAATACAGAGAGACCATTACATTACCAAAATAAAATAGAATTTTCCACAACTTATTGCTATTTATCAGCATATGTCTGTTTAATATATCATACACTGCATATGTCAATACATTTGATTATGAAATTACATTTATGAAACGTCATGTTTAACTGTCTCGCTGCTGTAATCCACCAGACAATAATTTCAATCAGCAAAAACTCTTGACTTGCTGAATATTTTGAAAAAAAATTTGACTGAAAGTTGTTAGTGTCTTAGCCACTAATAACTTTCAGTCAAATTGTTTTCAAAATATTTAGCATATTCAGAGATATAAACCCCGGAATGTGTCGTCTGCAAAAACTCGGCGGTTAGACGATTAAAACACGACTACAAGCTACTATTCTAAGCCAGTACCTTTTAAGACCAACTGTGTATAATTTGATGAGCTTACTCACATAAATATTCTTCATGACGTGACAAGGCAAGAAGTTATTGGTTTGGTGTCTATCGAGTCCCTGATTCCAGGTCACATTCTATCTTATATCCTATCTAGACGTGGTCAGAAGTGGCATATTTACAATATATACAAAATATTACACACAGAGCTAAGAATGAAAGAATTAAATAATGATGATCAACAATATACATGAAAGGATTTGTCAATCCATTTTGTTCGGTAAGTGCTGCTATAAGACACCAGGTATTAACTAACCCCCCATTAGTCGAGTCAAATTGTAGGTTGACCCAAGACAAATTGCAACAGAATTTCTTTCTCTGGAATGAATTTCAGACATGTCTCCTGAACAACATACTAAAAGTATACGTAAATATATTTGGTGGATAGGCTTCAAAATTGCATAATATGCAAATTAGCTATTTCAATTATTGAAAAATTGATTTTATGCAGTAACTCTGTATCGAAGCAACCAATAATGGCAAATGAACTGTCTAGAGCCATAGTGTAAGGGTATGTGAATATGATTAACACATTTCTGTGTTAATTATGTACCTAATAGTTTGTACAAGTATGCAAATTAATACCAAAATTAAGAAAAATATTTCATGGAAAATATATTCATTTAGACATTAATAACTGCCAGTAATTAAAAAAGTCCCTAGTGTAAAAGGTCACTGGTCATCATCGAGGTCAAGCTTGGGTGAGTTAGCACAACTCAAACCGTTGCACTCTCCACACATCCATGAGCAGTCAAGCACATGCTTCTTGCATGTGCATCTAGTCATGTTGCAACCTGTTTTGCAGTTGCATCTGAACACTTCAGTGAGTTTTACTGGAGCATGTGGAAGGTCCATTTGTGTCTAGGGACTAACTTACCATCACTGACTTAGTGAGTTTCCACCCCATTTGTCTGGTTGCATTTGTCCAACGTTACCGTTCCAAGTCTGAATTTGTAAGTACACTCTAAGGCTGTGATACTGAGTAGCCGCTGATGTTCGTGGCAAGCTATGAGCCTCGACATATTTGGAACATTTCGCTACTTTGTAACAAAAACGTGTGCATCGTAAGTCATCAAGACATTCATCTTCATGAACATTACACACATACAAAGGCTTTCTCTCCTGCTGTGATAATGTCATCCTTTGTGGTGTCAATCGCTTGGGTGAATAGGTCAGCAAGTTACATGAATTGGATACCGTTTTGTATTTTCCTTAGTGCAATGGCTTTGCCAATGCCATACACTCGGGATGTTGTATCTGAACAAAGTAAGGCATGGACAAAATGAATTCTAGCACATACATTCGCTCTCAAAAGGCAAGAGAAAGGAAAATATTATCCATTGCAAATTGCGAAATAAATGTGGTCAACTAAACAGTGATTTGCATCATTTCCACTTATTGGAAGATCCCAATTGTACGCTGTGTCTGGTTCCAGAAACTGCTTTTCACTACGTTTTGACTGTCCAAAATGGACAGCTGAACGTCGCAATATGTTGAGCTTTGTGAATGAAGTAATGCCGGTTGCTTCGCTCGACCTCATTTTGAATGGTAGCAAAGAACTATCTGATGTGATAAATACATCGCTGTTCATAAGAATATGCAACTTTATAAAACAAACATAGATTCTAATGAACATTATTATTATTATCATCTTCTTTTCGATCGCTGGTATCACACTTGGAGAGCCGTTCTCAAGATGAAATCTGTGGTTTTCTGCAGTTCTTCCACAGGCCCATACAGCTTTTCAAGAATAGAGGTTGACAAAGGCCAGATCTCTTCTCTCAGCAGCTGATACGTACTGCAACATTGAAGTATGTGCTCTGTGGTCTGTTCTGCTTCTCCACAAGGACAAGTGGGCGATGTCGTAAGGTGGAACCGCCTGTACATGGGTTGGTTTAGTCTGTTGTGTCCAGTTCCGAGACGAAAAATGGTCACTTGCTCTGGCCTCGAGAGATGATGGTAGGCATCTTCTGATTGAGGTGTTCTATAGAGGGACTTAATGATAGTCTTCATCTCTGTATGGGTAACCATGTTTTCTGTATTATTATTATTATTATTATTATTAGCTCTCCTGGTCCGAAGGACCATGTGAGCCTAAGTAAGGGCGATCGTCCGTTGTCCATCTTTCGTTCGTCCATCTGTCGCCTGTCATGCATTAAATTTTGCTTTAACCCTTTAGTGACGAAATTTGTTCCTGAAAATTAGCATATTTGCTTTTTGAATGCCCATTTGCGGGACGAGGGGCGACTGGTTTTTGGAGTTTGCGACTGGAAGGACTGGCCCAGTTATCGGGTCAGTCATTTCAGTTGTAGATTTTCAGGATTAGTCTTCTCCTGGTCTACAACTGGGCCCTCCTCTAGACCACTAAGAAGGCCGGACTTGGCCGGTGTCGACACTTAAGGGTCAAAATTCTACTCCTCTTAAATGCCTTGGCGGATTTCAACCAATTTTTGGTGCAAAGGCCCTATGGTGGATAGCCCATAAATAAATACCAATTGGAGTTTTGATCAAACAATTGTCTGAGTGAAAATCTTAGTTTTTTCTTTAAAAATCGTCCGGAGATTGCCAAAATGATACTCCTCTTAAACGACCTGACAGCTTTCAACCCAAATTTCGATATTTTCCGGTGCAAATGATCCAGGTGAGCAACACTGGCCCATGGGCGTTTTGTTATGACTGTTGGGCAAAATTATTGGCCTCACTATCCTCTCTTCACTATTCAAATCTCTCTCTCTCTCTCTCTCTCTCTCGATTATATAAATACTCAATATGATGTACATGTATTATAATATTTAATCTGTTTATACGTTTACTTTGTTATTTTGTGTATATGTTTATGTTTGTCGCCTATAAATTTTTTCTGTAGGGAGAGGGCGTTTCTAAGTTTCGAACAACTAGTGCCCAATCCCATTGTAATATATGCAATAAAATATGTTTAAAAAAAAATTTGCTCCCAAGATGTCGTTCATCTATTTCATGTTCCACACCCACTGCCGAAATGTTCCTCTAATTTCCTTTTCATGTATATGATGCTGTATAACCATATTCTGAACCTTGGAGAAAAATCTCCATTTTCTTTATTAGGTTTGTCACTGTTATCTGTTCATCATCATCTTCCTATAAGTACTTGGTAACCATGAGAAATGCTTTATTTCTTTCTGTTTCATCTAGTCGACCATGCTTACGCTTTTTGACACTTATCTGAATCAGAGGAATGTTGTTGTGGAATCTGCTTGCCAGTCCTAAAGTTGATACTGCAACTCTGATCGTAAACACCGTGAGCTGCTTTAAGGTCCTGAACATATTATCTTTGAAGCATTCAGGTCTAACCGGAATAACGCCAAAACCAGATTGAAGGCGTCTCAGGTACAGTTATTCTTTTCTGTTCACTGGCTATATTTCGTGGATTGATAAACACCTGTCTGTACTCTTGATGCACACATTGTCCTTCTTGAGTCCTTATACTACTTTGACGTGCCTCACTAGCATGATTAATACCATCGCTTCCCTTTTCACGGAGAATGACGGTCGGCTGGCCATCAGATAAACTGTGTTTTCAAATAACACATTCACCCTCCATGCTCAAATCCCGAAAATGGAACACAATTAGAATAATTTATGTTAGCATGTAAAATTGCAGATGCTTGTTTGAATGTGGCGTAAATTTATGAATCTGAAACTAGATTCATGTTAATTGCTTTAATTTTACTTTTATTTCCACTTTTGCAAATTACCCTGGACAAAATATTTTGAAGAATAAACAACCTGAAAAACAATTACGCTAAGAAGCCCGATTGTATATCTTAATTACCCGAGGATGAGTTTAAATTTACTACTCAAGTGAACAATCACTATATAAGAAGACACTATAATTCTAGCATGGGGTTTCCACAATTTGAAATAGTTGCGTGTTGTACTGTATCATGATTTATTTGACTACTTAACCTTTCATAGCAACTGATTTTCGTTTTTCGAGTCATACATCTTATTAGCATGTTGTAAAAGACCAACATTTGTATCTCGAAGTATGAAGTACACTTAATTTAGCATGATCGTATGTCATAAAATCAATTTTTCAATAGGTAATTTGCATATTGTATAATTTTACACCTATCCACTAAATATATTTAAGTATACTTTTAGTATGATGCTCAGTGGAAATCCTGGAAATGCATAACCATACAATAAATTATGTTGCAATTTGTTTTGGGTTGAGCGCCATAATTGTCTAGATTGACTGGACTATTGTTTCAAGTTAACATTTTAATTGTCAAACTAGCCAAAAGGTCTGTGATGTCTGTTGAGAAATGTCCATCTGTAGATCAAGTATCCTATTTTCTAAAATTTACCACTGAAATGACTGGCTCGGTTACCGAGCCCGAGCCAGTCATTCCAGTGGTAAAATTAAGAAAACAGGGCACTCTTAGCCTACATATGGACATTGACTAGGCCGAGTTTTCGATTTCTTAATCCATTAATCGTCTGGTCCACCAAAAATGGTACCAGTAGTGACCATGAGGAATGTCCGTTTGTAGGAAATTTAAGTGTGAAAATTATAATTTTCTTGCAAACGATCTTGACCATTAAATGGTTAATACTATGGGTAGTAGTTTGAGTGCTTTGAGGCGCTGTTGACACATGACGGGTTAAGATGTGCGGGAGGCCATTACAGCCATGATAATTAACACTGAATAGACACACTGTTGAATGAATGGATGAATAAATTAAAATAAATCGCTGAAAGGTTCTAAAATAATATATGTAAAAGACAATGCCAATACAATGATAAGTAAATAAATGGAGAATTAACTAAATTATAAAATGGAAACCTAAATTAAAAATGCATTAAAATACTATTAAAGCTTAATTAAAAACTATTTTAAAATAGAAAATTACAATATTATTTAACCTTTTAAAGGTAAAATTGAGTTCAGAAAATCAAAACGTAAAATTAACGCAAGCTGACTGAGACTAAAGTATTAATTTCAATAGTTTTATCAATCTGTGCATCACAAAGTGAGTTTGTGATCTCCTTTACTTTAAACTTTTCATGGCTAAACACGGTGAAGAATGCCAAAATAAATCATCTATTGAATGTCCACTTACAGGCTAACATAATGCTTTTCTTACAAATTTATCATGCCAGTCACAATCATGCTAGCGCTACATTTTCAAAAATAGTTCTCCCTTGGTCTGTAAATGGAAATTCTATGCAGATGCCAGTCTTCATCACGAAAGCGTTAAGATGTACTGCATATATCGTGAATGCTCATTTACATACACGTGAAATACTTATAGAAATATCATGATTACACGTGTAATAGCATTACAGGTAAAGACTTTAGCTACGGATGATAAACTGTCCTGTCAAAATATTGGATGGATTCTTTTTCAACTGGACTGGCTGCTGTCCTCCAACAAAGATTTCATAAACACCTGAAATAGAGTAGGATGTAAGGTGTTGTAATACAATGCGACATAATGCAACGAGCTGATCGGCAAGGTAAGGTGTTAGAATATTCTGTGACATACTGTAACTAGATCAAGGAACATATAAGGTGTTAGAATATATTGTAGCATACTGTAACTAGATACACAAGCGTACATTAGTTGAGACAATATAGATACCATATATGACATACGTGTATATTTACAATGATAAATAGACACACAATAAACTTTCAATGGGCAAAAATGGGTTGAATAAAAAGAAATTTGCAAACCAAGAAAGGAATATTGAGGGAAGCCGTGACCGGAATGACTGACTCACTTAATGGCATGTTTTCTAAAAAATCCTTTTTGTTCATAAATGCTCATTAATTTTGTCAAGAAGTGAGTTTTGGTGCCAAAAGGTTTAACTAGATTGTGTGAGACGTAAAATGTCCATGTCGATGACCACACGTGTCTAGCAATAAGTTACCGATGTGGGTTAGAGGGTGGTGGGGGGTGTTAGGGGGGGTGGGGGGAATAACTTAATGCCGGGGTGATTGTGTGCAGGATATTAAAATGGTACTCTCTTCAGTCACAACTCCTATTCTGAAACATTGAATGATATACCTGCTATTCACCAGCTGTCGGTAATACTAGTATTCCAATACATTACACATTATTTTATCTTTCACTAGTGTAATAAAGTCACACTTTAGTGACATGAACTGCAAACAATATTACAACATGCAAACCTCTGCCTGATTAGTGAGGCATGCGCTACTTAATAGCCACGTTGCATAGCACCGATGAGGGATGCGGTATGTGACAGTCTCTTGTTATTGACAAACAGTTGTGACATGTAATAGTAGCTACCAAACATGACGATACATTTCAAAGAAACACTGGGAAAATGTAGTCAGTCAATTAAAGATAATTTTACTTTTGAAATCATGATTGGTTATCACTGTATTTTGTTGTGCATTTGCCAGAATTCTCCGTAGTGAAAGGTTAGAGTGATAAACAGCAAGTAATAATGCTAACTGCTAAGAAATTGACAAGAATCAATGTAAAAACAATAGCTTATGCAATAACTAGAATCTCACACTCGTTGCCAGTTCATATCAGATTTATCACACTGGTTTAGTATTATCTCATTTGAAACTCGCTAACCATAATTCCAAATGAGATCTTACTAAATCAGTGTGATAAATTTGACACACAATGTCAACTCGTGTGAGATCCTCTATTACGCCTTACATTTAGTACATCTGAACTGTACGATTGACATGTAATGACATCTATAGAACAAGCGCTAAAAGTGCCTCATCGTTAATCACAAATAGAGCTATGGAGTGAAGCTGCCAGACTAAAGTTCATATGCAGAAACAATCCCAAAGAATGAGGAAGCCGGACCCCAACAAAAGAGTGGCAGAATTTGACAACAATTTGTTTACGAGTGACATTTTTTCACAATACTCGGAGTAGAATTGGAAATACACAGCTTTATGCACATCATTTATACCGTGCAAAATGAAGTGATGCTGTGTCACTTGTTGTCACAAATATAATTAAATTAAACCAGCACCTGATAATGAGGTAGTGATGCAAGGATAAATCTTCGGAAAGAGTTACTAAAGGTTGTTGTTGGTTTACACAGCAACTGGGTTTAAAAAGTACCACAATCAGCAATAGAATTGAATCCAATCACAGTACAAAGGTGGACATACATTAGTGTGACTGTGTCCATGACTTGGTGCTGGACCCATCCCAGTACATAGCAAGGATGTTTTGATACTTGGAGTTTCTGGTGCCATGATACAGGTTTCAGAAAGGTTGTGACACACTTTCTCAATGTAGCCCAGTGTCCGGGACCAATCAGGTACCAGGCTCATATAACATTGTAAATCTGAACTCTAGGAAACAATTTATTGTGTTCCTACAAACACCCAAAATTATGCCTTCCAGTTAATGGCAACAAAGTTCCGCAACCAGAGTTTCCTAAGATTACTGATTGTAGGAAGAAGAGTTTCAGGAACAAATTTATAAAACTTGTTTCTACAATGTTTCAGAAGAACAAGTTCTAACAAGAGTGCCGCCTAACGGGGCTTAATACGTTCGTCTTTTATGAATTTTAAACTTGGTTAAATATGGTCAGATCTCGCCGAAATAAAATCATGACACTTCGTCTCTAATTAATATGTCCACTCAGGGCCGGATTTAGGCCTGATGCCATAACCTATACCATCGAGTGTGTTTCGAGGCCCGCACACGGGAAAATTGAAAATTAGATTCTCGGATAAGCCATTTCCCTAATTCCTGAGAGATGATTGTAACATACAACACGATGGGGCATTATTGGGATAATATCAATGACATTGTAACTTAGAATAATTGTAACCATGACAGAAGATGAAATTTTACTTATCTTAAATCACCGGGCAACAACTTCTAATTAGAATTTCACAAATCATTTTCAATTTTAAATATTAGCTGGTCATTTAAGTCTTGAAAGGTTCGAAAATTAAGTCCACCATCTGGAAAAAGCGTCAGCCATGCAGAGAATCTGTGAGGTTTATACTATCTGCGCAGATTTCTTGCATTTAATAGCGATTTCAAAATAACACTTAGTTTGCGTTTAGGAGCCCTGACAATAGTTAGTGGCCCTGTGCACAGTTTGTCTGCCCTGCCAAAAGTTTGGCCCTGGTTCTGGGAATAGATTAGAAATAGTATTTTAAAATAATTATTATATTTTGCAAGTGCGATTTGTTATCTTTACATAAAACATTTTTTTGGTTAAGCAATTTAGAGGCCCCCCCCCGTAGTTTGAGGCCCTAAGCTGCAGCTGATTTAGCTTAATGATAAATCCGGCACCGAGTTCACTAGAAAAGGAATTTCAAATGTAGGTTCAAAACTCCCTGAGATCCGGCCCCAGAAAAAATGTTCTGCTCCTGTCAGGGGGGATAACTCTCACACATATGGATGGATCTCGCTGAAATAAAATCAATAATACTTCGTCTCTACCTAATACGTCCACTGAAACAAAATCTTTCAAATGTAGATTAAAAACATTTTGAGACATGGCTGGCCACGACATTTTTACTCATTTTAAGCACTTCATGGTGGATAACTGTCACAGCTATGGACGGATCTCGCGGAATCAAAAGCATGACACTTCGTCTCTATGTACGATGTCCACAGAAAAAATTGTATACTTAGATTAAAAACGTTTTGCGAAATAGCATGGACACAAAACCTTTTACGCGTTTTAAGCATTTCAAGGGGTGGTGGGGATAACTGTCATAAACATTGACGGATCTCGCCGAACCAAAATTATGACACATAGTCTCTACCTAATATATCCCCTGAAAAATATTTCAAACAGATTAAAAACCTTTTAATGGATTTGCTAACAGACGGATGCACAGATAGACGGACAGATAGATGGATAGACAGACGGATAGATGGACAGACAGGCAGAGAGACGCCATGCCCCATCACATAATACAACCCATTTCTTCTAATATGTTCACTGAAAAAAACAAATGCATTTGCTAACAGGTGGACAGATGGATGGAGAGATATACAGACAGATAGATGGACAGACGGACGAACACACAGACAGACAGACAAACAGATGCCACGCCCCATCACATAATATAACACATTTCTTCAAAACAGGCATATAGAAACGTTTGGTTTATCAAGACAAGGAAAAACGTTTGCGAAGCCCTGATTCAGCACCAAATTTCATCAATTAAATGCCTGCATTAAAGCTTACTATAATGCCTGTCTGTATGGTGTATCCGTGAAGCAGTAACGGTTAATGTAATGCCTGACTGTATAGTGAATAAACCAGTAATGAGTTATATAATGCCTGTCTATATAGTGAATCGATGAACCAATAATGAGTAATGTAATACCTGGCTGTACTGTGTATCCGTGAACCATGTCGATCCAGACCTGCATTCGCTCAGCACTGATTTCAAAGTGGACTGTCTTAGTTTCACCATTAGCAAGAGATATCCGCTGGAATGCGACAAGCTGAAGCTGTGGCGTGGTGACAGTGGCATTCAACCACCTCATGTACAACTGTACCACCTAGAACATGAGAAAGATCATCATCATCACTATCATCATAATCATCACCAGCACCACCACGTCACCATACAAATTATTATTATTTTTATTATTATTATTACTATTATTATTATTATTGAGTGCATGCACCTAATACGTCATGTGTGTATTTCAAACATAATGACGTATTAGGCGCATGCACGCACTAATTTTCGCCATGAACATAGATGGATAGTCCAATCTTACATGGTTTCTTTAGGTGCACAAAATATGGTCAGTGTTCTGATCTAAGAGGAGTTATTCCTGCTACAACAGATGTGTAGTGACATGTCTTATGCGAAATAATATTGAAATCATGAAATGAAAATTTCTATTTTGGACACATTACATACCTCGTCGCCTTTAAATGGACCGATGTTTTTGACAGCCACTGCCAAATTGACTGTCCCACCAGGAGTGATAACTGTTGGCGATATTCTCAACGCACTGTATTCAAATTTGGAATAAGATAGTCCATAACCAAATGGATAAAGCGGATCTCCTGTGAAATATCTGTATGTCCTCTGTGACATGCTGTAGTCAATCATGGGTGGAACCTGAAATTTGAAAGAGAGTAGCAGCATTTTATTATTCATCATACTTTCAATAGAATGAATAGGTCTGCCCTTATGACAGTGGTGTGGATGAGTGATTGTCAGTGTTGCCAGCACAGTTTTTTGTACAACTCGAATGAAATGTTGAATCTACAGGTGACCAATTCAAATGCAAGAAACCACCATTCATTCTATAACAAACCATGTGATCATTATAACATATTTGATTGGTCGAACTATAGATAATAATACGACTCCAGTCTTCAATGGCATCTCACTGAGTGATTTGAGTAGATGAATGAGCAGTTTCTGTCTTTATGCTTAATACCTAGCATTTACAGCACATAAACATGAGAGGGGTATTACGTGCAACCATACGCTGTGGCATATCAGATGAGTGTACTATTGATTTTATGAAGAAACCCCATTGAAGAATCCCAATGGCCCATGCCTCGGCAGTAACGACTATGTAGACTATAGTGTAGATGATTTACACGTTTGGAAGGTTCTTGGTCCCATCTTACAAATTCAAAGTTTCCTAATCAAGAACTAGATTAATAAATAGAAGTGTGTAATTAATAAGCTAAGAGAAAGGTTAACGATTGTCCAAGATGATAAGCTGATAAATTAACTATTCTCACTGTTGCATCTTATTTTCTATACAGTAGTTTGACTTGAGACATAGCGCATCAAAGCATATCATACTTTTCCTTTTTAAAACTACCAGAACAGGCAATGGTATAGGAGTATTCTGACACAAATCACATGGTCCAACGGATCAATCCTAATTCAGAATACACCATGACGTGGCTGTCAATAGCCACCACTCATTCACGAGCTTAAGAACTATTTAGGTAGACAACTATGTTACAGTAGACATTGTACAGCATTTCATAACTGCGTTTCATGATAAACATGTGAAATTGCTTATAACCAATTTCCGGATAATTCAACATTCCCTTTTAAATGTATATCAAGAAATTTGAAAACCAATGGCATGTGTGCACTGCGACCATTACTAAAACGACTCAGATTCTATGAGCACAAAGAGCAATATAAACCCAAACTAACTGTGCCCTAGGCTTTCTGGTGGGTTAATCTTCAAAAACCATTATCTCTATCAGTTTATGATGATATCAAAATACATGTGTAGTATATTAGCAATAGTGTATAGATTAACTATAAATTCAATGTAAATGGGATTTGATAGAAATGTAGAAAAATCAAATAGCTAGTCTAATAACAAAAGGACTGGGTTAAACTATTGTGGCTCAACAACTGAACGCTGTGGTATGCTGAGCTAACTGAAACTGTTTCAGACATATGGTATTAGAGAATAACTTAAAGGGTGCGATTTATGTGTACCCCTCTGATATGACATTTACCTAGTTTTTCATAAAGTTCCCTTTTAAAATCAAGGTGCATGGCATCAATGTGAGTCGCTTAGCAGATGCAAACTCAACTGGCACACACAGTTATTGAGATTTCCAGGATATACTCTTGAAGAATCCAACTTTTCCCTCTGTGATGATGTTATGGTTGTTGAGTTGCGATCTTATGCTGTATCAGATGATGAATGCATCAAACACACACTCACAGTTTCAAGCAATCTTGCTCACAAATGACAAAGGTATGTGAATGTGTTTGGCTTTACATATGGCATAGTACATTACCTGATACAAGCTAGTGTACCATGTGTATGGCAAACGCGCAGCCGGATTTGCATCACCATTTGTGGTATTCAATGTAAGGACATTGTAAATGGCGAGGCCAGCAGTCTGAGCGGGAAAGAAACACTGAAGAATGGAGATGACTTTATCTGATGCATCTGGTACCTGTAAATCGACCGGCCCGGCACTAAACACCAGCATGACAATGCTACCCTTAGCTTAAGAGAAACAAAAACACGAATTAATTCAGGATATTTAAGGTAAATTATATTTACTATATAATAATGAGTTTAAATCCCACAGAATACTTTGAACGCTATTTGACAGAAAGGAATTTATTCATGCTTTATTCATATTTATTCTTGATTGCAACTTTCTTGCATATTACAATTAAATAAAAATAGTTCATCATTTTAATACTTGAATTTACTATCCTCATTGAAAGTTAACCAAACAGGTAATAACTGCTGGTGCTTTTGAAGATAATTTAACTGTAAGCTGCAAGCAGTAAGATTAATTTAGAGATTTTCAACACAATATTTCATTACATCTTAAAGAATTTATGTTCTCTTCAGTCTGTCAAGTTGCCATGTTTATTAAGACTACATCACAATCATTGGCAGACTATACAAGTGCAACAGATGCGAGAAAGCTACACTATTATACCATATCTGATGACATCATTGACAAGCTGACTTTGATAACCAGGAAGATCCATGTTGCTTCTGTCATTGCCTTCAGTCTCTATAGCCTGACCTGTTAACGCACATTATTATTATTATTATTATTATTATTATTATTATTATTTTGCAAACCCTATAAGGAGACGAGTGTATTGTATTTGATTCTGCAAGTGTGTGTGTGTGCGTGCGTGCGTGCGTGCGTGTGTGTGCATGCAGGTGTCACATCCTCACAATGGAAGCAAAGCTGTCAAATCAAATTTAGTTTTTAGCCAAGTAAAAATTTACATTCATGGTTGTTTTGAGTGAGTGGGTATTCAGGGAACAAATAAGTATTCCCATAACAACAAATGAACTTTCGATTAAAATTATATGCCCTCAGAATTATTCTTTAGTTTCATATGATTTAATATCACGAGATGAAAGACGAGGAGCATTTGAAGTAAATCAGGACAGACATTCATGGATATTCGGTGCATGAAAGCATAAACATTGAGATTTGATCAAGAATCTTATTGAATTTAGTCTCACCTGTTCCCACGGTCAGAAAAACAATGTCTGCCTTTGAAGCCACGTCTCTGACCTCAGACTCGTTATAAGTCACACACTTCGTATCCGAGCAACCGGCGCCATAGATGTGATTGTTCCCAAAGAATTTCAATATGTCGTATACAGGGGAAATAAACGTTTTGTCCACATCGGCAGAATAGTCACCAAACAACTGGTCTACAACTGTTACATATGGACCAACCATCTGAAAAAATATAATTAGTAATTTAATGAGGAAAACTAGAATGAAAGACATTCGCTAGAACACACTGATCACTTTGTCATTAGTGGCCATATAGATCTCAATACCAGAGAATTATATTGAAAATGTCAAAGCCGAAAGCGGTATTAAAACAGAAATGTGATTGCAATGCAGTCTGTGAATCACTTCCATTCTGTTAAATTCTACCCACGAATCGTACTTGCAATCCCTTATCCAGAAAACACACACATGTAATGGTTCCATGCAATATTTTATGGGTGATGGTGATAAGTGATTTTCTTCTGCGGTTGAAAGTTGTAATCATTTTCCATAAGCCTTCTCCACCTTGTCTTGTCTGCTGTGAGCATTATAATTTCTTTAGGTTCATATTCGTATTTCGCTTCCAATGGATGAAGTTCTAAAGCGTTTTGGGTGGGCATATTTTCAGACTTTTGCAGAACTTGTCCAAACATTGACCATCACTAGTTATTAGGCTGTGTGACAGCGGTGATTCGTGATGACTTGCAAGTGTTTGCGATGACAAACATCAAGCTCGTTCAAGAGTATCTTTACAGTTGCCCAGCTGTCACATTTGTATGTTCGCCATCCAAGTTTCTTTCTGAATAACATGGTTCTCTGACAAAACCTGACTATCCATGGCAATGCAGCCAAAGATACCCCAGAGAAGTATTCTGGAAGATATTAGTAGAAAAATAACTTGGCTTTATTAAGAGTGATTTCTTGCTTGAAAACATTGATGGGGAGACAACATCAAATTCAAGTATATTACCAAATAATTGTAGTTGGTGAACGGATGAGACATAAGAATGGAACGACAGAATGCCAATTCTAGAAGGTTGCCCTCATCGTACATGTGTACAGATGTGTATTTTGAAGTTTTTAAATTGATATGCTACACGCAAACTGAACTGATGTAAAAGGCCTATAACAAACTTACCCCAACCACCTTAGATATTTTCTTTGGTATCGGCAGGAATCCCTTGTCATTTTTCAGAAGGACGAATGAGTTCATGGCAGCTTTAAGAGACAGTGCTTGGTGCTCAGGACTCTGAACCAGAGTGGATAAGTTTAGTTTCATGTACGGGTTCATATCAGGCGGGTCAAACTCACCGAGGCGCATCCTTGTATAGAACAAAGGTCTCGCCTGGAAGAAAACCAACACAATAAATGTTAAAGTGACTTTTAAAAGTTAATTGAATAATAGACATTGATAGTTCAAGCAGTAGCTTGAACTATCAATGTATATTATTCAATTAACTTTTAAATTTACTAACTGTTGACCCTATTGAAAGCAGCTGTGCGTTTAGCTGATAGTTTCTAAGACAGCTACATCATACATCTATCAGAAGCATACCATGCAAGCTAATGCAAGTTCGATAAGAGTGTGACTATAAGTCAGAGGAAGACATGGTTTAACCATATGTAACATCTTTCATCTCATATGGTAAAATGAGTTAAACGAGTTTAAATTTTAAACACAGTAATTAGTGATTTTCAAATAACGTTTATTAAATAAGTTTTAACAATTACCTATAAACTGGCAATGCGTTGGAAATTCGGGTTTGATATTCTTAATTGGAGTTGAGAGAAATACAATTACGTTATAGAGAGCAAGAGCAATAACTCCTGTAATTAAGTCATACAGAGCAAGGGGAATAAATCCTGTAATTAAGTCATACAGAGTAAGGGGAATAACTCCTGTAATTAAGTCATACAGAGCAAAGGGAATAACTCCTGTAATTACGTCATACAGAGCAAGGGGAATAACTCCTGCAATTAAGTCATACAAAACAAGAGCAATAACTCCTATAATTAATAAATCTAGAGGTAAGGTGCAGCTGATGTGTTTTCACTGCTGGAGACGGTCAGATCAGTGAACAATCCGATCAAAAACCAGTTTCCACGTAGACCTACACACATTTATTTTAATTACCACAAATTATCTGTTTTGACATATGTGAGCAGCTAAATTTGATCGTGAAAATCAAAATATTTGCTCATTGAATGTTCATTTGCATGCCAAGAGAAGCCTATTTTGGAGAATTTACCACTGTAATGACCGACTCGGTTACCGAGCAAGTCATTCTAGTTGTATATTTTCAAAAATAGTATTCTCTTGGCATGCAGATGGACATTCCTCAAGACAACTGTAGAGGCTGATTGGCCGGTATCGTCAGGAGAGGGTTAAAAGCTGGTGATCGCCCAAATATGAATGCCTTCTATCCACCACATGTCTAACATAATGCGTGTTGTCTCGGACCAGCGCGTACTAAATGAGATTATTTGCTAAAGAGTTTGAGAATAATGTGATTGCATAGTATTGCTTCATAAAATTGCATACACTTCCACGTTATAATGAACTATAATGAAATTGGTGAGAGTAGGTGTTCGGCACATTCCTATATAAGCAAGAATGATTCTGTGAAATTAAATATGTTGCCTCACATATTCATTGTCGATAAACATCAGATTAATGTCATTTGCTAGCGTCAATAGACTGATGAATTTCTATATATGCCCCAGCCGCCTCTCATTTCTAGCTAAGCCCCACCCATGTTGGGATCGATATATATGCTTTGAATCCTGAATTACAAGAAGCCCAATTTTATGATAGCTAAACACCTAACCTGTAGAATATTTTGAAACTCAGTAAACTGGATGCTGCTGTTGTTGCCTATGGCAGCAATCGAGCACAGTCAAATTAAATTCAAACTATTCAACAGAATGTTTATAAAATATTAAAGACATAAAAGTCGTACAACTGACAGACTGCTCAATGCTCATAACGGACCTGGTTACAGTTTGCCTATGACATCAGGCTACATACGACGTAAATGATTATGACATCATATACTTGACTGGCAGCTCAGATTCATCGAATAGACTGATTTGATTGGTTGCAATATGGAATGAATGATCTAATGCAAAGCAAGACGACAATGAGGAGGCGGTAGCTCAAGCGGTAACGAGCAGAACTGTGAAACCGGCGACCCCTGAATCACGTCTCTGTTAGGCCAAATGACAATCCCTGGAAACAGGCAATCTCCTTCACTCCTGTTATTAGTGTACAGTAAAACTGGGGAAGTTACCAAAATAGATTGAAATTAAACCAGCCTAGAATGACGTGAATAGGACCTGGAATCAGGGACTCGATAGACGCCAACCAAACCAATAACTTCTTAAGATGCCAATGTTTATTTTTATATAAAGTTCAGCATGAGCTTGACAGTTCACCTCTGACTTTGGACACAAAATCAAAAGGATCATTTCTCTCCTCACACGTAATACAAGGTGTGATAGCGAGTCGGCACACAATACTTGTGCTAAGGATCAG
This sequence comes from Chaetoderma sp. LZ-2023a, assembly GCA_034401795.1. NCBI lineage: Eukaryota > Metazoa > Mollusca > Caudofoveata > Chaetodermatida > Chaetodermatidae > Chaetoderma > Chaetoderma sp. LZ-2023a. Next base: position 31,268,851 of record CM067374.1, read on the forward strand.
GAGCTAAGAGCAGGATCAAGTTTTAGCTATGCCACGCCCATTTCTCGCTAGGATCAGCCCACTTCTTATGCATGTTGGAATTGATTTGAGACTTTGAAACCTGAATTCCCAGAATCTCAATTGCAAGGTAACTATAGAGCTGTAATACAGATAAGCTGTTTGCCAATAGCTCCTAGTCAAATAATTTCAAAATATTCAACATAATGTTTATTAAAATATAAACTCATCAATCACATACAATTCGTACACTAATGACAGATTTTTAAATTTTCGTGACGGAAAAATTACCCATTTTGATTGTGACGTCAGCTAACATGTGGCATATTTGATTATGACATCATATACTTAAGTGACAGATCAGATCGCTCTATTCTTGCACCAGTTTAAACATGAGATTGACCTTTGATCACAAACTCATCGGATGCCCGTTCACTACCTGATCATATGCCTGCTGAACAGTTGTCTTCCCTTGAGAAATCGCTTCCTTCAAACTATCAAACACAATCAGTCCTTTGGGGTTTGACAGCTCCAGGTTTAAGCCAGCATTGAGACACACTGCTGCTGTATCCACTGGGTTGTCCAGGAATTTATGGAAATTAATGATATTGCTGACGGCTCCCTCGTCACTCATAACAAAACCTTTAAACTTCCACTGCTTGCGGAGAACTTCAGTGAGCAAGTATTCATTGGCGCAGGATGGGATTCCATTTACTCTGTGAATACAACAAGGTGTTAAGTATGCTAAGCATTACAATGACGAAAATTATATGACCTTTCATTACTGAGAAAGAAGTCTATAACAGACTCTGTAAGCCCATTTGCAAGCCGCGCCATGATAACAATGTTACGGGAATGACAGTAACTACTACATGAACATAAATGGCAGTGTACCATGCCCATTTATGTTCATATAGTAGTTGCTTCCATTCACGTAATGTCATGGAAACTCATTCTAATAAATGAACTGAAAGAAAATTAACACAAAGTTAGTACTGCCCGAATGCTGTCATTGATATTACTTTAGAACTACTTTAGACACTCTTCACCAGGTTATACATTATGGTATTCTTGTTTTGACATTGTGATTGTCTGAGTATGTGATTCAGATACATCCTTACATATATCTACAAGATCTAACATCGATACCTATTCAAGACAGTACCTGTATTTCCATTTTTTTTTTCTTAAAGAAGGAAGTATACTGGTGAGATAGTGACAGGCATCTCCTACTGGCAGTTGGCGTGTGCTAGAGATAATCCTTCCAATGCAATCATATCTTCTGACTTACAATGGCCTCATAGAATATATTGACTGGCCAGTGAATGGGTGAATCCAGTTTTAGCTATGCCCCACCCTAGCCAAGCTCCGCCCATGATTTTCCCGTGCGAGATCGATCGAATTGTGAACTCCACGAATCTCAATTTCCAGAAAACTATACAGGTAAGTCTAATCTGTTGAATATTTTGACTAATTTGACTGCCTATAGCAGCAACAGCGCCAAGTCAATTTTAGTTTCAAAATATTCAACAATGTTTATTAAATATTAAGGACATACAATTCGTATAACATGAAGGACTATTAAGCGTTTATGACCAACGTAGCTACGCCAGTTATGATATGTTTGACTGTGACATCAGTCTACGTGTGACGTAATTGATTATGACGACATATACTTGACTGGCAGACTCGATTCCTCTGACTGTGGGTGTATTGTGTTTCCGGATTGATTCTGGATTCTATCACGTTTCCAGCTTGAGTGCATGGCGTGTTTGAGAATTGACTGTGAAATGTAATGTGTTTAAGGTTTATTGACACACCTGCTATAGCTGCACATGACGCTATATGTGCCGCCATCCACACACATCTTGAATTGAGGAAGGAACGTTGTGTGCAAGTCCCGCATTGACAACTGTAACAAAGCAGAAATAGGATACATTGCAAACATCTCGCTAATAAACTTCTTTCTTTTGAAGATTCTTTCCAGATATCTCTGAGGACCAAATATTGTCCACAAAATGTCATGAGTTGATACGTGTACTAATTGGGCAGCTGCATTAAAGAATCACTTGTTAGTGCTACCAGTGGTGGTGATTTAAGACTCATCTGAGTGTATTGTGATTAACGGTCCTTTCCAGAGTATTCATCTGTCATCTGACGTCATAATCAGCTAAGCGGCGTGTAGGATGATGTCATAATCATTACCTCATAAATGATTCTATATGACCCACATTTAACTCTTAATAGTCTGACACGCTGTACGAATTGTATGTCTCTACTATTTAGTAAAGATGATGTTGAATATTTTGAAACTAACTTGCCATAGGGAGCAACAGCACCCAGTCAAATTAGTTGCAAAATATTCAACAGTTTACCTGTATAGTTTTCTGGAAATTGATAGTCAGGAAGTTCAGAGATCGATCAATCACAACGCGAGCGAGATGTAGGTGAAGCTTAGATAGAGATGGGCGGGGAATAGCTAAAATGGAAGGGCCCATTCAAGTGGTAGGATTAAATACATAATATGCTCTTACCATGGAATTAAAGCCAAAGCGTGACACAGGTAAATTTTCAGGTCCATTGTAAGCATCAACATGCTTACAGCCAGCATTCGTCCTCAGATACCGGGAATCATTGCCCTGTAGTCCCTTCACATATGCCACACCAAGGCTTCCACTCAGGAATGGGTCCTCTCCGTATGTCTCCTAATATAAAAAAGCATGAAAAAAGATTACATTACAATGTGTAGCGATTTGCAAATGTAATACTATTGATATTTGAACAACTGACATCTCAATGTTGGCTTCATTTTCCTGTCAATAACCATGATGTGTCTGTTTAATTGTTTGCAGCACATAGTGATGTGTCCAGGACTCAGACATTGCACAATCCACTGACCAGTAAATCATCATGCCGGATTCAGTGAACAGGTATATGGACTAAGTGGGGCCAGCTCGCCGTGTCCTTAAGTTGTGCCGAGCCATGGATGCCTTTATACCAAATTCCAGGTGCACATGGCATGAGAAAGCCGGCATTGCCTATTGGCCGTCCAGGAGATACCCACTCTCCAGTATCACTGGCTGACAGGAGCCTATTACCCGTCTTCAACAGTAGGTCACATTTAGCTGGCTAATTTGCTAGGAATATTATCCTTGGTCAAAGAGTTGAACGCGACCCGCTCATATGAGTAGGGACCGCTAAGGGAATTCTCAGACCAAAGGTAAAGACAACGTTCATTTAATTGGGAAGTACAACTAGAAGGAGATTCCGGTTCAGAAAGAGTAAGTGCCGATTTCTAGAAGCAGTGCGACTTATTCTTATGTTTCTTTGTTCCGCTATCATTTGCGAGTAAAACTGAAGTGTTTGTTCTTGTAATTTTAAGCAGCATTGACATTAACATTTAAGACAAACGCCAATACGGAACAGAAGCTAAGCAAAGAAACTGGTTATGTTCACTTATTCAGAATCTGTCCAAGACGTGGACAACCTTGCCTCCTGTGTTTTCACCTGCCCTGGGGTGGGGGTGGGGAGGATAATGACATTAGGTCTATTTTACGTAGTAACCAGTAACTGGTTATGGTTCCGAACCTGCAGTCATTGCCTGCCACCTTGTGGACCCGGTTCTGAATGGCACTGGTTCCTATCAATTTCCTCCTGTAGATGTGTACTATATCATTTCACTATGTTTCATTATGTGTATTTGTACATGCACAAACTGTAATAGAACACCAAAACCACCGGCAAACCCCAAGAATCACAAGAATCAGTTGTAACAGCTTTGGAAAGCTCTACTTGTCTATTCCCAGGCCTCTACTTATCAACCATACCTCTCACTTTTTACCGACACTATCATTTTAAAGCTTGATTCTCTCTATATCTTGATCCAGCCAGAAGGTCTGGAATGCCACTGTCGCATGTACATAGCTCGTCGGCGTCATTCTTTGTCTATAATGAACTCTAGGTTACTCATGTGTCTAGGGAGTACCCTAGGAGGCATTTATATGGGCAAGGAATTCACTTGACCCTTCAGTTGAGGATTACTCATCTACCAGAATGTGACCTGCCACCAAAGAGGGGAGTTATGCTATGGTCAACCAGCAGTGATACCTGGAGTCAGGCGCAATATGTCGACTCAATGTACACCTCCCAGACAATCAATGGGCGGTGCCATGTTTCTCGATCTGTGTGCATCTTTACGCTGGAATATATGCCCCAGTGTTTACCACATGGGGTTAGGACGCAGCAAACCAGACCGACCTAGTTGGTACTAGGCTTTGTTCACTGGGACGGGTATAACGATTTTCACCTACTACATGGTGACACAGACTTACAAGTCTTAACACGCCCTTTATCTGACCTATCAAATGCACGCCTTCTCCACTGACTCACTTTCCCACATGGATTTAAGTATGGTCTTTGCAACTATGTTTGACACATGGGTATTCAGACCAGCTCTCCGTACTTTACCAGTGATGCACTTCACACAATTAACTCAAGAACTCTACCATTGAACATAATCATTCAAAGCTGGGGGGGGGGGGGGGGGTGCCTTCAGGATACGGCACGGCACAGACACCAACTCGCAATCAGCCATAATAAATAGGATTCCATGGTTTTGAGAATAAGGCAATACATGGACCATGGTTGTAGGATACATTTTCCCAGCTTGAACTATTACGGACGCAATCACCAGCAATTCGTTCCATAGTCATGGAACAGTATCGATTCTCTTCACAAGTCTTTGAGAAACCCGGTAAATATATATTAGCGAACATATGGAAGAATACAGTGTGGTATGATTTCAATCTCTGTGATGACTGATGACAAACCCTATTCCATTCCCACACAGTATGTACATAGTTCCGTCCTTAGATAAGATGTATTTAATCACATGCTCGACGAGTATGTACCTGATTTCGTCCCCAAAGAGGATGTCTCATGATGTTGATGAGAGGACTGAAACATCCTAGGCCTGTATGATCACGATAAATTCCCTCTGACATGGAATACGTGTGCCGCGCTCTCACTTCCTCTGATGTTGCCACTGCAATTTGCTCCAATAACTCTGTACTGTAAGTAAAGCATATTAGGCTATATAGGACTTAGGCATGTATGTGCATCATGGTATATATATAGAGACCGAGAGTCTCAGGTTAACTCCTTCATTAAAGACTGCACAAGGAATATAATTTTCAAGAATACCATTAGTGCTGTCTAGGGTTCTCGCGAAATTGTTTAAGAGGCATACTTCGAAATAGGAAACATCTCAAATTTGCGCACTGGTTATATGTCTTCATATTTAATTAATAAGATTGACCATGTTATACTAGTCTCCATGTGTTAATATTTGAACGAGACACACATTGGCATCAGCAATTCACTCGCGAATAACAGTAATCCGTGTATTTGTAGACCCTATCAAAGTAAGATCAAAGTTCGAGAAGGTGACATAACTGGTACAACCTTTTTTTAGTTTAATTTTTCGTCAGAGCGGATCTATTGTTTTCATAAATCATTCGCTGACCGACAAACAGACCGACGCAAGGGAATCAACTGAACTATCACCTTCCCGGGAGGGGGGGGGGGGGGGGGGGGGGGGGGGGGGGGGGGGTTTGTGATAGTAAAATACAATACACCTACCCTTTGTCGGGGAACATAAAGATCGATAAGGGCGGTAAACACAGATGGTCTATATACGCAATAGATGCTTAACGGGTCTGAAAATCAAGACTGTTCCTTTTAGGCGCCATATTTAATGACATTTACTGACGCCATTTATTAGGAGAATGGACGTCTGTTTTAAAGATCTGACTAAGGTGCTGTTGTATTGCTCTGGAACATAAAGCAGCAATAATTCTCATTCAAAGGTATGCACGAATTCATGAATCCATTTCCTCACTCAATCATATGACGTCATGATCAACAACGCGACGCGTATGCTGACGTCATAATCATGACGTCATGAATGATTCTAAATAGTCTGTCACGTTGTACAAATTGTATGCCTTTACCATTTAATAAACATTCTGTTGAAAATTTTGAAACTTATTTGACTGTGTGCTGTTGCTGCCTTAGGCAGCAACAGCAACCAGTCAAATTAGGTTCAAAATATTCAACATGTTTCCTGTATAGTTTTCTGGAAATTGATAGGCAAGAAGTTAAGGGATCGATCGATCGATCCAAACATGAGCGAGGTGTGGGTGGAGCTTAACTAGGGATGGGCGGGGCATAACTAAAACTGGAAGAGCCCATTATTAAGCAAGTCTCATGTATCGCTTCCTTAAAAGTAGACATTCTGAAAATTTAAATTGAAAAGTCTTAATAGGCCTACTTGTAACTGTAAGACTTCGTTACGCAGTTCACTTTTCAAAATGTTCCCAAGATTGCCACTAATTTGCTCCCATGTAATCTTGACATGTGTGTTAAATTGAATAGTGATAGATAATTAGTATTACCTGAATGAAGCCGCGAGACCGAGCGCCTGTGGGTACGAGGTAGCATTTCCAGCCATCACATCACCACGGAGACATTCTGTGTTATACTGATATGGCAGGATACCCAGGCGAGGAATGGCCGGAGCTGGACCTCCAGTCGTGCCAGCACCTCCGTGAGACAACTGACCAATCAACTCATCCAGCGTCAAGCGACCGACAAGATCATCCACACGTACGTCCCAGGGAAGTGTCACGTTCCGAAAGGGATAGTCCTCGAATGCAGGTTTCTGAGGCTTATTCATTGGAGGCTTTAGATCTTTGAGCACGCCATTGTCTCCAAGAATGTCCATTTCAATGACATAGTCGCAGTTTATGTTTGGCAATGTCGTTAAAGTAGCCAAGAATAACAAAATGTTTGATAATGATGCGGCGAGAAGACCCTCCATTGTTACAATGCATCAACTGATGTGAACGTCTGCTAGCCTGGTAAAACACAAAAAACAGATCTTAGTGAACTCACTTAGAGGAACACACAAGGGAAGCGTCATTGGGTAGACACATTATACAATAATATAGTGTTTGCGAAGTTAATATACTTGTTAATTTTGTCAGTGGCAGATTTTAAATATCGTAAAACACGCATTTTGAAGAAATTCACAAAGGTTGACATATTGAACGCATTTGTGAGCTTTTAACCAATCAGAAAGCAGCTCATGACGTAGGCCAGGGAAAGTATACTATTAAAGAATTAAAGGTTATGAATTATTGTGGTTTCTTTATTGCGTCGGTCAATGACCTCCATCATTTTTCACAACTATGCAGCCGGTACAACCGTACGCAACACCTGAGAAACATATGCATCACCTGAGAAACATATGCAACACCTGAGAAACATACGCAACACCTGAGAAACGTATACAACACCTGAGAAACATATGCTACACATGAGAAACATATGCAACACCTGAGAACATATGCAACACCTGATTAAACGCCTACACATATTACCATTAATAAGGATTATTAGGCAATCAGAAATTTGCGTAACATCATATTGTTTCATATCGGTGCAAATATAGCAATGGATATATGTCCACTGCACCATTGGACAATTGGAACTCCAATATCTAATCGATATTGGTTTTACGTGCACCGTTGACCAACTAGTTGCGCCAATGTCAAATTTGATATTGGTCCCAAGCCATTGGCCAACAGCGCTAATGCGATATTGGCGCATTACAGCGCTACCCGCAGTATAAAAATAGAGGCGTGTCTTCGTGCTGAGAATACGCCTCTAACGTAATCATCGGCCATCTTGTTACATCATCACAATGACTAGAGTGGTACATAGACTCCACCTCGAAGAGCAGACAGGTCAGGCCCCAGTCTATCTCCGTGGTAGACTGTAAACACGTCAAAGTGGATCGTCTAACTTTTGGTATCATCTTAACCTCTGTATCCCTAGCTTGATAGACATTAAATTCAACTCGATCTATCCAGTGGTTCGTGTGATATCGGAATCAGCATCTACTCAGCGTCACCAAATTCTTGTTCTGATTTTATGCGCCTCCGAAGAATTTTACGACGACGAATTAAAAGGGACCATTTTCATACAGAAGACTAGAGGTGTAGGCTTTATATGAGTAGTTCTCGTGTCCTCTCACAGATTCAATTGTCTTTATCCGCCAAAGCGAGAAGGGTGGTGACGAGGGGATGCGGTTGTGGGTTTACGAATCAGGCTCTTTTCTCGATCTTGTATGGATGGAGATCTCGCGAGACACGAATGCGCTACCTGCCATGGTGGAGAGTGAGATAAAATTATGACCTTAGCGCTACCTGGCAGAGTGTGAGAAAACATTGCGTTCACATTCGGCAGGAATATCGGAAGATAAACAGATCCAGCGGCCCGATGAAGAACATTTATGTGCCAAAGCTCGTCGTCGAAATAAACAAGAGCAATCAGAGATTACATAGGCTGGCACTTTCGTTTTTGTCGCAATGTAAAATGATTTTGGGAAATTGTGATTGATTGCAATTTCCAGGTTTTTTCGGATCATACCAAAGTATTGGAACCCTAATGTAGCCTATGGTCACACATTTTCTTATGTTAAAGTTTGAGCCAAATTTTGCCAGTGGTTTCCGAGATATTCATATATCCAGAATCTGATCTGACCCGGATCTCGGTTCTTTTATCACAGCGAACGTCTGGAAATCCCTTTGCATGGCAAGTTACTTCATTGTGTTAAGATTTGAGCCACATCGGATCTGCAATGCTTTTTAGATACAGTTCCATATAGACAGGCAGACAGACAGACAGACAGACGGACAAAACCGAATGCTACAATCATTAAATAATATTCGTAATCCATTTCACATCGATATATTGATTGCTGTATTTGGCACGCTCGTCACGCTGAGCGACGACATATTGTTTGCAGATCAATATTCTCTGGCCTAATGAAATATATATTATTTTGATTACTAATTAATTCTCCATTGTGACGGCTATGATTTGTTTGTCGCTCTGGTGGATAATAGATTCGTCATACATACAAATGGTATCTCCCTCGCCTCGCTAGGGAAATACTACATTTGCGCACGTCATACAATCATGTACATCCGGCAAAACAGTTGTATAACCAATAATGACTCACCCACAAATTTGAATACTATAGTTCACTCATGGTGTCTTTAAATGTTGATTTTCGTAGTTCATTAATTTTGGACCGAGTGCACATGTAGAGAGCGCATGGCAACATAAAAAATATATTTGTTCGGTCTCTCTTCTGATTACGGGAAAAAATAGATTCTGTAGGCTAGCACGCCATTATAGAGCTTGCCGATTTGGACCAGGCATTTAGCCAGAAGAACTGAGCAACGTCGCTGTTTAGCGCATAGTTGTTGACAAATTGCCAAAATGAAATGAACAGATATGTTGAACACCCGCAAACACGTGTTAGTGACAACTTACTTCGGCGCGTCAAAATCTTAATATACCCGGTCTAAACTGGCGTCACATGCGGTCACGACAACTACCCATAGCGAGCGTACGCGTGATCACTCTATAGCTATACTACCTCTATGGGCTCGGTTCTGAGGTAGCCGCGCGAGATCCTGGCCCGTTGGTTTCTAATCGTTCTGGGTTGCGATGAAAACGTTTATTGAAAATTATAATAATTAATCAGTTTGTTCAATATACATGGTATATTAGTATGTACAATAAAAAGACGCTGATTATCTGTTGAATAATATCTTGCTAGCTTCTCGTTAATGACACAGCGAATCCGGGGACAGCGGAGAAATAATAAGTTGTTTCTACGGCAGGCGACTTTTAGGTAAATACCATTGACTCGATTACCATTTACCAAAATGTCTACCATCTTTTCTCATATTAAAAGATGTGGTACTTAATCCGTTGACAATGATTTACAGGATGCAAAAGGTTATACATCTTAAGATTATTTTCTGACACGCTTTCGCACATAAATCCGTTTCAAATCCGCTTAAAATGGACGTAGTGTTTTTGAAAAATGAAACAGAGGGCAATAGCATTATGTCAATGATCAATCGATACTAGTTAGCTTGAGGACAATCGATACTAGTTAGCTTGAGGACAATCGATACTAGTTAGCTTGAGGACAATCGATACTAGTTAGCTTGAGGACAATCGACACTAGTTAGCTTGAGGACAATCGATACTAGTTAGCTTGAGGACAATCGATACTAGTTAGCTTGAGGACAATCGATACTAGTTAGCTTGAGGACAATCGATACTAGTTAGCTTGAGGACAATCGATACTAGTTAGCTTGAGGACAATCGATACTAGTTAGCTTGAGGACAATCGATACTAGTTAGCTTGAGGACAATCGATACTAGTTAGCTTGAGGACAATCGATACTAGTTAGCTTGAGGACAATCGATACTAGTTAGCTTGAGGACAATCGATACTAGTTAGCTTGAGGACAATCGATACTAGTTAGCTTGAGGACAATCGACAGCTGGCACCACTTAGACGCATTACTAAGCTGGATAGTATTTCAAGCTGGTATTGATTGATTGCTGGATGATGCCTGGAGTGACATAGTGTATTGATTGCTGAATGATGCCTGGAGTGACATAGCGTATTGATTGCTGGATGATGCCTGGAGTGACATAGCGCATTGATTGCTGAATGATGCCTGGAGTGACATAGCGTATTATTGCTGAATGGTGCCTGGAGTGACATAGCGTATTATTGCTGAATGATGCCTGGAGTGACATAGCGTATTATTGCTGAATGGTGCCTGGAGTGACATAGCGTATTATTGCTGAATGATGCCTGGAGTGACATAGCGTATTATTGCTGAATGATGCCTGGAGTGACATAGCGTATTGATTGCTGAATGATGCCTGGAGTGACATAGCGTATTATTGCTGAATGGTGCCTGGAGTGACATAGCGTATTATTGCTGAATGATGCCTGGAGTGACATAGCGTATTATTGCTGAATGATGCCTGGAGTGACATAGCGCATTGATTGCTGAATGGTGCCTGGAGTGACATAGCGTATTGATTGCTGAATGGTTCCTGGACTGACATAGTGTATTGATTGCTGAATGATGCCTGGAGTGACATAGCGTATTGATTGCTGGATGATGCCTGGAGTGACATAGCGCATTGATTGCTGAATGGTTCCTGGAGTGACATAGCGCATTGATTGCTGAATGGTTCCTGGAGTGACATAGTGTATTGATTGCTGGATGATGCTTTGAGTGGCATAGTGTATTGATTGCTGAATGATGTCTGGAGTGACACAGAAGAGAATGTAGCTGTGATTGAGTTCAATGCCGTCACAACCATAGACTTGACATAGTCAACATAGGCGTAGGAAGGTTGGATAGGGGTGGGGCGGGGGGACAAAAGTCAATCCAAATCAGAGGATGATCCGTGGGTCCTCTTCCCGAAGAAACTTTGAAATCTAGATGTTCTGAAATGGCATTTCAAGGATTTGGAGGGGGCGCAGAGGGTGGGCGGTGGGGAAATAAATATAGAATTCCAGGTTCAAACACTCAAAAGCTGGGGGGGGGGGGGGGCTTATATCTGGCCACAATATCCAAAAGCAGGGGGGGGGGGACAATTTCTACACTTAGATTTTTTAGTGCAAAAACCTAAATGAAACCATTATAAATTTGGGGAAATTCCGACAAGCTTGGGTCAAATTCGACTCACTAAACATAGCTAACTATAGTTATCTACACTAATCGAACTTGTAACTAGCTAAATATTTCCCTAGCCTGTGTAAGTTTGATGCAATTATGGCGTCCTACGGTAAATTAATGTTCCCAAGGCCGAATCCCATCCTGCTACACTTTATCGCATATTGTCAATTTGTGACGTCTTAACGTACCAAAACACCCATTTTCGTACCCCATCAAAATAGGCGAGATGTATTGGTTAAGGGGGACTGGTACCAGTCTCCAAATATTCTGTAACGGTAATCTAATAGAAAATCGGGAACCAACTAACTATAGTTAGCCATCCGTCGTTCGATTCACATAGCCAATGCGCATGGACAGCAAACAAACTAACTGACTATTTTTACTCTTTAGCGAATCGAACTGGGCCTGGGATTTTAAGATAATTATTATCAAATCGTATTTTTCTAATAACCTCTTTGGCCAAGTTCATGGACCGACCTACCCATTCGCCAATTAGCCAAATGCTAGTAAAATTGAAATCTGGCTAATAGAAAGCAGGATTGGCTAAATATTTGGCTAATGATTAAAATCACATTATTATACATATTTTCTAAGCAGAGCACCATTAAGATTAATTGTGAAGAACTAACAAGTACTTATATTGTGTTTTATTGTGACCAAATAAACACTGAAATTCCAATATTTCAGATTAAAAGCAGGTGAGCTGTTGAATATTTTAAAACTAAATTGACTGGAAGCTGTTGCTGCCTTAGGCAGCAACAGCTTTCAGGCAAATTAGTTTCAAAATATTCAACATAATCTTGTATTATTGGCATGTAGAGTTCAGTTGAAATGGTTACCTAGTGGAGATGGATTGTATACATTGCAAAACATTGGCTAAAATTGTTACGATTTGGCTAAGAAAAACTGTAGTTGGCTAATCTATTGGCTAATCATTTGTGAAAGCTAGGTCTGTCGCTGCCAAGAATCTAACAGAAAATTAAAACGCTCAAGTCTGAATAGATAGCAGCATAGAATAAAACGATCGCGAATATTAAAAAAATCAATTTAACTGGAAGGTGTTATACATATTCAACAGCTTTCAGCCAAATTGTATTCAAATGATTGAGCATGTTTCGTATTTAGAGAAGTCCACAAACACATACTCACGTGTTCGCGCACGGATTCTGAAAATCTTAATCAGCAGCAGGTGTTTAACTTGTACGCTATCATAACTATGTTCAGCGCGGCTCAGTAGATTTACTCCCAAGTCGAAGAGTAACATACGGAGTGCAGTGCACTTACATATTTATAGCCAGTTTATGGTCAATATTACTCTATGCCTTCTGCTACCTATTATACGTATGGTCTACGGCTGGTTTCCCAAGGGTGGGTAAGTTACGTCCTGTCGTAAAGTAGACGTGTTTGTCACGTGAACACTCACAACAAGCAATTGGCGTTAATATCCTTCACTGAGTCTATAATTTCTAGAACCCATTCAGGCCATAGCTACTTAAACCTTTGGACCCTGAATTCCTAGGCTCTAGGGCCCATTCAGGCCTTAGCTACTTAACCCTTTGAACCCTGAATTCCTAGGCTCTAGGGCCCTTCAGACCATAGCTACTTAATCCTTTGAACCCTGAATTCCTAGGCTCTAGGGCCCATTCAGGCCTTAGCTACTTAACCCTTTGGACCCTGACTTCCTAGGCTCTAGGGCCAATCCAGGCCTTAGCTACTTAACCCTTTGGACCCTGAATTCCTAGGCTCTAGGGCCCATTCAGGCCTTAGCTACTTAACCCTTTGGACCATGACTTCCTAGGCTCTAGGGCCCATTCAGGCCTTAGCTACTTAACCCTTTGGTCCCTGACTTCCTAGGATCTCAATTTCAAGTTACGCATACGGGTATGCCATTGAATATTTTGAAACTACTTTGACAGGAGGCTATTGCTGCCATATGCACAAACCGTTCCCTGTCAAATTAGTTTCATAACATTGATTAAATCATAAATCATTTATCGTACATTCAGCCTTCGAAGTCTTAAGTATCATATGTGAAACCAGCTTCTGATATTTACCGTTGCTCAGTAAAGTGCGATACGGCCTGCCTGGCTGCCTCGATGCTTGCCTACATGTCGGTCGGTCAGTCGGTCGGTCGGTCGGTCGGTCGGTCGGTCGGTCGGTCGGTCGGTCGGTCGGTCGGTCGGTCGGTCGGTCTGATTGATTTAGCTCCCTTTAGGTTTCACGAGGACGTAACATGTTTCACAACTTGTCTGGATTAAATGAATACGGAAATTATATTTTAGCTTTTAGCCTACGGTTTTCCAAACGTTATAGTCAGACTATAGAGTTTTTCACATGGTAGGTCAGCGTAATTGCTCAGTCGTTAACGTTAACTTGAATCTATGGATACATGTAAGCATAGCACATCTTTTAACTAGAAGCGTCAACTCTCAAACCACAATCTCAATGTTCATGAACACACAAGCCTTGCCATAGGCCTAAGCTCCGCCCACTAACTCAGTGATACCAACACAAACACACTAAATGACACCCACCCAACTACTCATCAACTAATCATCACTCACTCTCATAGTCATCATCATTGATCATGCCTCATCACGTACTGTCATCATCACTCACTGTCACTATCACCATCAGTCACTGTCACAATCACTCACTATCACTGTCACAATCGCTCAACATCACTGTCGCCATCACTCACTGTCACTGTCACCACCACTCTCCGTCACAGTCACCATCACTCACTGTTACCATCACCATCACTCACCGTCACTGTCACCATCACTCACCATTACGGGCACCATCACTCACTCACTCACTCACTGTAACACTCACTAACCATCACTGTCACCATCACTCACTGTCACTGTCACTAACCGCCACTGACACCATTACTCACTGTCACTGTCACTATCACTCACCATCACTGTCACCGTTACTCACGGTAACTGTCGAAATCACTCACCGTTACAGTCATCATCACTCACCGTCACGGTCACCATCAGTCATTGTCATTGTCACCATCACTCACCGTCATTGTCACCATCAGTCACAATTACTGTGACCATCACTCACTGTCACAATCGCTCACCGACATTCATTGCCACTGTCACCGTCACTCACTGTCACCATCACTGTCACTCACTGTCACTGTCACCGTCACTCACTATCACCGTTACTGCCACTGTCACAATCACTCACCATTACAGTTACCGTCACTCACAGTCACTGTCACTATAACTCACCATCACGGTCACCATCACTCACTGTCACAATCACTTACCGTTAGTCACTATCACTCACTGTCATTGTCACCATCACTGTCACCACCACTCACCGTCCCTGTCATTCACTGTTACTGTCACAATCAGTCACCGTCACTGTCACAATCTCTCACCATCACTGTCACCATCACTCACCGTCACTGTCACAGTGACTGTCAACGTCACTGTCATCATCACTCACCGTCACTGTCACAATCACTCGCCGTCACTCACCATCACTGTCACCATCACTCACTGTCACACTCACCGTTATTGTCACCAACACTGACACCATCACTCACGATCACTCACTGCCACGGTCACTCACCACCACTGTCACACACACACTGTCACCATCGCTCACTGTCACTCATCGAGACTGTCACCATATCTCATGGTTACTGCCACCATCACTCACTGTCACTGTCACCATCACTGACTGTCGGTGTCACCATTACTCCCTGTCAGCATGAATCCCCGTCATCCACTGTGACTCACTATCACAATCACTCAGCGCCACTGTCACCCACCGTCACTCTCACCATCACTCACTGTCGCTCAGCATCACCGTCGCCATAGCTCATGGTGACTGTCACCATCACTTACTGTCACTGTTACTATCACTCGCCGTTACTGTCACCACTGTCACCGTCACTAAACTTCACTGTGACTATCACTCACCATCACCATCACTCACCATTACTGTCACCATCACTCACCGTCACTGTCACCATCACTCAACTTCACTGTCACCATCACGCACAGTTACTATCACAATCACTCACTGTCTACATCGCTCACTGGCACTGTCACCATCACTGACTGTCACTGTCACCATCACGCCCTGTCACTGTCAGCATGACATCATTCACCCTCACTCACTGTCACCATCACTCAGCACCACTGTCACCCACCGTCA
The DNA here is from genome assembly GCA_034401795.1 of Chaetoderma sp. LZ-2023a. Classification (NCBI taxonomy): domain Eukaryota; kingdom Metazoa; phylum Mollusca; class Caudofoveata; order Chaetodermatida; family Chaetodermatidae; genus Chaetoderma; species Chaetoderma sp. LZ-2023a. The sequence continues at coordinate 31,284,663 of CM067374.1, forward strand.
CTCTCACCATAACTTACTGTCGCTCAGCATCACGGTCGCCATAGCTCACGGTGACTGTCACCATCACTCACTGTCACTGTCACCATCACTCACTGTCACCATCACTGTCACAATCACTCACTGTCACCATCACTGACTTTCATTCAACATCACCATCACTCACCACCACCACTCACTATTACTGTCACCCATTATTCACCGTCACTGTCACAATCACTCACTGTTACCATCACCCACAGTCACCATCACTCACTGTCACTATCATTAGCATTCACTGTCACTCACCATCACTCACTGTTACTGTCACCCTCGCTCAGCGTCACTTACCATCACCATTACTCAGCATTACCATCACTCAGCGTCACCATCACTCACTGTCACTTTCACCATCATTCACTTTCACTCACTGTCACTGATAGCATCACTCACCGTCACTGTCGCTCATATTCACTGTCACCATCACGCACAGTCACTGTCAGCATCACTCACTGTCACAGTCACTCACTGTCACTCTCACCGTCACTCACCTTCACGATCGCCATCACTGTCACCATTACTCACCACCACCCTCAATCACCGTAACTGTCACCATCACTCACCGTCACTATCACCATCATTGTCACGGTCACTGTCACCATCACCCACTGTCACCATCACTCACTTTCACTCACCGTCACCATCACTCACAGTTACTGTCACCACTGTTATCGTCACTCAACTTCACTGTCACCACCACTCATTGTTACTGTCACTGTCACTCAACTTCACTGTCACCACCACTCATTGTTACTGTCACCATCACTCAACTTCACTGTCACCACCACTCATTGTTACTGTCACTCAACTTCACTGTCACCATCACTCACCGTCACCATTACTGTCACCACCACTCACCGTCACTCACTTTCACTGACACCATCACTCACTGTTACTATCACAACCACTCATTGTTACTGTCACCATCACTCAACTTCACTGTCACCACCACTCATTGTTACTGTCACCGTCACTCAACTTCACTGTCACCACCACTCATTGTTACTGTCACTGTCACTCATCTTCACTGTCACCATCACTCACCATCACCATTACTGTCACCACCACTCACCGTCACTCACCTTCAATGACACCGTTACTATCACAATCACTCACTGTCACCATCACTCACCGTCACCATCGCTCACTGGCACTGTCACCATCACTGACTGTCACTATCACCATCACTCCCTGTCACTGTCAGCAGGACTCTCCGTCATTCACCGTCATTCACTGTCACCATCACTCATGGTCACTCAGTGCCACTGTCACGCACTGTCACTCTCAAAATCACTCATTGTCACTCAGGATCACTGACACCATAGCTCACAGTGACTGTCACCATCACTCACTGTCACTGTTACTATCACTCACCGTCACTGTCACCATCACTCAACTTCACTGCCACCATCACTCACCGTTACTTTCACTACCACTACTGTTACTGTCACCCACTGTCACGATCAATCACCATCACGATCAATCACCGTCACCATTATTCACCATCACTGTCACAATCACTCATTGCCACCATCACTCACTGTCACTATCATCACCAGTCACTGTCACTCACTGTTACTGTCACCATCGCTCAGTGTCACTCACCATCACCATTACTCAGCGTCACCATCACTCACGGTCACAATCACTCACTGTCACTTTCACCATCACTCACCGTCACTGCCACCATCACTCACCTTCACTGTCGCCATCACACCCCGTCACTGTCATATCACTCAGGGTCACAATCACTCACCTTCACTGTCGCCATCACTCACCATCACTCACCATCACTCACCGTCACCATCACTCATCATCACTGTCACCATCACTCACCGTCACTATCACCATCACTCACCTTCACTTTCACCACCACTCACCGTCAGTGTCACCATCACTCACCGTCACTGTCACCATTACTCACCATCACTCATTGTCACTGTCACCATCACTCATCATCACTGTCACCATCACTCACCGTCACTCACCTTCACTTTCACCATCACTCTCCATCACTGTCACCATCACTATCACCATCACTCCCCGCCGCTGTCACCATCGCTGTCACCAACACTCACTGGCACTATCACTTCCACCATCACTCAGCGTCACTGTCACCATCACTGTTACCATCACTGTCACCATCACGCAGCGTGACTGGCGCTATCACTTTCACCAACACTCACTGGCACTGTCACTATCACTGCCACCAACACTCACAGTCACGGTCAGCATCACGGTCACCGTCACTGGCACCATCACTGGCGCCATCACTCAGCGCTACTGCCACCATCACGCACCGCCACTGTCACCATCACTCACTGTCACTGTCACCATCACTCACCGCCATTGTTACCATCATCCACTGTTACCCAACGTCCCTGTCACCATCACCCACTGTTACTCAGCATCACTGTCACCATCACTTTGCCCTGTAGGTGGGGCTTAGAATGCAGGAAATGTCAATTTCCCTTTCTCCGAGATCTAACAATACTCACCATTCTGTTACTTCTGATATACAGCTGGCCTTGACAGCGGCTCTAGGATTATAGACTTAGAAAGCTTTACCGACTCCTGGGAACCGGGTACTCGGCTCCCAACTGCCGAGTACCCGTTTACCATAGAGCTCATATTGTTTGCATAGCCACCAAACAAGAGAAAACTATGGCTTGCCTCCGTGGGGCTGGGAGGCTGGGTCCGTAACAGAATGGTGAGTATTGTTAGATCTCGGAGAAAGGGAAATTGACATTTCCTGCATTCTCCTTCGATCAATACTCACCATTCTGTTACTTCTGATATACACCAGATTTGATCAGTAACCTGGTGGGAAGGGGCAAGCCATACATGCTAATTTTGCCCCTTGGAGAAAGATTTTAGACTTCAAACTTGACTAACGGAGACCTAAAAGGACCGTCAAGTTCACGGATCCGAATCACATTCGCGTCACAGCCCGCCCCCCGTTTTTTCTTCTAAGAAAAGGGAGAGAACTAACGAACATGTATCTCGCCTGAAAACACCAATATGCCAAGAGGGTTAACTACTCCCTGCATATTGCCTGTATTAGCCTGGGAATGAGCATGAATATATAAGATGAATGAACATGATACATATACATAATACAAAAAACTCTCACTTGTTGAATTACCTTATGATAACAGGACTTCAGACGTACCGCCTCCAACCATTCACCGGTTCGGCCATCAGTGACACAATCTGGTTGACATCCTCTCGCCTGACCATGCCTGCTTTAGGTTCTTTTCTTACCAAAGTGAAAAAAGGGGAAAAGCAGTGTGGTCACTAACTATCGTTTCAAAACAGCTAAAGCGAGTGGATTGGCTGAGTCTGACACATCCCTCATATAGTAATCCGTAAATGAGGACTCACAGTGCCATTGTGCAACGGCCATGATGTCCTCTAACGGAAGACCATTGTAAAGGGCGGTCGAGGCGGCTATTCCTCTGACATCGTGTGCCCTTACACCCTGCACCTGGTGCCCAGTCGCCATCTCGTGAGTAGTCTGAATGCATTCGACCACCCAACGAGAGATAGTATCCATGGATGCGGCGCCATAAGGCTTTTTATGGCAGATCCACAGATGTCTATCGTTCGACCGTAACGAGTCAGTCCGTTTCTTGTACTTAGTCAAAGCACGGACCGGGCACCAGACACTGGCATCACGATCAAACCTAGTTAACTTCGGTATAATGATCGGTTTGCCGGGATATCTCAAAGATTGGTTCTTTGACATAAATTCTGCTCTTGGCAGAAGACGCAGACCTTCTCCAGAAACAATAAATCGGTTCCTCTCTGCCGAAAGCGCATGGATCTCACTGCGCCTTCTAGCTGAGGAAGCTGCCAATAGAAAAACCGCCTTTAGAGTCAAATGCTTTAGACTAGCCGAACGCAACGGTTCGAAAGGGTGCTTGGCCAGTACATTAAGCACTAAAGATAGACTCCAGGCTGGAATGACTACCGGTTGTCTCGGGCGGAGATTGCTCATTCCCTTCAACATCACATTTAACTGGGCCACCTCTGGACTATCCCTGTTGGCTAGACAAGGGATAACTGATGCCAAAGCTGACTTGTATCCAGCAACTGTGGCGGGAGCTAGTCCTGAAAAGAACAGCTCACAGAGAAAGTCTGCTATTTGCTGAATAGTGGATTGAAAGGTATCAATACCCTTTTCTTCACACCAGTCTGCAAATCTGTTAACCTTGTTGTTATATGACTTGAAGGTTGACCTCCTTCTCGCAGCCGCGATGAAATCAGCAGCCTGTCGAGAAAAGCCTTCCGACGTGGAACGTTGTTTGACAACATTCACGCAGTCAATTTGAACATTTCGGGACGCTCGTGTAGGAAGCGTCCCTTGGCCTGGGAGATTATGTTCGGAATCTCGGGCAACTGCACATGATTTTCCACCAGCAGATCTAGAAGATCCGTGAACCACGCCCTGCTCGGCCAATACGGCGCTATTAGCAGGACGAGACACGGTTCCTCCCTGACCTTCACCAATACCTTCGGTAGAAGAATGGTGGGTGGGTACGCGTAAGCGTGCATCCCTCTCCAGCTTATCGCCAGAGCGTCTGTATCGACGGCATTTGGATCTGGAATCGGCGAGACATATGTCATGATTTGAGCATTTTCCTTTGTGGCGAACAAGTCCACGTTGGGTTTGCCCCAATGCTCGAAGATCCGTCGCAGAACCGGAGGGTTGAGGGACCATTCTGTTGGCAAGATTCTCTGTCTGCGAGACAAAGCATCCGCCAGAATGTTCAATCGGCCAGGAATATGAGCTGCTTTCAAAACAACCGAGTAATTCCTGCACCATTGAATCAAGTGCCACACCCTGATGCACAGGGTGGGCGACCTGGTCCCTCCTTGGCGATTTATATATGATACTACTGTCGAATTGTCCGACCGTATCAATATCACCTTGCCCCTGATCATCGGAAGGAACTCTTCCAACGCCAGTTCCACTGCCATCAGTTCCAACAGATTGATATGCAGCTGACTCTCCGGGAGAGTCCATGTGCCCGAGACCTGGTGTTCTCCCAGGCAGGCACCCCACCCTTCCAGCGATGCATCCGTGTAGACGGACAGCTGGGGGTGGGGTAGGTGCAGCGAAACCCCTAATAGGAGATTCTGACGCTGTTTCCACCAGAGAAGATGCGATATTATCGGCTCCAAAACTGGCACCAGTTTTGACAGGGGTTCTGTTCTCTGTTTCCACAGACACATCAGATACAACTGGATAGGCCTTCGCATTAGAGCAGCGTACGGGATAACCTGCTCCATGGAGACCATCATGCCCAGCATCTGAAGGAACCGCCTCGCCTGAATGTGGTTTCCCACTCGAAAACTCCTGAGGATGGCTAACAGAGACACCACTCTGGGCTCTGACGGGTAAACCCTGCCCTCCTCGAGGTCGAATCGCATCCCCAAATAAACGAAATGTTGAGTGGGCGTCAACTCGGATTTCTCCTCGTTGACTATCCAGCCTAGATCTGAAAGTAACTTCAGAGTCAGAGCAGTATCCACGTTCAACCTGGCTGCCGAGTCTGCCTTGAGCAGCCAGTCGTCTATGTAGGTGTGTAGCGCCACGTTCTCTTTTCTGAGAAACGCTGTCACCGCAAGGACCACTCTTGTGAAAACCCTCGGAGCTGTCGACAGGCCAAACGGGAGAACTGTAAACTCCCATACTTGATTCTGAAACGCAAATCTCAGAAACCTGTGCCAACTCCGATTCATCGGAATGTGGAAATATGCATCTTTCAGATCGATCGATACACACCACATTCCTTTCCTCAATCCCGCCATTACCGACCTCGGCGTTTCCATCTGGAACCGAGGCGTATGGATAAACCAATTTAATGGCCTGAGATTGAGTATGGGTCTCCATCCCCCTGTGCTCTTGGGGACAAGGAACATGTTTGAATAGAAGCCTGGAGTGTTCCGGGTTGCTGGTTTTATTGCTCCCTTCAGAAGCAAACCTGACACTTCCTTTTGAACGGCTTCTAACTTGTCTGGCTCCCTTGGTACGGGTGTCCAGACAGGTGCCAAAGACAGATTTTGTGGCGGAAAGTCCCACCACTCCGGCATGTAACCCTGGGATAACCATCCCAGGACCAGACTGTCTGACGTCACACCTCGCCAGGCCTCGACGAAACGCATGAGCCTTCCACCCACCATAGACGCCTCGACGTCTAACGGGGTTGTCCGGCTCGCAGTCCGCCCCCCCCCCCCCCCTCATTCTTAACGAGAGAGAGTGAGAACCATTTCGTTCTAGGCACGACGGGTATAACTGGCACCGCTGTTCCTGTCGCACAGGCGCGGTCCAGGCGGATATGAAGGGAGCTTGCGTACCCTCAGGTACGCTTCGGCCCCTTCTGTCCGCCCTTTGAGGCCTTACCTTTCCCCTTGCCCTTCCCGCCTCTAGGGCGGTCAGGAGCAACATTGGGGAGGGTAGGCGCCTCTACAACCTTCCTGGGTTTCTTCGCCGGCGGCGGCTCCGAGAACCCAGCTGAAACAGAAGTCGCAACAGGCCTGGCTTTCGCCTTGCTCTTATGCTTCTTCTGCTTCTTTGAAGGCTGTCCCGTTAGCGGTTTGCCCACAGACCCTAGTGCGTGCGCTTGCCGCACTAGCTCTAGCTGTAGATTTACCGCTAACCGATTCTGCGCGATACTGGCGGTGTCCTCTAAGATGGCCCGCGCTTGGCCACCAAAGATGCTAGGCCCTGTCAGGGGCGTCCCAAGAAGACGCTCCCTGACTGCCGTAGCCGGACGCATATGGTCAATGACCATTTGCCTCCTGGACTTCGTCACTCGCGCTTGCACCCTTGCCAATGCGTCCATTGACAGCACCAAGCCGTCATTAACACATGAGAGCGCCACAGGTGGCACAGGGTGGCCTGCCCCCGCTTCAGCCCACACCGACTGAAGGAGACGATAAGAGTGATTGACAGCGCTCATCGCTGCCCTCACACCCTCATCGCATAGGGACAGGACTTCTTCCTGGTGTACCTGGGACTTATCCACTAGTGCCGGACCGGGGCCACCCGACCTGGCACTCTGGACTCCCAGTACCCATCGGTCATCCTCCGTGACCGACGGGACTACACCATACCTGTCGTATTCACCCCGCGGAATGCAGGAAATGTCAATTTCCCTTTCTCCGAGATCTAACAATACTCACCATTCTGTTACTTCTGTTACTTCTGATATACAGCTGGCCCTGACAGCGGCTCTAGGATTATAGACTTAGAAAGCTTTACCGACTCCTGGGAACCGGGTACCCGGCTCCCCACTGCCGAGTACCAGTTTACCATAGAGCTCATATTGTTTGCATAGCCACCAAACAAGAGAAAACTATGGCTTGCCTCCGTGGGGCTGGGAGGCTGGGTCCGTAACAGAATGGTGAGTATTGTTAGATCTCGGAGAAAGGGAAATTGACATTTCCTGCATTCTCCTTCGATCAATACTCACCATTCTGTTACTTGTGATATACACCAGATTTGATCAGTAACCTGGTGGGAAGGGGCAAGCCATAAATGCTAATTTTGCCCCTTGGAGAAAGATTTTAGACTTCAAACTTGACTAACGGAGACCTAAAAAGGACCGTCAAGTTCACGGAACCGAATCACATTCGCGTCACAGCCCCCCCCCCCTTTTTCCTCCTAAGAAAAGGGAGAGAACTAACGAACATGTATCTCGCCTGAAACACCAATATGCCAAGAGGGTTAACTACTCCCTGCATATCGCTTGTATTAGCCTAGGAATGAGCATGAATATATAAGATGAATGAACATGATACATATACATAATACAAAAAACTCTCACTTGTTGAATTACCTTATGATAACAGGACTTCAGACGTACCGCCTACAACCATACACCGGTTCGGCCATCAGTGACACAATCTGGTTGACATCCTCTCGCTTGACCATGCCTGCTTTAGGTTCTTTTCTTACCAAAGTGAAAAAAGGGGAAAAGCAGTGTGGTCACTAACTATCGTTTCAAAACAGCTAAAGCGAGTGGATTGGCTGAGTCTGACACATCCCTCATATAGTAATCCGTAAATGAGGACTCACAGTGCAACGGCCATGATGTCCTCTAACGGAACACCATTGTAAAGGGCGGTCGAGGCGGCTATTCCTCTAACATCGTGTGCCCTTACGCCCTGCACCTGGTGCCCAGTCGCCATCTCATGAGTAGTCTGAATGCATTCGACCACCCAACGAGAGATAGTATCCATGGATGCGGCGCCATAAGGCTTTTTATGGCAGATCCACAGATGTCTATCGTTCGACCGTAACGAGTCAGTCCGTTTCTTGTACTTAGTCAAAGCACGGACCGGGCACCAGACACTGGCATCACGATCAAACCTGGTTAACTTCGGTATAATGATCGGTTTGCCGGGATATCTCAAAGATTGGTTCTTTGACATAAATTCTGCTCTTGGCAGAAGACGCAGACCTTCTCCAGAAACAATAAATCGGTTCCTCTCTGCCGAAAGCGCATGGATCTCACTGCGCCTTCTAGCTGAGGAAGCTGCCAATAGAAAGACCGCCTTTAGAGTCAAATGCTTTAGACTAGCCGAACGCAACGGTTCGAATGGGTGCTTGGCCAGTACATTAAGCACTAAAGATAGACTCCAGGCTGGAATGACTACCGGTTGTCTCGGGCGGAGATTGCTCATTCCCTTCAACATCACGTTTACCTGGGCCACCTCTGGACTATCCCTGTTGGCTAGACAAGGGATAACTGATGCCAAAGCTGACTTGTATCCAGCAATTGTGACGGGAGCTAGTCCTGTAAAGAACAGCTCACAGAGAAAGTCTGCTATTTGCTGAATAGTGGATTGAAAGGTATCAATACCCTTTTCTTCACACCAGTCTGCAAATCTGTTAACCTTGTTGTTATATGACTTGAAGGTTGACCTCCTTCTCGCAGCCGCGATGAAATCAGCAGCCTGTCGAGAAAAGCCTTCCGACGTGGAACGTTGTTTGACAACATCCACGCAGTCAATTTGAACATTTTGGGACGCTCGTGTAGGAAGCGTCCCTTGGCCTGGGAGATTATGTTCGGAATCTCGGGCAACTGCACAGGATTTTCCACCAGCAGATCTAGAAGATCCGTGAACCACGCCCTGCTCGGCCAATACGGCGCTATTAGCAGGACCAGACACGGTTCCTCCCTGACCTTCACCAATACCTTCGGTAGAAGAATGGTGGGTGGATACGCGTAAGCGTGCATCCCTCTCCAGCTTATCGCCAGAGCGTCTGTATCGACGGCATTTGGATCTGGAATCGGCGAGACATATGTCATGATTTGAGCATTTTCCTTTGTGGCGAACAAGTCCACGTTGGGTTTGCCCCAATGCTCGAAGATCCGTCGTAGAACTAGAGGGTTGAGGGACCATTCTGTTGGCAGGATTCTCTGTCTGCGAGACAAAGCATCCGCCAGAATGTTCAATCGGCCAGGAATATGAGCTGCTTTCAAAACAACCGAGTAATTCCTGCACCATTGAATCAAGTGCCACACCCTGATGCACAGGGTGGGCGACCTGGTCCCTCCTTGGCGATTTATATATGATACTACTGTCGAATTGTCCGACCGTATCAATATCACCTTGCCCCTGATCATCGGAAGGAACTCTTCCAATGCCAGTTCCACTGCCATCATTTCCAACAGATTGATATGCAGCTGACTCTCCGGGAGAGTCCATGTGCCCGAGACCTGGTGTTCTCCCAGGCAGGCACCCCACCCTTCCAGCGATGCATCCGTGTAAACGGACAGCTGGGGGTGGGGTAGGTGCAGCGAAACCCCTATTAGGAGATTCTGACGCTGTTTCCACCATAGAAGATGCGATATTATCGGCTCCAAAACTGGCACCAGTTTTGACAGGGGTTCTGTTCTCTGTTTCCACAGAGACATCAGATACAACTGGATAGGTCTTCGCATTAGAGCAGTGTACGGGATAACCTGCTCCATGGAGACCATCATGCCCAGCATCTGTAGGAACCGCCTTGCCTGAATGTGGTTTCCCACTCGAAAACTCCCGAGGATGGCTAACAGAGACACCACTCTGGGCTCTGACGGGTAAACCCTGCCCTCCTCGAGGTCGAATCGCATCCCCAAATAAACGAAATGTTGAGTGGGTGTCAACTCGGATTTCTCCTCGTTGACTATCCAGCCTAGATCTGAAAGTAACTTCAGAGTCAGAGCAGTATCCACGTTCAACCTGGCTGCCGAGTCTGCCTTGAGCAGCCAGTCGTCTATGTAGGTGTGTAGCGCCACGTTCTCTTTTCTGAGAAACGCTGTCACCGCAACGACCACTCTTGTGAAAACCCTCGGAGCTGTCGACAGGCCAAACGGGAGAACTGTAAACTCCCATACTTGATTCTGAAACGCAAATCTCAGAAACCTGTGCCAACTCCGATTGATCGGAATGTGGAAATATGCATCTTTCAGATCGATCGATACACACCACATTCCTTTCCTCAATCCCGCCATTACCGACCTCTGTGTTTCCATCTGGAACCGAGGCGTATGGATAAACCAATTTAATGGCCTGAGATTGAGTATGGGTCTCCATCCCCCCGTGCTCTTGGGGACAAGGAACATGTTTGAATAGAAGCCTGGAGTGTTCCGGTTTGCTGGTTTTATTGCTCCCTTCAGAAGCAAACCCGACACTTCCTTTTGAACGGCTTCTAACTTGTCTGGCTCCCTTGGTACGGGTGTCCAGACTGGTGCCAAAGACAGATTTTGTGGCGGAAAGTCCCACCACTCCGGCATGTAACCCTGGGATAACCATCCCAGGACCAGACTGTCTGACGTCACACCTCGCCAAACCTCGACGAAACGCATGAGCCTTCCACCCACCATAGACGCCTCGACGTCTAACGGGGTTGTCCGGCTCGCAGTCCGCACCCCCCCCCCCCCTTTCTTAACGAGAGAGAGTGAGAACCATTTCCTTCTAGGTACGACGGGTATAACTGGCACCGCTGTTCCTGTCGCACAGGTGCGGTCCAGGCGGATATGAAGGGAGCTTGCGTACCCTCAGGTACGCTTCGGCCCCTTCTGTCCGCCCTTTGAGGCCTTACCCTTCCCCTTGCCCTTACCACCTCTAGGGCGGTCAGGAGCAACATTGGGGAGGGTAGGTGCCTCTACAGCCTTCCTGGGTTTCTTCGCCGGCGGCGGCTCCGAGAACCCAGCCGAAACAGACGTCGCAATAGGCCTGGCTTTCGCCTTGCCCTTATGCTTTTTCTGTTTCTTTGAAGGCTGTCCGGTTAGCGGCTTGCCCACAGCCCCTAGTGCGTGCGCTTGCCGCACCAGCTCTAGCTGGAGATTTACCGCTAACCGATTCTGCGCAATACTGGCGGTGTCCTCTAAGATGGCCCGTGCTTGGCCACCAAAGATGCTAGGCTGTAGGCCCTGTCAGGGGCGTCCCAAGAAGACGCTCCTTGACTGCCGTAGCCGGACGCATATGGTCAATGACCATTTGCCTCCTGGACTTCGTCACACGCGCTTGCACCCTTGCCAATGCGTCCATTGACAGCACCAAGCCGTCATTAACGCACGATAGCGCCACAGGTGGCACAGGGTGGCCTGCCCCAGCTTCAGCCCACACCGACTGAAGTAGACGATAGGAGTGATTGACAGCGCTCCTGGCTGCCCTCACACCCTCATCGCATAGGGCCAGGACTTCTTCCTGGTGTACCTGGGGCCTGGGCCTTATCCACTAGTGCCGGACCGGGACCACCCGACCCGGCACTCTGGACGCCCAGTACCCATCCTCCGTGACCGACGGGACTACACCATACCTGTCGTATTCACCCCGCGGAATACGGCACCTTGCCCGCACCTCCCTGGAGGCCGCAGGGAGCTGACCCTTGGTCATTAGTTGTTTACTATAAATAGCATCCAACAAATCAATGAACCGTGGATCCAGTCCCACTGACTGGATCCGGGCCGCGGGCAAAATCCCCGTCCTAATCGACGCAACCGACGGACGGGGCACATCTTCATCGGCCGTAACCACAGACGGGTCAACTCTGGCTAGCCACGCCAGAGCATCAGACCAGTCTAACTCCGAAGAAGATACCCCCGCAAACACGTCACCCGTTTGCTTACGGGTCTGCCAGCCATGGCCTCCCGGCCAGGAGCCACGGCTGACACGCCAGGCACTCCGCTACCACATGGTTCCGCCGCCACCCCATGAAACACTCCGGTCCATGGGGTAGGTTCGCACGGAAAACCGTACGGACCCGTAACCGTCGCGGAACCATAGCCGGCCACGGGCGCCAACGGCACCCCATGTCCGGCTGCCGGACCAGGCGAGATAGGTGAGTACCACGCCTGGCCCGGCACACCGGTTCCCCTGACGGCTGGTGACAAACCAAGCCGCGCGGAACCGGTGCACGGTAACGGATTGGCCTCAGCCGCAGGCGGAGCCGCTGACCTGGCTTGCGCCAAACCAGACAAATGGAGGCCGGTTCCGTCCAGGACGGAATCAACCTCCATATTCTCCACCTGCGGCTTCACGGGCCGCAGCAACCTCTCCTCCTCGGCCTCATCGTCTTCAGACTCCGAAGAGCCGTCACTAGACGAATAAACCGTGGAGCCGTCCTGGCGGACGGCTCCCACACCTGACGGACCGGCCACCGCTACTGGACCACCCGGAGGTGGCCGCAGAGAGACAGAACCCGTCTGGCCGAAGCCAGACGGACCCGCCAGGGGGCCGTACGAGACGGCCCCCTCGGTAACCAGTCCAGAATCCTGTCCGAAGACAGGATCCGTACCAGGCATGGGGAGAAACTGCCCCCCAACCTTTGGTAGCAGGGACGACACCAGCGTGGGCAGAATGCTATGCAGAAAACCCTGCATAGCCGGACCAAACCACGCCGGCGGTGCCATCTCCGCCACCTCCAGCTGGGGACGTGGAGCACCCCCACCGGCCGAACCGGGCGCTCCACGATTTCCTCTCGGACCGCCTGACCCCGCGTCAGACCCTGCCAAGTCCTTCTGGGCAAGGAACTTAACCATCGTTTCGACGGACCACACTGCACAAACATTACACCTATGATCTATATTACACAGGGCACACCTAAAACAGACATGGTCCTTGAACATTACACGGACAAACTTATGGCAGTCGTCACATGATGGCTTGGCCTATAAAATAAGCACAAACCTACAATAAACAAGCGGAACGAGACACGGATGGAAGGCAGACAATTAATTTTCAAATATTTTGACTCATAAATTAACCGTAACCTCCCGCACCCCACCCCGCCACGTTACAACAACGATCGCATTGATTATGACGACAAGAACGCGGCGGGCACAACACACCCATAATAGATCCTACAGGATGTGTAACGGCTCCAGGAATCATATCGCATAGCATTCAGGGTATATTTACTAATCAATATAAATTATACTCCTAACGAACGCAGCACGATATGTGAAGAAAACAACAAAAAGTATAACAACTGCTGTCTCACACGGTAAAACCGCAGACCACGCATCTACTCAATAATTTTGAAACCACCGATCATTGCAAACCGATCGTGATCGCACGTAAACTTGATCATTCTAAAGTTTCCGGTACCATTTTTTAGTACGCAGCACCCAGAACAAGATGCGCGAATTAATGAAAAAAATTTTCTTCACATAAACATCCGAGCGACCGGGTGTGACGTCACCCGCTCGGATTCTACGGAGAACGACGTCAGCCGATATTCGTGTTAGAAATACCGTAGCAAACACCTATTTTCATATCTGCCGATCGCCTGTTGGGGTTTAAAGAAGGCGATCGTCTGGCATATATCGTTGCTAGCACACGTCCCAGATTCTATGGGGTTAGAAATTGGAACATGCGACACAACGAAATTTAGAGACCTAAGTCTTTTAACTATGGATATAAAGAACAATACAACCTGGTTGTCTTGGGCGGTATTCTCCATAGTCCTTAGTTATCCTTTCAGAACACACAAACTATCACTGATTAAAGACTTAGATTCTTTTAAAAAATACTAAAATCCTTAATGCGAAAAGCATGTATTGCACTTGTTGCTATGCAAACAAGAATGAGCTCTATGGTAAACGGGTACTCAGCAGTGGGGAGCCGGGTACCCGGTTCCCAGGAGTCGGTAAAGCTTTCTAAGTCTATAATCCTAGAGCCGCTGTCAGGGCCAGCTGTATATCAGAAGTAACAGAAGTAACAGAATGGTGAGTATTGATCGAAGGAGAATACGACATCTTGCCCGCACCTCCCTGGAGGCCGCAGGGAGCTGACCCTTGGTCATTAGTTGTTTGCTATAAATAGCATCCAACAAATCTATGAACCGTGGATCCAGTCCCACTGACTGGATCCGGGCCGCGGGCAAAATCCCCGTCCTAATCGACGCAACCGACGGACGGGGCGCATCTTCATCGGCCGTGGCCGAAACCACAGACGGGTCAACCCTGGCTAGCCACGCCAGAGCATCTGACCAATCTACCTCCGATGAAGACACCCCCGCAAACACGTCACCCGTTGACGTGCTCACGGGTCTGCCAGCCACGGCCTCCCGGCAAGGAGCCACGGCTGACACGCCAGGCACTCCGCTACCACACGGTTCCGCCGCCACCCCATGAAACACTCCGGTCCATGGGGTAGGTCCGCACGGAAAACCGTACGGACCCGTAACAGTCGCGGAACCATAGCCGGACACGGGCGCCAACGGCACCCCACATCCGGCTGCCGGACCAGGCGAGATAGGTGAGTACCACGCCTGGCCCGGCACACCCGTTCCCCTGACGGCTGGTGACAAACCAAGCCGCGCGGAACCGGTGCACGGTAACGGATTGGCCTCAGCCGCAGGCGGAGCCGCTGACCTGGCTTGCGCCAAACCAGACAAATGGAGGCCGGTTCCATCCAGGACGGAATCAACCTCCATATTCTCCACCTGCGGCTTCACGGGCCGCAGCAACCTCTCCTCCTCGGCCTCCTCGTCTTCAGACTCCGAAGAGCCGTCACTAGACGAGTCAACCGTGGAGCCATCCTGCCGGACGGCTCCCATACCTGACGGACCGGCCACCGCTACTGGACCACCCGGAGGTGGCCGCAGAGAGACAGAACCTGTCTGACCGAAGCCAGACGTGCCTGCCAGGGGACCGTACGAGACGGCCCCCTCGGTAACCAGTCCAGAATCCTGTCTGAGGACAGGATCCGTACCAGGCATGGGGAGAAACTGCCCCCCAACCTTTGGTAGCAGGGACGACACCAGCGTGGGCAGAACGCTATGCAGAAAACCCTGCATAGCCGGACCAAACCACGCCGGCGGTGCCATCTCCGCCACCTCCAGCTGGGGACGTGGAGCACCCCCACCGGCCGAACCGGGCGCTCCACGATTTCCTCTCGGACCGCCTGACCCCGCGTCAGACCCAGCCAAGTCCTTCTGGGCAAGGAACTTAACCATCATTTCGACGGACCACACTGCACAAACATTACACCTATGATCTATATTACACAGGGAACACCTAAAACAGACATGGTCCTTGAACATTACACGGACAAACTTATGGCAGTCGTCACATGATGGCGGGGCTGGCTTGGCCTATAAAATAAGCACAAACCTACAATAAACAAGCGGAACGAGACCCGGATGGAAGGCAGACAATTAATTTTCAAATATTTTGACTCATAAATTAACCGTAACCTCCCCGCACCCCACCCCGCCACGTTACAACAACGATCGCATTGATTATGACGACAAGCACGCGGCGGGCACAAACACACCCATAATAGATCCTCCAGGATGTGTAACGGCTCCAGGAATCATATCGCATAGCATTCAGGGTATATTTACTAATCAATTAAATTATACTCCTAACGAAAGCAGCATGATATGTGAAGAAAACAACAAAATGTATAACAAACTGCTGTCTCACACGGTAAAACCGCAGACCACGCATCTACTCAAGAATTTTGAAACCACCGATCATTGCAAACCGATCGTGATCGCACGTAAACTTGATCATTCTAAAGTTTCCGGTACCATTTTTAGTACGCAGCACCCAGAATAAGATGCGCGAATTAATGAAAAAATTTTTCTTCACAAACATCCGAGCGACCGGGTGTGACGTCACCCGCTCGGATTCTACGGAGAACGACGTCAGCCGATATTCGTGTTAGAAATACCGTAGCAAACACCTATTTTCATATCTGCCGATCGCCTGTTGGGGGTTAAAGAAGGCGATCGTCTGGCATATATCGTTGTTAGCACACGTCCCAGATTCTATGGGGTCAGAAATTGGAACATGCGACACAACGAAATTTAGAGACCTAAGTCTTTTAACTATGGATAATAAAGAATACAACCTGGTTGTCTTGGGCGGTATTCTCCATAGTCCTTAGTTAATCCTTTCAGAACACACAAACTATCACCGATTAAAGACTTAGATTATTTAAAACACTAAAATCCCTAATGCAAAAAGCATGTATTGCTCTTGTTGCTATGCAAACAAGAATGAGCTCTATGGTAAACGGGTACTCGGCAGTTGGGAGCCGAGTACCCGGTTCCCAGGAGTCGGTAAAGCTTTCTAAGTCTATAATCCTAGAGCCGCTGTCAAGGCCAGCTGTATATCAGAAGTAACAGAATGGTGAGTATTGATCGAAGGAGAATACACCTTCCGTCTCCTCTGCGTGTCGTAAGAGGCGACTAAAGGAGGTAAGGGTGAGGTAACCCTGACAGAAACCAGGCCGCACGGCGCACTCTAATAAACCATGGATCCACGCACTTAACGCTTATGATCATGTCGATAGTCACTTACAGGACTGGCGGTATGATCAGCGAACAAAAAGAAGAAGAACTGTCACCATCACTCAGTCACTGTCACCAACCATCACTCACCGTCACTCACCGTCACTGTCACCATCACTCACCGTCACTGTCCCCATCACTCACCACCACTCACCACCGCTCACCGTCACTGTAACCATCACCCACTGTCACTCACCATCACTCATCGTCAGTCACCATGACTCACCATCACTGTCACCATCGCTTACCGTCACTCTCACCATCACTCCCCGTCAGGGTCACCATCACTCACTGTCGCTGTCATAATCACTCACTGCCACTCACTGTCACTCTCACCATCACTCACCATCACTGTCACTCACCGTCACTGTCACCATCGCTCACCGTCACTCTCACCATCACTCACCGTCAACTGGCACCATTACTTTCACCATCAGTCACTGTCACCATCACTCACTCTCACTGTCACAATCACTCACCGTCACCATCACTCACCCTCACCTCACAGTCACCATCACTGCCACCATCACTCACTGTCACTGTCACAATCACTCACTGTTACTGTCACCATCACTCACTGTCACCATCACTAAACGTCTGACACCACTCACCATTACTGTCACCATCATTCACTGTTACCATCACTGTCACCATAACTAACCGTAACTGTTGCCATCACTCACTCTCACTGTCACCATCACTCACTGTCACTGTCACCATCACTCACCGTCAAAATCAGTCACTGTCACTGTCTCCATCAGTCACTGTCACCATCATTCACTGTCACCATCATTCACTTTCACTGTCACCATCACTCACCGTCACCATCACTCACATTCACTCACCGTCACCATCACTCACAATCACTCACTGTCACCATCACTCATTGTCACAGTCTCCATCACTCACTTTCACTGTCACCATCACTCACCATCACTCATTGTCACAGTCACCATCACTCACCTTCACTGTCACCATCACTCATTTTCACTGTCACCATCACTCACCATCATTGTCACCATCACCCACTGTCACCATCACTCACCGTCACTTTCCCATCTCTCACTGTAAATCACAGCCACTGTCACCATCACTCACCGTCACTATCACCATCATTGTCAACATGGCTCACCGTCACTGTCACCATTACTTACCGTCACATATCACTATCTTTCACTGACCCAGACCTACTGTCACCATCTCTCACTGACCCAGACCTACTGTCACCATAAATCTGTCTGTCACTCACCACAAGCAAGTCTTCGTTATTTCGAATTCCGATTGAGTTCATTTATTCCTTGAAACGCGTAAGATATCGATGATGCATTGTATGTTCGTTAACTTGATCAATATATTCAGCTTTCTTTTAGTGGCCAAGTTATCCCGAATCGTGTCACGGTGTGTAATATTCCAGTTACCAGTTACCTCTTCAAGCACCCCCCAACCCAACCCCCCAACCCAACCCCCCCCCCCACCCCCACCAGTGGCCACCACCACCAACGCCCACCCCCGAATCGTATCACGGTGTGTAATAATCAGTTACCGCCCCCCCCCCCCCCCCGCCCCACCCCTACCCACCCCCAATCACCCCACCCACCCCCTCCCAACTCCCCGAATCGTGTCGCGTTACGTAATATCATCATCCATATAAAATAACTACCTCAGTGGTTAGTACAGCATATAAACACTGAAATGTAAAAGAGGCGTGACGAAATAATCACGTCTTAGGGTAACATTTTATATATTTAGTAGTTATGTCCATCAAAATATTATGAAATGCTGCTCGCAAACACTACTAAATATTCTCCACATGTCAACTTACTGGATAAGCATCAAATAAGATTTCAACTGCTGCTCGTCCTCCCATACTCCTGAGTTAATCCCTTGTTACCTCAACTCGTTTGAAAACGTTCATGTACGCCGTGAGCGCTCCAATGGGAGGACTGAACAATGCATCGACGGCGGCTTTGTAGTGCGCCAAAAACCTGTTTTCAACACTGGGCAGACCCTTAAATGACAACAGCGTCTCAAGAAGGAAGTATTGCAACCCCTTGAATGCGCTTTAATACACATTTCCCACGTTGAAGTCATTACGCGGGATTCCCCTAAATCAACCATCATAGCGCGTCTGCTGGCTGGTAAATTAGGAAATGAGCAGCTGGCGTTAACGTTATGAGTTATTATTGCGCTAAATAACACTGCATTTTAACGAGTTCTATGATAAACTACAGTCACAATAGTGTTGAAGACACACCACTGGAAAGCCCAGCCCCCCCACCCACCCGCACCCACCTTCCAAGTCTCCATCCATTGGCCAATAGGAGGCATTTTAAAATTATGATTAGTGTACAAAATCTCAGAAAATTTTATAAAAACTAATACATAGATGTTTAGAAAATTGGGTGAGGATTCCAATGATGTGTGACTTCAACGTTATGATCTTACTTCTTCATATGAACCGCTTAAAGTGAACAATACACAATAAGAGGCCCAAGGGGCCTGTACCGCTCGCCTGGAATTATTGGGCACTGGCATAATTAAACAAAACGAGATGACCATTGGAAAACATTTACCAATCAAATTTCTGTGAAGAAGGTTTAAAATTGGCCCAGTGGTTAATTAGTAGTCTTTTTATGATTTTCTCCGAAATCTGCAGAAAGTACAAGATGAACCAACCCCCCCCCCCCCAAATGCTAAATTCTGATTGATTCATAGCGAACGTGTGTTTTTGACATATCATATTTCGGCCCGATCTATTCAGCGGTTCTGGCGAAATCGTTTTCGCGAAAATTAGGTCATCCAAGATGGCCGCCGAACCATTTGGCAAACCAAGTTCCCTCGAACAAACTTGGCTCAGCGCTTGCCCTAGACCATATTTCATTAGGTTTGCATCGATCCCCCAAGCGCTTTGGGAGATTTTTTTAAGACGTTGCTAAGTCGGCCAAATCCAAGAATGCCACCGGCCAAATCGGCCGATCGTCTTCCTTTGAACAAACATGTATCCCTATGCCATAAGGATGCTTCCTGTTAAATATAATTGAAATTGGCACAGTGGTTTTTGAGAAGACATTTTAAATTTCCCATTGCTTTAATATGGGAGCTTTTGGCGGGAAAATGATCAAAGATGGTCACCAAACCGTTTATCCGACAGCTTAGACAATGGCAAATTTGAGTTCAGAATACCCCCAAAAATCAATTTCGGCCTTTCAAAATCCATCAAATAAAACAATCTGATATACCCGCAAAACACGCAAGATTTTGATTGCCCCACGGCGGCCATGTTTTTTTTACAGATGAACTTCCCTTGAACAAACTGTAATGGCCCTTATTCCATAATCATATCTCGCAAAGCTCGGCCCGATCCCTTCAGCGGTTCTGGAGAAGTTGTTTTCGGAAAAAATACGTCATGCAAGATGGCCACCAAACCGTTTGGTCAATCAAGTCCTCTTGGACAAATTTGGTTCAGCAATTGCCCTAGATGATATTTCATGCGTTCTGAATCAACCCTTAAACGGTTTCTGAGAAGATTTTAAGACATTTCTAAAAATTGGCCGAATTCCAAGATGGCCGCCGGCCCAATTGGCCGATCGGCTTCCTTTGAAGATACTTGACTCAGTATGCCCTAAAGATGCTTCCTGCTAAATATAATTAAAATCGGCCCAGCAGTTCTCGAGAAAACATTTTAAATTTACCATTGCTTTAGTATGGTTGCTTTTGCCGGGAAAACGATCCCAGATGGCCGCCAAACTGTTTATCCGGCAGTTTCGAAAATTGCAAATTTAAGATCAGAACAGCCAAAACCACATATAAAACTAATTTGGGCCTCAAAATCCATCAAATAAAAAAATTCAATATGGCCGCCAAGCACGCTATATTTTGATTGGCCCACGGCGGCCAGGTTCTTTGACGGATCGACTTCCCTTGAACAAACTTTAATGGCCCTTAGTCTCTAATTATACCTGCCAATTTTCAGCCCAACCCTTCAGCGGTTGTGCAGAAGAAATCGTTTTCGCTAAAACTAGCTCAACCAAGATGGCCGCCGAACCATTTGACCAATCAAGTGTCCTTGAACAAAATTGGTTCAGCTGTTACCATAGATCATATTTCATGAGGTTTGCATCAATCCCCCAAGCGGTTTCGGAGAAGGTTTTTAAAGACATTTTAACAAATTGGCCAAAATCCCAAGATGGCCACCGGCCAAATAGACCGATCAAGTTCGTTTGAACAAACTTGGATCCTTATGCCCGAAAGATGCTTCCTGCCAAATATAATTGAAATCAGCCCAATGGTTTTGAGAAGTCGTTTAAAGAAAAAGTTGACGGATGACGGACGGATGGACACACGACGGACGGTCGCCATGGCATCAACTCACTTGACCTTTCAGGCCAGGTGAGCTACCAAAACAAAGTGAGATATTGTCAGAACAATACACAACAATAGACACAGAGATATTGTCAAAACAATACACAGCAATACACACAGATATATAGTCAGAACAATACACATTCACCTTATGATATGTTTTGGTGATATATGCATAAGTCATGTTTGTTGTCGACCCAAGTCAACTCTGGACACACGATACCTTCCCCGTTCGGTCACCCGCTCTGTAAGCTATATGATCTAGACGGCATAACTAGGCAGAGACATCAGTATTCGTTTATGATAGTTGTCACGCAGTTTAACTATCTGATTCCAATGGGCAATAGCTCTGGACATGCTGAATATTTTTTAAACAATTTGATTGAAAGATTCAGTCAAATTGTTTACAAAATAATCGTCATAATCCAGAGTTAAACCCCATGGAAAATGCAGTCTGCAGGAAATCGGCCGGCAGAGTGTTAAAGGTGGTTAACTCATCTGATGCATAACGAGAACACGAATACTGCTGTTAATGCGCGCAATCGAATTGCCTATAGACGGTAGTAGTATCAATTGACACTAGTTTTCGTTAGATATATAAAAGAATATTTTAGAGTTCCCCGGTATGGTAAAGTAATAATTTCTTTGATTTTTACAAACACAGACATTACCTGTTCGCGTCAGTGATAAATTTCTAACAAACAACGCGACAAACGACGCTAAATTAATTTAGGCGGACTCATTAACTATTCTCGAGTATACACGTATACGCATGTGAATGTGCAGTATAAACAGACTTAGCCGACAAGTCCGCCGTCCACTAAAGATAACAGTATGCATGCTGAACTGATCTTAATAGACGTCTGGAAGGTTTTTAAATATCACGTGGTGTCTGTGCGTGTGTGGGGTGGTGGATGGGTTGGGGTGGGATGGGGGGGGGGGAGCGCTTGCGTGTGTGTGCTTGCGTGCACATAGAACTCGCGCTGACAACGCGGTCAACTAGCGGTCAGTAGCGAATACTCTCTGATTGTGCCAATAAGTTGAATATGTGTAATCAATTTAAACGTCTCGGTCAACATTTCAAACAGTCAATGGCTTTATATCCGAACCTGTAAATAACTTGGTGTGTCGGTTAACGCTCGGATTGTATCATACTCAGTCGGCCTAGATGGTGCCCCTAATCCTGGGTATACACCACCCGATTCTAGTCTGTCCGACAAGTAATTGGTCGACAAGTTGGTGTTAATCGCGTGGTGTATGGCCCTACACCGACTGAAAATTATAGTTAATCGCGTGGTGTATGGCCCTACACCGACTGAAAATTATAGTTAATCGCGTGGTGTATGGCCCTACACCGACTGAAAATTATAGTTAATCGCGTGGTGTATGGACCTACAACGACTGAAAATTATAGTTAATCGCGTGGTGTATGGCCCTACACCGACTGAAAATTATAGTTAATCGCGTGGTGTATGGCCCTACACCGACTGAAAATTATAGTTAATCGCGTGGTGTATGGCCCTACACCGACTGAAAATTATAGTTAATCGCGTGGTGTATGGCCCTACACCGACTGAAAATTATAGTTAATCGCGTGGTGTATGGCCCTACACCGACTGAAAATTATAGTTAATCGCGTGGTGTATGGCCCTACACCGACTGAAAATTATAGTTAATCGCGTGGTGTATGGCCCTACACCGACTGAAAATTATAGTTAATCGCGTGGTGTATGGCCCTACACCGACTGAAAATTATAGTTAATCGCGTGGTGTATGGCCCTACACCGACTGAAAATTATAGTTAATCGCGTGGTGTATGGCCCTACACCGACTGAAAATTATAGTTAATCGCGTGGTGTATGGCCCTACACCGACTGAAAATTATAGTTAATCGCGTGGTGTATGGCCCTACACCGACTGAAAATTATAGTTAATCGCGTGGTGTATGGCCCTACACCGACTGAAAATTATAGTTAATCGCGTGGTGTATGGCCCTACACCGACTGAAAATTATAGTTAATCGCGTGGCGTATGGCCCTACACCGACTGAAAATTATAGTTAATCGCGTGGTGTATGGCCCTACACCGACTGAAAATTATAGTTAATCGCGTGGTGTATGGCCCTACACCGACTGAAAATTATAGTTAATCGCGTGGTGTATGGCCCTACACCGACTGAAAATTATAGTTAATCGCGTGGTGTATGGCCCTACACCGACTGAAAATTATAGTTAATCGCGTGGTGTATGGCCCTACACCGACTGAAAATTATAGTTAATCGCGTGGTGTATGGCCCTACACCGACTGAAAATTATAGTTAATCGCGTGGTGTATGGCCCTACACCGACTGAAAATTATAGTTAATCGCGTGGTGTATGGCCCTACACCGACTGAAAATTATAGTTAATCGCGTGGTGTATGGCCCTACACCGACTGAAAATTATAGTTAATCGCGTGGTGTATGGCCCTACACCGACTGAAAATTATAGTTAATCGCGTGGTGTATGGCCCTACACCGACTGAAAATTATAGTTAATCGCGTGGTGTATGGCCCTACACCGACTGAAAATTATAGTTAATCGCGTGGCGTATGGCCCTACACCGACTGAAAATTATAGTTAATCGCGTGGTGTATGGCCCTACACCGACTGAAAATTATAGTTAATCGCGTGGCGTATGGCCCTACACCGACTGAAAATTATAGTTAATCGCGTGGTGTATGGCCCTACACCGACTGAAAATTATAGTTAATCGCGTGGTGTATGGCCCTACACCGACTGAAAATTATAGTTAATCGCGTGGTGTATGGCCCTACACCGACTGAAAATTATAGTTAATCGCGTGGTGTATGGCCCTACACCGACTGAAAATTATAGTTAATCGCGTGGCGTATGGCCCTACACCGACTGAAAATTATAGTTAATCGCGTGGCGTATGGCCCTACACCGACTGAAAATTATAGTTAATCGCGTGGCGTATGGCCCTACACCGACTGAAAATTATAGTTAATCGCGTGGCGTATGGCCCTACACCGACTGAAAATTATAGTTAATCGCGTGGCGTATGGCCCTACACCGACTGAAAATTATAGTTAATCGCGTGGCGTATGGCCCTACACCGACTGAAAATTATAGTTAATCGCGTGGCGTATGGCCCTACACCGACTGAAAATTATAGTTAATCGCGTGGCGTATGGCCCTACACCGACTGAAAATTATAGTTAATCGCGTGGTGTATGGCCCTACACCGACTGAAAATTATAGTTAATCGCGTGGTGTATGGCCCTACACCGACTGAAAATTATAGTTAATCGCGTGGTGTATGGCCCTACAACGACTGAAAATTATAGTTAATCGCGTGGTGTATGGCCCTACACCGACTGAAAATTATAGTTAATCGCGTGGTGTATGGCCCTACACCGACTGAAAATTATAGTTAATCGCGTGGTGTATGGCCCTACACCGACTGAAAATTATAGTTAATCGCGTGGTGTATGGCCCTACACCGACTGAAAATTATAGTTAATCGCGTGGTGTATGGCCCTACACCGACTGAAAATTATAGTTAATCGCGTGGTGTATGGCCCTACACCGACTGAAAATTATAGTTAATCGCGTGGTGTATGGCCCTACACCGACTGAAAATTATAGTTAATCGCGTGGTGTATGGCCCTACACCGACTGAAAATTATAGGTAATCGCGTGGTGTATGGCCCTACACCGACTGAAAATTATAGTTAATCGCGTGGTGTATGGCCCTACACCGACTGAAAATTATAGTTAATCGCGTGGTGTATGGCCCTACACCGACTGAAAATTATAGTTAATCGCGTGGTGTATGGCCCTACACCGACTGAAAATTATAGTTAATCGCGTGGTGTATGGCCCTACACCGACTGAAAATTATAGTTAATCGCGTGGTGTATGGCCCTACACCGACTGAAAATTATAGTTAATCGCGTGGTGTATGGCCCTACACCGACTGAAAATTATAGTTAATCGCGTGGTGTATGGCCCTACACCGACTGAAAATTATAGTTAATCGCGTGGTGTATGGCCCTACACCGACTGAAAATTATAGTTAATCGCGTGGTGTATGGCCCTACACCGACTGAAAATTATAGTTAATCGCGTGGTGTATGGCCCTACACCGACTGAAAATTATAGTTAATCGCGTGGTGTATGGCCCTACACCGACTGAAAATTATAGTTAATCGCGTGGTGTATGGCCCTACACCGACTGAAAATTATAGTTAATCGCGTGCTGTATGGCCCTACACCGACTGAAAATTATAGTTAATCGCGTGGCGTATGGCCCTACACCGACTGAAAATTATAGTTAATCGCGTGGCGTATGGCCCTACACCGACTGAAAATTATAGTTAATCGCGTGGTGTATGGCCCTACACCGACTGAAAATTATAGTTAATCGCGTGGTGTATGGCCCTACACCGACTGAAAATTATAGTTAATCGCGTGGTGTATGGCCCTACACCGACTGAAAATTATAGTTAATCGCGTGGTGTATGGCCCTACACCGACTGAAAATTATAGTTAATCGCGTGGTGTATGGCCCTACACCGACTGAAAATTATAGTTAATCGCGTGGTGTATGGCCCTACACCGACTGAAAATTATAGTTAATCGCGTGGTGTATGGCCCTACACCGACTGAAAATTATAGTAAATCGCGTGCTGTATGGCCCTACACAGACTGAAAATTATAGTTAATCGCGTGGCGTATGGCCCTACACCGACTGAAAATTATAGTTAATCGCGTGGCGTATGGCCCTACACCGACTGAAAATTATAGTTAATCGCGTGGCGTATGGCCCTACACCGACTGAAAATTATAGTTAATCGCGTGGTGTATGGCCCTACACCGACTGAAAATTATAGTTAATCGCGTGGTGTATGGCCCTACACCGACTGAAAATTATAGTTAATCGCGTGGTGTATGGCCCTACACCGACTGAAAATTATAGTTAATCGCGTGGTGTATGGCCCTACACCGACTGAAACTTATAGTTAATCGCGTGGTGTATGGCCCTACACTGACTGAAAATTATAGTTAATCGCGTGGTGTATGGCCCTATTCCGACTGAAAATTATAGTTGATCGCGTGGTGTATGGCCCTACACCGACTGAAAATTATAGTTAATCGCGTGGTGTATGGCCCTACACCGACTGAAAATTATAGTTAATCGCGTGGTGTATGGCCCTACACCGACTGAAAATTATAGTTAATCGCGTGGTGTATGGCCCTACACCGACTGAAAATTATAGTTAATCGCGTGGTGTATGGCCCTACACCGACTGAAAATTATAGTTAATCGCGTGGTGTATGGCCCTACACCGACTGAAAATTATAGTTAATCGCGTGGCGTATGGCCCTACACCGACTGAAAATTATAGTTAATCGCGTGGCGTATGGCCCTACACCGACTGAAAATTATAGTTAATCGCGTGGCGTATGGCCCTACACCGACTGAAAATTATAGTTAATCGCGTGGCGTATGGCCCTACACCGACTGAAAATTATAGTTAATCGCGTGGTGTATGGCCCTACACCGACTGAAAATTATAGTTAATCGCGTGGTGTATGGCCCTACACCGACTGAAAATTATAGTTAATCGCGTGGTGTATGGCCCTACACCGACTGAAAATTATAGTTAATCGCGTGGTGTATGGCCCTACACCGACTGAAAATTATAGTTAATCGCGTGGTGTATGGCCCTACACCGACTGAAAATTATAGTTAATCGCGTGGTGTATGGCCCTACACCGACTGAAAATTATAGTTAATCGCGTGGTGTATGGCCCTATACCGACTGAAAATTATAGTAAATCGCGTGCTGTATGGCCCTACACAGACTGAAAATTATAGTTAATCGCGTGGCGTATGGCCCTACACCGACTGAAAATTATAGTTAATCGCGTGGCGTATGGCCCTACACCGACTGAAAATTATAGTTAATCGCGTGGCGTATGGCCCTACACCGACTGAAAATTATAGTTAATTGCGTGGTGTATGGCCCTACACCGACTGAAAATTATAGTTAATCGCGTGGTGTATGGCCCTACACCGACGGAAAATTATAGTTAATCGCGTGGTGTATGGCCCTACAATGACTGAAAATTATAGTTAATCGCGTGGTGTATGGCCCTACAATGACTGAAAATTATAGTTAATCGCGTGGTGTATGGCCCTACACTGACTGAAAATTATAGTTAATCGCGTGGTGTATGGCCCTATTCCGACTGAAAATTATAGTTGATCGCGTGGTGTATGGCCCTACACCGACTGAAAATTATAGTTGATCGCGTGGTGTATGGCCCTACACCGACTGAAAATTATAGTTAATCGCGTGGTGTATGGCCCTACACCGACTGAAAATTATAGTTAATCGCGTGGTGTATGGCCCTACACCGACTGAAAATTATAGTTAATCGCGTGGTGTATGGCCCTACACCGACTGAAAATTATAGTTAATCGCGTGGTGTATGGCCCTACACCGACTGAAAATTATAGTTAATCGCGTGGTGTATGGCCCTACACCGACTGAAAATTATAGTTAATCGCGTGGTGTATGGCCCTACACCGACTGAAAATTATTGTTAATCGCGTGGTGTATGGCCCTACACCGACTGAAAATTATAGTTAATCGCGTGGCGTATGGCCCTACACCGACTGAAAATTATAGTTAATCGCGTGGCGTATGGCCCTACACCGACTGAAAATTATAGTTAATCGCGTGGCGTATGGCCCTACACCGACTGAAAATTATAGTTAATCGCGTGGCGTATCGCCCTACACCGACTGAAAATTATAGTTAATCGCGTGGTGTATGGCCCTATACCGACTGAAAATTATAGTAAATCGCGTGCTGTATGGCCCTACACAGACTGAAAATTATAGTTAATCGCGTGGCGTATGGCCCTACACCGACTGAAAATTATAGTTAATCGCGTGGCGTATGGCCCTACACCGACTGAAAATTATAGTTAATCGCGTGGCGTATGGCCCTACACCGACTGAAAATTATAGTTAATCGCGTGGTGTATGGCCCTACACCGACTGAAAATTATAGTTAATCGCGTGGTGTATGGCCCTACACCGACGGAAAATTATAGTTAATCGCGTGGTGTATGGCCCTACAATGACTGAAAATTATAGTTAATCGCGTGGTGTATGGCCCTACAATGACTGAAAATTATAGTTAATCGCGTGGTGTATGGCCCTACACCGACTGAAAATTATAGTTAATCGCGTGGTGTATGGCCCTATTCCGACTGAAAATTATAGTTGATCGCGTGGTGTATGGCCCTACACCGACTGAAAATTATAGTTAATCGCGTGGTGTATGGCCCTACACCGACTGAAAATTATAGTTAATCGCGTGGTGTATGGCCCTACACCGACTGAAAATTATAGTTAATCGCGTGGTGTATGGCCCTACACCGACTGAAAATTATAGTTAATCGCGTGGTGTATGGCCCTACACCGACTGAAAATTATAGTTAATCGCGTGGTGTATGGCCCTACACCGACTGAAAATTATAGTTAATCTCGTGGTGTATGGCCCTACACCGACTGAAAATTATAGTTAATCGCGTGGTGTATGGCCCTACACCGACTGAAAATTATAGTTAATCGCGTGGTGTATGGCCCTACACCGACTGAAAATTATAGTTAATCGCGTGGCGTATGGCCCTACACCGACTGAAAATTATAGTTAATCGCGTGGCGTATGGCCCTACACCGACTGAAAATTATAGTTAATCGCGTGGTGTATGGCCCTACACCGACTGAAAATTATAGTTAATCGCGTGGTGTATGGCCCTACACCGACTGAAAATTATAGTTAATCGCGTGGTGTATGGCCCTACACCGACTGAAAATTATAGTTAATCGCGTGGTGTATGGCCCTACACCGACTGAAAATTATAGTTAATCGCGTGGTGTATGGCCCTACACCGACTGAAAATTATAGTTAATCGCGTGGTGTATGGCCCTACACCGACTGAAAATTATAGTTAATCGCGTGGTGTATGGCCCTACACCGACTGAAAATTATAGTTAATCGCGTGGTGTATGGCCCTACACCGACTGAAAATTATAGTTAATCGCGTGGTGTATGGCCCTACACCGACTGAAAATTATAGTTAATCGCGTGGTGTATGGCCCTACACCGACTGAAAATTATAGTTAATCGCGTGGTGTATGGCCCTACACCGACTGAAAATTATAGTTAATCGCGTGGTGTATGGCCCTACACCGACTGAAAATTATAGTTAATCGCGTGGTGTATGGCCCTACACCGACTGAAAATTATAGTTAATCGCGTGGTGTATGGCCCTACACCGACTGAAAATTATAGTTAATCGCGTGGTGTATGGCCCTACACCGACTGAAAATTATAGTTAATCGCGTGGTGTATGGCCCTACACCGACTGAAAATTATAGTTAATCGCGTGGTGTATGGCTCTACACCGACTGAAAATTATAGTTAATCGCGTGGTGTATGGCCCTACACCGACTGAAAATTATAGTTAATCGCGTGGTGTATGGCCCTACACCGACTGAAAATTATAGTTAATCGCGTGGCGTATGGCCCTACACCGACTGAAAATTATAGTTAATCGCGTGGCGTATGGCCCTACACCGACTGAAAATTATAGTTAATCGCGTGGCGTATGGCCCTACACCGACTGAAAATTATAGTTAATCG
Source organism: Chaetoderma sp. LZ-2023a (assembly GCA_034401795.1). NCBI lineage: Eukaryota > Metazoa > Mollusca > Caudofoveata > Chaetodermatida > Chaetodermatidae > Chaetoderma > Chaetoderma sp. LZ-2023a. The sequence continues at coordinate 31,314,599 of CM067374.1, forward strand.
CGTGGCGTATCGCCCTACACCGACTGAAAATTATAGTTAATCGCGTGGCGTATGGCCCTACACCGACTGAAAATTATAGTTAATCGCGTGGTGTATGGCCCTACACCGACTGAAAATTATAGTTAATCGCGTGGTGTATGGCCCTACACCGACTGAAAATTATAGTTAATCGCGTGGTGTATGGCCCTACACCGACTGAAAATTATAGTTAATCGCGTGGTGTATGGCCCTACACCGACTGAAAATTATAGTTAATCGCGTGGTGTATGGCCCTACACCGACTGAAAATTATAGTTAAATCGCGTGGCTGTATGGCCCTACACAGACTGAAAATTATAGTTAATCGCGTGGCGTATGGCCCTACACCGACTGAAAATTATAGTTAATCGCGTGGTGTATGGCCCTACACCGACTGAAAATTATAGTTAATCGCGTGGTGTATGGCCCTACACCGACTGAAAATTATAGTTAATCGCGTGGTGTATGGCCCTACACCGACTGAAAATTATAGTTAATCGCGTGGTGTATGGCCCTACACCGACTGAAAATTATAGTAAATCGCGTGCTGTATGGCCCTACACAGACTGAAAATTATAGTTAATCGCGTGGCGTATGGCCCTACACCGACTGAAAATTATAGTTAATCGCGTGGCGTATGGCCCTACACCGACTGAAAATTATAGTTAATCGCGTGGCGTATGGCCCTACACCGACTGAAAATTATAGTTAATCGCGTGGTGTATGGCCCTACACCGACTGAAAATTATAGTTAATCGCGTGGTGTATGGCCCTACACCGACTGAAAATTATAGTTAATCGCGTGGTGTATGGCCCTACAATGACTGAAAATTATAGTTAATCGCGTGGTGTATGGCCCTACACCGACTGAAAATTATAGTTAATCGCGTGGTGTATGGCCCTATACCGACTGAAAATTATAGTAAATCGCGTGCTGTATGGCCCTACACAGACTGAAAATTATAGTTAATCGCGTGGCGTATGGCCCTACACCGACTGAAAATTATAGTTAATCGCGTGGCGTATGGCCCTACACCGACTGAAAATTATAGTTAATCGCGTGGCGTATGGCCCTACACCGACTGAAAATTATAGTTAATCGCGTGGTGTATGGCCCTACACCGACTGAAAATTATAGTTAATCGCGTGGTGTATGGCCCTACACCGACTGAAAATTATAGTTAATCGCGTGGTGTATGGCCCTACAATGACTGAAAATTATAGTTAATCGCGTGGTGTATGGCCCTACAACCGACTGAAAATTATAGTTAATCGCGTGGTGTATGGCCCTACACTGACTGAAAATTATAGTTAATCGCGTGGTGTATGGCCCTATTCCGACTGAAAATTATAGTTAATCGCGTGGTGTATGGCCCTATTCCGACTGAAAATTATAGTTGATCGCGTGGTGTATGGCCCTACACCGACTGAAAATTATAGTTAATCGCGTGGTGTATGGCCCTACACCGACTGAAAATTATAGTTAATCGCGTGGTGTATGGCCCTACACCGACTGAAAATTATAGTTAATCGCGTGGTGTATGGCCCTACACCGACTGAAAATTATAGTTAATCGCGTGGTGTATGGCCCTACACCGACTGAAAATTATAGTTAATCGCGTGGTGTATGGCTCTACACCGACTGAAAATTATAGTTAATCGCGTGGTGTATGGCCCTACACCGACTGAAAATTATAGTTAATCGCGTGGCGTATGGCCCTACACCGACTGAAAATTATAGTTAATCGCGTGGCGTATGGCCCTACACCGACTGAAAATTATAGTTAATCGCGTGGCGTATGGCCCTACACCGACTGAAAATTATAGTTAATCGCGTGGCGTATGGCCCTACACCGACTGAAAATTATAGTTAATCGCGTGGTGTATGGCCCTACACCGACTGAAAATTATAGTTAATCGCGTGGTGTATGGCCCTACACCGACTGAAAATTATAGTTAATCGCGTGGTGTATGGCCCTACACCGACTGAAAATTATAGTTAATCGCGTGGTGTATGGCCCTACACCGACTGAAAATTATAGTTAATCGCGTGGTGTATGGCCCTACACCGACTGAAAATTATAGTTAATCGCGTGGTGTATGGCCCTACACCGACTGAAAATTATAGTTAATCGCGTGGTGTATGGCCCTACACCGACTGAAAATTATAGTTAATCGCGTGCTGTATGGCCCTACACCGACTGAAAATTATAGTTAATCGCGTGGCGTATGGCCCTACACCGACTGAAAATTATAGTTAATCGCGTGGTGTATGGCCCTACACCGACTGAAAATTATAGTTAATCGCGTGGTGTATGGCCCTACACCGACTGAAAATTATAGTTAATCGCGTGGTGTATGGCCCTACACCGACTGAAAATTATAGTTAATCGCGTGGTGTATGGCCCTACACCGACTGAAAATTATAGTTAATCGCGTGGTGTATGGCCCTACAATGACTGAAAATTATAGTTAATCGCGTGGTGTATGGCCCTACACCGACTGAAAATTATAGTTAATCGCGTGGTGTATGGCCCTATACCGACTGAAAATTATAGTAAATCGCGTGGTGTATGGCCCTACACAGACTGAAAATTATAGTTAATCGCGTGGCGTATGGCCCTACACCGACTGAAAATTATAGTTAATCGCGTGGCGTATGGCCCTACACCGACTGAAAATTATAGTTAATCGCGTGGCGTATGGCCCTACACCGACTGAAAATTATAGTTAATCGCGTGGTGTATGGCCCTACACCGACTGAAAATTATAGTTAATCGCGTGGTGTATGGCCCTACACCGACGGAAAATTATAGTTAATCGCGTGGTGTATGGCCCTACAATGACTGAAAATTATAGTTAATCGCGTGGTGTATGGCCCTACACCGACTGAAAATTATAGTTAATCGCGTGGTGTATGGCCCTACACCGACTGAAAATTATAGTTAATCGCGTGGTGTATGGCCCTATTCCGACTGAAAATTATAGTTAATCGCGTGGTGTATGGCCCTATTCCGACTGAAAATTATAGTTAATCGCGTGGTGTATGGCCCTACACCGACTGAAAATTATAGTTAATCGCGTGGTGTATGGCCCTACACCGACTGAAAATTATAGTTAATCGCGTGGTGTATGGCCCTACACCGACTGAAAATTATAGTTAATCGCGTGGTGTATGGCCCTACACCGACTGAAAATTATAGTTAATCGCGTGGTGTATGGCCCTACACCGACTGAAAATTATAGTTAATCTCGTGGTGTATGGCTCTACACCGACTGAAAATATAGTTAATCGCGTGGTGTATGGCCCTACACCGACTGAAAATTATTGTTAATCGCGTGGCGTATGGCCCTACACCGACTGAAAATTATAGTTAATCGCGTGGCGTATGGCCCTACACCGACTGAAAATTATAGTTAATCGCGTGGCGTATGGCCCTACACCGACTGAAAATTATAGTTAATCGCGTGGCGTATGGCCCTACACCGACTGAAAATTATAGTTAATCGCGTGGCGTATCGCCCTACACCGACTGAAAATTATAGTTAATCGCGTGGTGTATGGCCCTACACCGACTGAAAATTATAGTTAATCGCGTGGTGTATGGCCCTACACCGACTGAAAATTATAGTTAATCGCGTGGTGTATGGCCCTACACCGACTGAAAATTATAGTTAATCGCGTGGTGTATGGCCCTACACCGACTGAAAATTATAGTTAATCGCGTGGTGTATGGCCCTACACCGACTGAAAATTATAGTTAATCGCGTGGTGTATGGCCCTACACCGACTGAAAATTATAGTAAATCGCGTGCTGTATGGCCCTACACAGACTGAAAATTATAGTTAATCGCGTGGCGTATGGCCCTACACCGACTGAAAATTATAGTTAATCGCGTGGTGTATGGCCCTACACCGACTGAAAATTATAGTTAATCGCGTGGTGTATGGCCCTACACCGACTGAAAATTATAGTTAATCGCGTGGCGTATGGCCCTACACCGACTGAAAATTATAGTTAATCGCGTGGTGTATGGCCCTACACCGACTGAAAATTATAGTTAATCGCGTGGTGTATGGCCCTACACCGACTGAAAATTATAGTTAATCGCGTGGTGTATGGCCCTACACCGACGGAAAATTATAGTTAATCGCGTGGTGTATGGCCCTACAATGACTGAAAATTATAGTTAATCGCGTGGTGTATGGCCCTACAATGACTGAAACTTATAGTTAATCGCGTGGTGTATGGCCCTACACTGACTGAAAATTATAGTTAATCGCGTGGTGTATGGCCCTATTCCGACTGAAAATTATAGTTGATCGCGTGGTGTATGGCCCTATTCCGACTGAAAATTATAGTTGATCGCGTGGTGTATGGCCCTACACCGACTGAAAATTATAGTTAATCGCGTGGTGTATGGCCCTACACCGACTGAAAATTATAGTTAATCGCGTGGTGTATGGCCCTACACCGACTGAAAATTATAGTTAATCGCGTGGTGTATGGCCCTACACCGACTGAAAATTATAGTTAATCGCGTGGTGTATGGCCCTACACCGACTGAAAATTATAGTTAATCTCGTGGTGTATGGCTCTACACCGACTGAAAATATAGTTAATCGCGTGGTGTATGGCCCTACACCGACTGAAAATTATTGTTAATCGCGTGGCGTATGGCCCTACACCGACTGAAAATTATAGTTAATCGCGTGGCGTATGGCCCTACACCGACTGAAAATTATAGTTAATCGCGTGGCGTATGGCCCTACACCGACTGAAAATTATAGTTAATCGCGTGGCGTATGGCCCTACACCGACTGAAAATTATAGTTAATCGCGTGGCGTATCGCCCTACACCGACTGAAAATTATAGTTAATCATGTGGCGTATGGCCCTACACCGACTGAAAATTATAGTTAATCGCGTGGTGTATGGCCCTACACCGACTGAAAATTATAGTTAATCGCGTGGTGTATGGCCCTACACCGACTGAAAATTATAGTTAATCGCGTGGTGTATGGCCCTACACCGACTGAAAATTATAGTTAATCGCGTGGTGTATGGCCCTACACCGACTGAAAATTATAGTTAATCGCGTGGTGTATGGCCCTACACCGACTGAAAATTATAGTTAATCGCGTGCTGTATGGCCCTACACAGACTGAAAATTATAGTTAATCGCGTGGCGTATGGCCCTACACCGACTGAAAATTATAGTTAATCGCGTGGTGTATGGCCCTACACCGACTGAAAATTATAGTTAATCGCGTGGTGTATGGCCCTACACCGACTGAAAATTATAGTTAATCGCGTGGTGTATGGCCCTACACCGACTGAAAATTATAGTTAATCGCGTGGTGTATGGCCCTACACCGACTGAAAATTATAGTTAATCGCGTGGTGTATGGCCCTACACCGACTGAAAATTATAGTTAATCGCGTGGTGTATGGCCCTACACCGACTGAAAATTATAGTTAATCGCGTGGTGTATGGCCCTATACCGACTGAAAATTATAGTAAATCGCGTGGTGTATGGCCCTACACAGACTGAAAATTATAGTTAATCGCGTGGCGTATGGCCCTACACCGACTGAAAATTATAGTTAATCGCGTGGCGTATGGCCCTACACCGACTGAAAATTATAGTTAATCGCGTGGCGTATGGCCCTACACCGACTGAAAATTATAGTTAATCGCGTGGTGTATGGCCCTACACCGACTGAAAATTATAGTTAATCGCGTGGTGTATGGCCCTACACCGACGGAAAATTATAGTTAATCGCGTGGTGTATGGCCCTACAATGACTGAAAATTATAGTTAATCGCGTGGTGTATGGCCCTACAATGACTGAAACTTATAGTTAATCGCGTGGTGTATGGCCCTACACTGACTGAAAATTATAGTTAATCGCGTGGTGTATGGCCCTATTCCGACTGAAAATTATAGTTGATCGCGTGGTGTATGGCCCTATTCCGACTGAAAATTATAGTTGATCGCGTGGTGTATGGCCCTACACCGACTGAAAATTATAGTTAATCGCGTGGTGTATGGCCCTACACCGACTGAAAATTATAGTTAATCGCGTGGTGTATGGCCCTACACCGACTGAAAATTATAGTTAATCGCGTGGTGTATGGCCCTACACCGACTGAAAATTATAGTTAATCGCGTGGTGTATGGCCCTACACCGACTGAAAATTATAGTTAATCTCGTGGTGTATGGCTCTACACCGACTGAAAATATAGTTAATCGCGTGGTGTATGGCCCTACACCGACTGAAAATTATAGTTAATCGCGTGGCGTATGGCCCTACACCGACTGAAAATTATAGTTAATCGCGTGGCGTATGGCCCTACACCGACTGAAAATTATAGTTAATCGCGTGGCGTATGGCCCTACACCGACTGAAAATTATAGTTAATCGCGTGGCGTATGGCCCTACACCGACTGAAAATTATAGTTAATCGCGTGGCGTATCGCCCTACACCGACTGAAAATTATAGTTAATCGCGTGGTGTATGGCCCTACACCGACTGAAAATTATAGTTAATCGCGTGGTGTATGGCCCTACACCGACTGAAAATTATAGTTAATCGCGTGGTGTATGGCCCTACACCGACTGAAAATTATAGTTAATCGCGTGGTGTATGGCCCTACACCGACTGAAAATTATAGTTAATCGCGTGGTGTATGGCCCTACACCGACTGAAAATTATAGTTAATCGCGTGGTGTATGGCCCTACACCGACTGAAAATTATAGTAAATCGCGTGCTGTATGGCCCTACACAGACTGAAAATTATAGTTAATCGCGTGGCGTATGGCCCTACACCGACTGAAAATTATAGTTAATCGCGTGGTGTATGGCCCTACACCGACTGAAAATTATAGTTAATCGCGTGGTGTATGGCCCTACACCGACTGAAAATTATAGTTAATCGCGTGGTGTATGGCCCTACACCGACTGAAAATTATAGTTAATCGCGTGGTGTATGGCCCTACACCGACTGAAAATTATAGTTAATCGCGTGGTGTATGGCCCTACACCGACTGAAAATTATAGTTAATCGCGTGGTGTATGGCCCTACACCGACTGAAAATTATAGTTAATCGCGTGGTGTATGGCCCTATACCGACTGAAAATTGTAGTAAATCGCGTGCTGTATGGCCCTACACAGACTGAAAATTATAGTTAATCGCGTGGCGTATGGCCCTACACCGACTGAAAATTATAGTTAATCGCGTGGCGTATGGCCCTACACCGACTGAAAATTATAGTTAATCGCGTGGCGTATGGCCCTACACCGACTGAAAATTATAGTTAATTGCGTGGTGTATGGCCCTACACCGACTGAAAATTATAGTTAATCGCGTGGTGTATGGCCCTACACCGACGGAAAATTATAGTTAATCGCGTGGTGTATGGCCCTACAATGACTGAAAATTATAGTTAATCGCGTGGTGTATGGCCCTACAATGACTGAAACTTATAGTTAATCGCGTGGTGTATGGCCCTACACTGACTGAAAATTATAGTTAATCGCGTGGTGTATGGCCCTATTCCGACTGAAAATTATAGTTGATCGCGTGGTGTATGGCCCTATTCCGACTGAAAATTATAGTTGATCGCGTGGTGTATGGCCCTACACCGACTGAAAATTATAGTTAATCGTGTGGTGTATGGCCCTACACCGACTGAAAATTATAGTTAATCACGTGGTGTATGGCCCTACACCGACTGAAAATTATAGTTAATCGCGTGGTGTATGGCCCTACACCGACTGAAAATTATAGTTAATCGCGTGGTGTATGGCCCTACACCGACTGAAAATTATAGTTAATCTCGTGGTGTATGGCTCTACACCGACTGAAAATATAGTTAATCGCGTGGTGTATGGCCCTACACCGACTGAAAATTATTGTTAATCGCGTGGTGTATGGCCCTACACCGACTGAAAATTATAGTTAATCGCGTGGCGTATGGCCCTACACCGACTGAAAATTATAGTTAATCGCGTGGCGTATGGCCCTACACCGACTGAAAATTATAGTTAATCGCGTGGCGTATGGCCCTACACCGACTGAAAATTATAGTTAATCGCGTGGCGTATCGCCCTACACCGACTGAAAATTATAGTTAATCATGTGGCGTATGGCCCTACACCGACTGAAAATTATAGTTAATCGCGTGGTGTATGGCCCTACACCGACTGAAAATTATAGTTAATCGCGTGGTGTATGGCCCTACACCGACTGAAAATTATAGTTAATCGCGTGGTGTATGGCCTTACACCGACTGAAAATTATAGTTAATCGCGTGGTGTATGGCCCTACACCGACTGAAAATTATAGTTAATCGCGTGGTGTATGGCCATACACCGACTGAAAATTATAGTTAATCGCGTGGTGTATGGCCCTACACCGACTGAAAATTATAGTTAATCGCGTGGTGTATGGCCATACACCGACTGAAAATTATAGTTGATCGCGTGGTGTATGGCCCTACACCGACTGAAAATTATAGTTAATCGCGTGGTGTATGGCCCTACACCGACTGAAAATTATTGTTAATCGCGTGGCGTATGGCCCTACACCGACTGAAAATTATAGTTAATCGCGTGGCGTATGGCCCTACACCGACTGAAAATTATAGTTAATCGCGTGGCGTATGGCCCTACACCGACTGAAAATTATAGTTAATCGCGTGGCGTATGGCCCTACACCGACTGAAAATTATAGTTAATCGTGTGGTGTATGGCCCTACACCGACTGAAAATTATAGTTAATCGCGTGGCGTATGGCCCTACACAGACTGAAAATTATAGTTAATCGTGTGGCGTATGGCCCTACTCCGACTGAAAATTATAGTTAATCGTGTGGCGTATGGCCCTACACCGACTGAAAATTATAGTTAATCGTGTGGTGTATGGCCCTACACCGACTGAAAATTATAGTTAATCGCGTGGTGTATGGCCCTACACCGACTGAAAATTATAGTTAATCGCGTGGTGTATGGCCCTACACCGACTGAAAATTATAGTTAATCGCGTGGTGTATGGCCCTACACCGACTGAAAATTATAGTTAATCGCGTGGTGTATGGCCCTACACCGACTGAAAATTATAGTTAATCGCGTGGTGTATGGCCCTACACCGACTGAAAATTATAGTTAATCGCGTGGTGTATGGCCCTACACCGACTGAAAATTATAGTTAATCGCGTGGTGTATGGCCCTACACCGACTGAAAATTATAGTTAATCGCGTGGTGTATGGCCCTACACCGACTGAAAATTATAGTTAATCGCGTGGTGTATGGCCCTACAACGACTGAAAATTATAGTTAATCGCGTGGTGTATGGCCCTACACCGACTGAAAATTATAGTTAATCGCGTGGTGTATGGCCCTACACCGACTGAAAATTATAGGTAATCGCGTGGTGTATGGCCCTACACCGACTGAAAATTATAGTTAATCGCGTGGTGTATGGCCCTACACCGACGGAAAATTATAGTTAATCGCGTGGTGTATGGCCCTACAACGACTGAAAATTATAGTTAATCGCGTGGTGTATGGCCCTACACGGACTGAAAATTATAGTTAATCGCGTGGTGTATGGCCCTACACGGACTGAAAATTATAGTTAATCGCGTGGTGTATGGCCCTACACGGACTGAAAATTATAGTTAATCGCGTGGTGTATGGCCCTACACCGACTGAAAATTATAGTTAATCGCGTGGTGTATGGCCCCTACACCGACTGAAAATTATAGTTAATCGCGTGGCGTATGGCCCTACACCGACTGAAAATTATAGTTAATCGCGTGGCGTATGGCCCTACACCGACTGAAAATTATAGTTAATCGCGTGGCGTATGGCCCTACACCGACTGAAAATTATAGTTAATCGCGTGGTGTATGGCCCTACACCGACTGAAAATTATAGTTAATCGCGTGGTGTATGGCCCTACACAGACTGAAAATTATAGTTAATCGTGTGGCGTATGGCCCTACTCCGACTGAAAATTATAGTTAATCGTGTGGTGTATGGCCCTACACCGACTGAAAATTATAGTTAATCACGTGGTGTATGGCCCTACACCGACTGAAAATTATAGTTAATCGCGTGGTGTATGGCCCTACACCGACTGAAAATTATAGTTAATCGCGTGGTGTATGGCCCTACACCGACTGAAAATTATAGTTAATCTCGTGGTGTATGGCTCTACACCGACTGAAAATATAGTTAATCGCGTGGTGTATGGCCCTACACCGACTGAAAATTATTGTTAATCGCGTGGCGTATGGCCCTACACCGACTGAAAATTATAGTTAATCGCGTGGCGTATGGCCCTACACCGACTGAAAATTATAGTTAATCGCGTGGCGTATGGCCCTACACCGACTGAAAATTATAGTTAATCGCGTGGCGTATGGCCCTACACCGACTGAAAATTATAGTTAATCGCGTGGCGTATCGCCCTACACCGACTGAAAATTATAGTTAATCATGTGGCGTATGGCCCTACACCGACTGAAAATTATAGTTAATCGCGTGGTGTATGGCCCTACACCGACTGAAAATTATAGTTAATCGCGTGGTGTATGGCCTTACACCGACTGAAAATTATAGTTAATCGCGTGGTGTATGGCCCTACACCGACTGAAAATTATAGTTAATCGCGTGGTGTATGGCCATACACCGACTGAAAATTATAGTTAATCGCGTGGTGTATGGCCCTACACCGACTGAAAATTATAGTTAATCGCGTGGTGTATGGCCATACACCGACTGAAAATTATAGTTGATCGCGTGGTGTATGGCCCTACACCGACTGAAAATTATAGTTAATCGCGTGGTGTATGGCCCTACACCGACTGAAAATTATTGTTAATCGCGTGGCGTATGGCCCTACACCGACTGAAAATTATAGTTAATCGCGTGGCGTATGGCCCTACACCGACTGAAAATTATAGTTAATCGCGTGGCGTATGGCCCTACACCGACTGAAAATTATAGTTAATCGTGTGGTGTATGGCCCTACACCGACTGAAAATTATAGTTAATCGCGTGGAGTATGGCCCTACACAGACTGAAAATTATAGTTAATCGTGTGGCGTATGGCCCTACTCCGACTGAAAATTATAGTTAATCGTGTGGCGTATGGCCCTACACCGACTGAAAATTATAGTTAATCGCGTGGTGTATGGCCCTACACCGACTGAAAATTATAGTTAATCGCGTGGTGTTGGCCCTACACCGACTGAAAATTATAGTTAATCGCGTGGTGTATGGCCCTACACCGACTGAAAATTATAGTTAATCGCGTGGTGTATGGCCCTACACCGACTGAAAATTATAGTTAATCGCGTGGTGTATGACCCTACACCGACTGAAAATTATAGTTAATCGCGTGGTGTATGGCCCTACACCGACTGAAAATTATAGTTAATCGCGTGGTGTATGGCCCTACACCGACTGAAAATTATAGTTAATCGCGTGGTGTATGGCCCTATACCGACTGAAAATTGTAGTAAATCGCGTGCTGTATGGCCCTACACAGACTGAAAATTATAGTTAATCGCGTGGCGTATGGCCCTACACCGACTGAAAATTATAGTTAATCGCGTGGCGTATGGCCCTACACCGACTGAAAATTATAGTTAATCGCGTGGCGTATGGCCCTACACCGACTGAAAATTATAGTTAATTGCGTGGTGTATGGCCCTACACCGACTGAAAATTATAGTTAATCGCGTGGTGTATGGCCCTACACCGACGGAAAATTATAGTTAATCGCGTGGTGTATGGCCCTACAATGACTGAAAATTATAGTTAATCGCGTGGTGTATGGCCCTACAATGACTGAAACTTATAGTTAATCGCGTGGTGTATGGCCCTACACTGACTGAAAATTATAGTTAATCGCGTGGTGTATGGCCCTATTCCGACTGAAAATTATAGTTGATCGCGTGGTGTATGGCCCTATTCCGACTGAAAATTATAGTTGATCGCGTGGTGTATGGCCCTACACCGACTGAAAATTATAGTTAATCGTGTGGTGTATGGCCCTACACCGACTGAAAATTATAGTTAATCACGTGGTGTATGGCCCTACACCGACTGAAAATTATAGTTAATCGCGTGGTGTATGGCCCTACACCGACTGAAAATTATAGTTAATCGCGTGGTGTATGGCCCTACACCGACTGAAAATTATAGTTAATCTCGTGGTGTATGGCTCTACACCGACTGAAAATATAGTTAATCGCGTGGTGTATGGCCCTACACCGACTGAAAATTATTGTTAATCGCGTGGTGTATGGCCCTACACCGACTGAAAATTATAGTTAATCGCGTGGCGTATGGCCCTACACCGACTGAAAATTATAGTTAATCGCGTGGCGTATGGCCCTACACCGACTGAAAATTATAGTTAATCGCGTGGCGTATGGCCCTACACCGACTGAAAATTATAGTTAATCGCGTGGCGTATCGCCCTACACCGACTGAAAATTATAGTTAATCATGTGGCGTATGGCCCTACACCGACTGAAAATTATAGTTAATCGCGTGGTGTATGGCCCTACACCGACTGAAAATTATAGTTAATCGCGTGGTGTATGGCCCTACACCGACTGAAAATTATAGTTAATCGCGTGGTGTATGGCCTTACACCGACTGAAAATTATAGTTAATCGCGTGGTGTATGGCCCTACACCGACTGAAAATTATAGTTAATCGCGTGGTGTATGGCCATACACCGACTGAAAATTATAGTTAATCGCGTGGTGTATGGCCCTACACCGACTGAAAATTATAGTTAATCGCGTGGTGTATGGCCATACACCGACTGAAAATTATAGTTGATCGCGTGGTGTATGGCCCTACACCGACTGAAAATTATAGTTAATCGCGTGGTGTATGGCCCTACACCGACTGAAAATTATTGTTAATCGCGTGGCGTATGGCCCTACACCGACTGAAAATTATAGTTAATCGCGTGGCGTATGGCCCTACACCGACTGAAAATTATAGTTAATCGCGTGGCGTATGGCCCTACACCGACTGAAAATTATAGTTAATCGCGTGGCGTATGGCCCTACACCGACTGAAAATTATAGTTAATCGCGTGGTGTATGGCCCTACACCGACTGAAAATTATAGTTAATCGCGTGGCGTATGGCCCTACACAGACTGAAAATTATAGTTAATCGTGTGGCGTATGGCCCTACTCCGACTGAAAATTATAGTTAATCGTGTGGCGTATGGCCCTACACCGACTGAAAATTATAGTTAATCGTGTGGTGTATGGCCCTACACCGACTGAAAATTATAGTTAATCGCGTGGTGTTGGCCCTACACCGACTGAAAATTATAGTTAATCGCGTGGTGTATGGCCCTACACCGACTGAAAATTATAGTTAATCGCGTGGTGTATGGCCCTACACCGACTGAAAATTATAGTTAATCGCGTGGTGTATGACCCTACACCGACTGAAAATTATAGTTAATCGCGTGGTGTATGGCCCTACACCGACTGAAAATTATAGTTAATCGCGTGGTGTATGGCCCTACACCGACTGAAAATTATAGTTAATCGCGTGGTGTATGGCCCTACACCGACTGAAAATTATAGTTAATCGCGTGGTGTATGGCCCTACACCGACTGAAAATTATAGTTAATCGTGTGGCGTATGGCCCTACTCCGACTGAAAATTATAGTTAATCACGTGGTGTATGGCCCTACACCGACTGAAAATTATAGTTAATCACGTGGTGTATGGCCCTACACCGACTGAAAATTATAGTTAATCGCGTGGTGTATGGCCCTACACCGACTGAAAATTATAGTTAATCGCGTGGTGTATGGCCCTACACCGACTGAAAATTATAGTTAATCTCGTGGTGTATGGCTCTACACCGACTGAAAATATAGTTAATCGCGTGGTGTATGGCCCTACACCGACTGAAAATTATTGTTAATCGCGTGGCGTATGGCCCTACACCGACTGAAAATTATAGTTAATCGCGTGGCGTATGGCCCTACACCGACTGAAAATTATAGTTAATCGCGTGGCGTATGGCCCTACACCGACTGAAAATTATAGTTAATCGCGTGGCGTATGGCCCTACACCGACTGAAAATTATAGTTAATCGCGTGGCGTATCGCCCTACACCGACTGAAAATTATAGTTAATCATGTGGCGTATGGCCCTACACCGACTGAAAATTATAGTTAATCGCGTGGTGTATGGCCCTACACCGACTGAAAATTATAGTTAATCGCGTGGTGTATGGCCCTACACCGACTGAAAATTATAGTTAATCGCGTGGTGTATGGCCCTACACCGACTGAAAATTATAGTTAATCGCGTGGTGTATGGCCCTACACCGACTGAAAATTATAGTTAATCGCGTGGTGTATGGCCCTACACCGACTGAAAATTATAGTTAATCGCGTGGTGTATGGCCATACACCGACTGAAAATTATAGTTGATCGCGTGGTGTATGGCCCTACACCGACTGAAAATTATAGTTAATCGCGTGGTGTATGGCCCTACACCGACTGAAAATTATAGTTAATCGCGTGGCGTATGGCCCTACACCGACTGAAAATTATAGTTAATCGCGTGGCGTATGGCCCTACACCGACTGAAAATTATAGTTAATCGCGTGGCGTATGGCCCTACACCGACTGAAAATTATAGTTAATCGTGTGGTGTATGGCCCTACACCGACTGAAAATTATAGTTAATCGCGTGGAGTATGGCCCTACACAGACTGAAAATTATAGTTAATCGTGTGGCGTATGGCCCTACTCCGACTGAAAATTATAGTTAATCGTGTGGCGTATGGCCCTACACCGACTGAAAATTATAGTTAATCGCGTGGTGTATGGCCCTACACCGACTGAAAATTATAGTTAATCGCGTGGTGTTGGCCCTACACCGACTGAAAATTATAGTTAATCGCGTGGTGTATGGCCCTACACCGACTGAAAATTATAGTTAATCGCGTGGTGTATGGCCCTACACCGACTGAAAATTATAGTTAATCGCGTGGTGTATGACCCTACACCGACTGAAAATTATAGTTAATCGCGTGGTGTATGGCCCTACACCGACTGAAAATTATAGTTAATCGCGTGGTGTATGGCCCTACACCGACTGAAAATTATAGTTAATCGCGTGGTGTATGGCCCTATACCGACTGAAAATTGTAGTAAATCGCGTGCTGTATGGCCCTACACAGACTGAAAATTATAGTTAATCGCGTGGCGTATGGCCCTACACCGACTGAAAATTATAGTTAATCGCGTGGCGTATGGCCCTACACCGACTGAAAATTATAGTTAATCGCGTGGCGTATGGCCCTACACCGACTGAAAATTATAGTTAATCGCGTGGTGTATGGCCCTACACCGACTGAAAATTATAGTTAATCGCGTGGTGTATGGCCCTACACCGACGGAAAATTATAGTTAATCGCGTGGTGTATGGCCCTACAATGACTGAAAATTATAGTTAATCGCGTGGTGTATGGCCCTACAATGACTGAAACTTATAGTTAATCGCGTGGTGTATGGCCCTACACTGACTGAAAATTATAGTTAATCGCGTGGTGTATGGCCCTATTCCGACTGAAAATTATAGTTGATCGCGTGGTGTATGGCCCTATTCCGACTGAAAATTATAGTTGATCGCGTGGTGTATGGCCCTACACCGACTGAAAATTATAGTTAATCGTGTGGTGTATGGCCCTACACCGACTGAAAATTATAGTTAATCACGTGGTGTATGGCCCTACACCGACTGAAAATTATAGTTAATCGCGTGGTGTATGGCCCTACACCGACTGAAAATTATAGTTAATCGCGTGGTGTATGGCCCTACACCGACTGAAAATTATAGTTAATCTCGTGGTGTATGGCTCTACACCGACTGAAAATATAGTTAATCGCGTGGTGTATGGCCCTACACCGACTGAAAATTATTGTTAATCGCGTGGTGTATGGCCCTACACCGACTGAAAATTATAGTTAATCGCGTGGCGTATGGCCCTACACCGACTGAAAATTATAGTTAATCGCGTGGCGTATGGCCCTACACCGACTGAAAATTATAGTTAATCGCGTGGCGTATGGCCCTACACCGACTGAAAATTATAGTTAATCGCGTGGCGTATCGCCCTACACCGACTGAAAATTATAGTTAATCATGTGGCGTATGGCCCTACACCGACTGAAAATTATAGTTAATCGCGTGGTGTATGGCCCTACACCGACTGAAAATTATAGTTAATCGCGTGGTGTATGGCCCTACACCGACTGAAAATTATAGTTAATCGCGTGGTGTATGGCCTTACACCGACTGAAAATTATAGTTAATCGCGTGGTGTATGGCCCTACACCGACTGAAAATTATAGTTAATCGCGTGGTGTATGGCCATACACCGACTGAAAATTATAGTTAATCGCGTGGTGTATGGCCCTACACCGACTGAAAATTATAGTTAATCGCGTGGTGTATGGCCATACACCGACTGAAAATTATAGTTGATCGCGTGGTGTATGGCCCTACACCGACTGAAAATTATAGTTAATCGCGTGGCGTATGGCCCTACACCGACTGAAAATTATTGTTAATCGCGTGGCGTATGGCCCTACACCGACTGAAAATTATAGTTAATCGCGTGGCGTATGGCCCTACACCGACTGAAAATTATAGTTAATCGCGTGGCGTATGGCCCTACACCGACTGAAAATTATAGTTAATCGCGTGGCGTATGGCCCTACACCGACTGAAAATTATAGTTAATCGTGTGGTGTATGGCCCTACACCGACTGAAAATTATAGTTAATCGCGTGGCGTATGGCCCTACACAGACTGAAAATTATAGTTAATCGTGTGGCGTATGGCCCTACTCCGACTGAAAATTATAGTTAATCGTGTGGCGTATGGCCCTACACCGACTGAAAATTATAGTTAATCGTGTGGTGTATGGCCCTACACCGACTGAAAATTATAGTTAATCGCGTGGTGTTGGCCCTACACCGACTGAAAATTATAGTTAATCGCGTGGTGTATGGCCCTACACCGACTGAAAATTATAGTTAATCGCGTGGTGTATGGCCCTACACCGACTGAAAATTATAGTTAATCGCGTGGTGTATGACCCTACACCGACTGAAAATTATAGTTAATCGCGTGGTGTATGGCCCTACACCGACTGAAAATTATAGTTAATCGCGTGGTGTATGGCCCTACACCGACTGAAAATTATAGTTAATCGCGTGGTGTATGGCCCTACACCGACTGAAAATTATAGTTAATCGCGTGGTGTATGGCCCTACACCGACTGAAAATTATAGTTAATCGCGTGGTGTATGGCCCTACAACGACTGAAAATTATAGTTAATCGCGTGGTGTATGGCCCTACACCGACTGAAAATTTTAGTTAATCGCGTGGTGTATGGCCCTACACCGACTGAAAATTATAGGTAATCGCGTGGTGTATGGCCCTACACCGACTGAAAATTATAGTTAATCGCGTGGTGTATGGCCCTACACCGACGGAAAATTATAGTTAATCGCGTGGTGTATGGCCCTACAACGACTGAAAATTATAGTTAATCGCGTGGTGTATGGCCCTACAACGGACTGAAAATTATAGTTAATCGCGTGGTGTATGGCCCTACACGGACTGAAAATTATAGTTAATCGCGTGGTGTATGGCCCTACACCGACTGAAAATTATAGTTAATCGCGTGGTGTATGGCCCTACACCGACTGAAAATTATAGTTAATCGCGTGGTGTATGGCCCCTACACCGACTGAAAATTATAGTTAATCGCGTGGCGTATGGCCCTACACCGACTGAAAATTATAGTTAATCGCGTGGCGTATGGCCCTACACCGACTGAAAATTATAGTTAATCGCGTGGCGTATGGCCCTACACCGACTGAAAATTATAGTTAATCGCGTGGTGTATGGCCCTACACCGACTGAAAATTATAGTTAATCGCGTGGTGTATGGCCCTACACAGACTGAAAATTATAGTTAATCGTGTGGCGTATGGCCCTACTCCGACTGAAAATTATAGTTAATCGTGTGGTCGTATGGCCCTACACCGACTGAAAATTATAGTTAATCACGT
Organism: Chaetoderma sp. LZ-2023a; assembly: GCA_034401795.1. NCBI lineage: Eukaryota > Metazoa > Mollusca > Caudofoveata > Chaetodermatida > Chaetodermatidae > Chaetoderma > Chaetoderma sp. LZ-2023a. The sequence continues at coordinate 31,332,786 of CM067374.1, forward strand.
GGTGTATGGCCCTACACCGACTGAAAATTATAGTTAATCGCGTGGTGTATGGCCCTACACCGACTGAAAATTATAGTTAATCGCGTGGTGTATGGCCCTACACCGACTGAAAATTATTGTTAATCGCGTGGTGTATGGCCCTACACCGACTGAAAATTATAGTTAATCGCGTGGCGTATGGCCCTACACCGACTGAAAATTATAGTTAATCGCGTGGCGTATGGCCCTACACCGACTGAAAATTATAGTTAATCGCGTAGCGTATGGCCCTACACCGACTGAAAATTATAGTTAATCGTGTGGTGTATGGCCCTACACCGACTGAAAATTATAGTTAATCGCGTGGCGTATGGCCCTACACAGACTGAAAATTATAGTTAATCGTGTGGCGTATGGCCCTACTCCGACTGAAAATTATAGTTAATCGTGTGGCGTATGGCCCTACACCGACTGAAAATTATAGTTAATCGTGTGGTGTATGGCCCTACACCGACTGAAAATTATAGTTAATCGCGTGGTGTTGGCCCTACACCGACTGAAAATTATAGTTAATCGCGTGGTGTATGGCCCTACACCGACTGAAAATTATAGTTAATCGCGTGGTGTATGGCCCTACACCGACTGAAAATTATAGTTAATCGCGTGGTGTATGACCCTACACCGACTGAAAATTATAGTTAATCGCGTGGTGTATGGCCCTACACCGACTGAAAATTATAGTTAATCGCGTGGTGTATGGCCCTACACCGACTGAAAATTATAGTTAATCGCGTGGTGTATGGCCCTACACCGACTGAAAATTATAGTTAATCGCGTGGTGTATGGCCCTACACCGACTGAAAATTATAGTTAATCGCGTGGTGTATGGCCCTACAACGACTGAAAATTATAGTTAATCGCGTGGTGTATGGCCCTACAACGACTGAAAATTTTAGTTAATCGCGTGGTGTATGGCCCTACACCGACTGAAAATTATAGGTAATCGCGTGGTGTATGGCCCTACACCGACTGAAAATTATAGTTAATCGCGTGGTGTATGGCCCTACACCGACTGAAAATTATAGTTAATCGCGTGGTGTATGGCCCTACACCGACTGAAAATTATAGTTAATCGCGTGGTGTATGGCCCTACACCGACTGAAAATTATAGTTAATCGCGTGGTGTATGGCCCTACACCGACTGAAAATTATAGTTAATCGCGTGGTGTATGGCCCTACACCGACTGAAAATTATAGTTAATCGCGTGGTGTATGGCCCTACACCGACTGAAAATTATAGTTAATCGCGTGGTGTATGGCCCCTACACCGACTGAAAATTATAGTTAATCGCGTGGTGTATGGCCCTACACCGACTGAAAATTATAGTTAATCGCGTGGCGTATGGCCCTACACCGACTGAAAATTATAGTTAATCGCGTGGCGTATGGCCCTACACCGACTGAAAATTATAGTTAATCGCGTGGTGTATGGCCCTACACCGACTGAAAATTATAGTTAATCGCGTGGTGTATGGCCCTACACAGACTGAAAATTATAGTTAATCGCGTGGCGTATGGCCCTACTCCGACTGAAAATTATAGTTAATCGTGTGGCGTATGGCCCTACACCGACTGAAAATTATAGTTAATCGCGTGGTGTATGGCCCTACACCGACTGAAAATTATAGTTAATCGCGTGGTGTATGGCCCTACACCGACTGAAAATTATAGTTAATCGCGTGGTGTATGGCCCTACACCGACTGAAAATTATAGTTAATCGCGTGGTGTATGGCCCTACACCGACTGAAAATTATAGTTAATCGCGTGGTGTATGGCCCTACACCGACTGAAAATTATAGTTAATCGCGTGGTGTATGGCCCTACACCGACTGAAAATTATAGTTAATCGCGTGGTGTATGGCCCTACACCGACTGAAAATTATAGTTAATCGCGTGGTGTATGGCCCTACACCGACTGAAAATTATAGTTAATCGCGTGGTGTATGGCCCTACACCGACTGAAAATTATAGTTAATCGCGTGGTGTATGGCCCTACAACGACTGAAAATTATAGTTAATCGCGTGGTGTATGGCCCTACACCGACTGAAAATTATAGTTAATCGCGTGGTGTATGGCCCTACACCGACTGAAAATTATAGGTAATCGCGTGGTGTATGGCCCTACACCGACTGAAAATTATAGTTAATCGCGTGGTGTATGGCCCTACACCGACTGAAAATTATAGTTAATCGCGTGGTGTATGGCCCTACAACGACTGAAAATTATAGTTAATCGCGTGGTGTATGGCCCTACACCGACTGAAAATTATAGTTAATCGCGTGGTGTATGGCCCTACACGGACTGAAAATTATAGTTAATCGCGTGGTGTATGGCCCTACACCGACTGAAAATTATAGTTAATCGCGTGGTGTATGGCCCTACACCGACTGAAAATTATAGTTAATCGCGTGGTGTATGGCCCCTACACCGACTGAAAATTATAGTTAATCGCGTGGTGTATGGCCCTACACCGACTGAAACTTATAGTTAATCGCGTGGTGTATGGCCCTACACCGACTGAAAATTATAGTTAATCGCGTGGTGCATGGCCGTATACCGACTGAAAATTATAGTTGATCGCGTGGGGTATGGCCCTACACCGACTGAAAATTATAGTTAATCGCGTGGTGTATGGCCCTACACCGACTGAAAATTATAGTTAATCGCGTGGTGTATGGCCCTACACCGACTGAAAATTATAGTTAATCGCGTGGTGTATGGCCCTACACCGACTGAAAATTATAGTTAATCGCGTGGTGTATGGCCCTACACCGACTGAAAATTATAGTTAATCGCGTGGTGTATGGCCCCTACACCGACTGAAAATTATAGTTAATCGCGTGGTGTATGGCCCTACACCGACTGAAACTTATAGTTAATCGCGTGGTGTATGGCCCTACACCGACTGAAAATTATAGTTAATCGCGTGGCGTATGGCCCTACACCGACTGAAAATTATAGTTAATCGCGTGGCGTATGGCCCTACACCGACTGAAAATTATAGTTAATCGCGTGGCGTATGGCCCTACACCGACTGAAAATTATAGTTAATCGCGTGGTGTATGGCCCTACACCGACTGAAAATTATAGTTAATCGCGTGGTGTATGGCCCTACACCGACTGAAAATTATAGTTAATCGCGTGGTGTATGGCCCTACACCGACTGAAAATTATAGTTAATCGCGTGGTGTATGGCCCTACACCGACTGAAAATTATAGTTAATCGCGTGGTGTATGGCCTTACACCGACTGAAAATTATAGTTAATCGCGTGGTGTATGGCCCTACACCGACTGAAAATTATAGTTAATCGCGTGGTGTATGGCCATACACCGACTGAAAATTATAGTTAATCGCGTGGTGTATGGCCCTACACCGACTGAAAATTATAGTTAATCGCGTGGTGTATGGCCATACACCGACTGAAAATTATAGTTGATCGCGTGGTGTATGGCCCTACACCGACTGAAAATTATAGTTAATCGCGTGGCGTATGGCCCTACACCGACTGAAAATTATTGTTAATCGCGTGGCGTATGGCCCTACACCGACTGAAAATTATAGTTAATCGCGTGGCGTATGGCCCTACACCGACTGAAAATTATAGTTAATCGCGTGGCGTATGGCCCTACACCGACTGAAAATTATAGTTAATCGCGTGGCGTATGGCCCTACACCGACTGAAAATTATAGTTAATCGCGTGGCGTATGGCCCTACACCGACTGAAAATTATAGTTAATCGCGTGGCGTATGGCCCTACACAGACTGAAAATTATAGTTAATCGTGTGGCGTATGGCCCTACTCCGACTGAAAATTATAGTTAATCGTGTGGCGTATGGCCCTACACCGACTGAAAATTATAGTTAATCGTGTGGTGTATGGCCCTACACCGACTGAAAATTATAGTTAATCGCGTGGTGTATGGCCCTACACCGACTGAAAATTATAGTTAATCGCGTGGTGTATGGCCCTACACCGACTGAAAATTATAGTTAATCGCGTGGTGTATGGCCCTACACCGACTGAAAATTATAGTTAATCGCGTGGTGTATGACCCTACACCGACTGAAAATTATAGTTAATCGCGTGGTGTATGGCCCTACACCGACTGAAAATTATAGTTAATCGCGTGGTGTATGGCCCTACACCGACTGAAAATTATAGTTAATCGCGTGGTGTATGGCCCTACACCGACTGAAAATTATAGTTAATCGCGTGGTGTATGGCCCTACAACGACTGAAAATTATAGTTAATCGCGTGGTGTATGGCCCTACACCGACTGAAAATTTTAGTTAATCGCGTGGTGTATGGCCCTACACCGACTGAAAATTATAGGTAATCGCGTGGTGTATGGCCCTACACCGACTGAAAATTATAGTTAATCGCGTGGTGTATGGCCCTACACCGACGGAAAATTATAGTTAATCGCGTGGTGTATGGCCCTACAACGACTGAAAATTATAGTTAATCGCGTGGTGTATGGCCCTACACCGACTGAAAATTATAGTTAATCGCGTGGTGTATGGCCCTACACGGACTGAAAATTATAGTTAATCGCGTGGTGTATGGCCCTACACCGACTGAAAATTATAGTTAATCGCGTGGTGTATGGCCCTACACCGACTGAAAATTATAGTTAATCGCGTGGTGTATGGCCCCTACACCGACTGAAAATTATAGTTAATCGCGTGGCGTATGGCCCTACACCGACTGAAAATTATAGTTAATCGCGTGGCGTATGGCCCTACACCGACTGAAAATTATAGTTAATCGCGTGGCGTATGGCCCTACACCGACTGAAAATTATAGTTAATCGCGTGGTGTATGGCCCTACACCGACTGAAAATTATAGTTAATCGCGTGGTGTATGGCCCTACACCGACTGAAAATTATAGTTAATCGTGTGGCGTATGGCCCTACTCCGACTGAAAATTATAGTTAATCGTGTGGCGTATGGCCCTACACCGACTGAAAATTATAGTTAATCACGTGGTGTATGGCCCTACACCGACTGAAAATTATAGTTAATCGCGTGGTGTTGGCCCTACACCGACTGAAAATTATAGTTAATCGCGTGGTGTATGGCCCTACACCGACTGAAAATTATAGTTAATCGCGTGGTGTATGGCCCTACACCGACTGAAAATTATAGTTAATCGCGTGGTGTATGACCCTACACCGACTGAAAATTATAGTTAATCGCGTGGTGTATGGCCCTACACCGACTGAAAATTATAGTTAATCGCGTGGTGTATGGCCCTACACCGACTGAAAATTATAGTTAATCGCGTGGTGTATGGCCCTACACCGACTGAAAATTATAGTTAATCGCGTGGTGTATGGCCCTACACCGACTGAAAATTATAGTTAATCGCGTGGTGTATGGCCCTACAACGACTGAAAATTATAGTTAATCGCGTGGTGTATGGCCCTACACCGACTGAAAATTTTAGTTAATCGCGTGGTGTATGGCCCTACACCGACTGAAAATTATAGGTAATCGCGTGGTGTATGGCCCTACACCGACCGAAAATTATAGTTAATCGCGTGGTGTATGGCCCTACACCGACGGAAAATTATAGTTAATCGCGTGGTGTATGGCCCTACAACGACTGAAAATTATAGTTAATCGCGTGGTGTATGGCCCTACACCGACTGAAAATTATAGTTAATCGCGTGGTGTATGGCCCTACACGGACTGAAAATTATAGTTAATCGCGTGGTGTATGGCCCTACACCGACTGAAAATTATAGTTAATCGCGTGGTGTATGGCCCTACACCGACTGAAAATTATAGTTAATCGCGTGGTGTATGGCCCCTACACCGACTGAAAATTATAGTTAATCGCGTGGTGTATGGCCCTACACCGACTGAAACTTATAGTTAATCGCGTGGTGTATGGCCCTACACCGACTGAAAATTATAGTTAATCGCGTGGTGCATGGCCGTATACCGACTGAAAATTATAGTTGATCGCGTGGTGTATGGCCCTACACCGACTGAAAATTATAGTTAATCGCGTGGTGTATGGCCCTACACCGACTGAAAATTATAGTTAATCGCGTGGTGTATGGCCCTACACCGACTGAAAATTATAGTTAATCGCGTGGTGTATGGCCCTACACCGACTGAAAATTATAGTTAATCGCGTGGTGTATGGCCCTACACCGACTGAAAATTATAGTTAATCGCGTGGCGTATGGCCCTACACCGACTGAAACTTATAGTTAATCGCGTGGCGTATGGCCCTACACCGACTGAAACTTATAGTTAATCGCGTGGCGTATGGCCCTACACCGACTGAAAATTATAGTTAATCGCGTGGCGTATGGCCCTACACCGACTGAAAATTATAGTTAATCGCGTGGCGTATGGCCCTACACCGACTGAAAATTATAGTTAATCGCGTGGCGTATGGCCCTACACCGACTGAAAATTATAGTTAATCGCGTGGTGTATGGCCCTACACCGACTGAAAATTATAGTTAATCGCGTGGCGTATGGCCCTACACAGACTGAAAATTATAGTTAATCGTGTGGCGTATGGCCCTACTCCGACTGAAAATTATAGTTAATCGTGTGGCGTATGGCCCTACACAGACTGAAAATTATAGTTAATCACGTGGTGTATGGCCCTACACCGACTGAAAATTATAGTTAATCGCGTGGTGTTGGCCCTACACCGACTGAAAATTATAGTTAATCGCGTGGTGTATGGCCCTACACCGACTGAAAATTATAGTTAATCGCGTGGTGTATGGCCCTACACCGACTGAAAATTATAGTTAATCGCGTGGTGTATGACCCTACACCGACTGAAAATTATAGTTAATCGCGTGGTGTATGGCCCTACACCGACTGAAAATTATAGTTAATCGCGTGGTGTATGGCCCTACACCGACTGAAAATTATAGTTAATCGCGTGGTGTATGGCCCTACACCGACTGAAAATTATAGTTAATCGCGTGGTGTATGGCCCTACACCGACTGAAAATTATAGTTAATCGCGTGGTGTATGGCCCTACAACGACTGAAAATTATAGTTAATCGCGTGGTGTATGGCCCTACACCGACTGAAAATTTTAGTTAATCGCGTGGTGTATGGCCCTACACCGACTGAAAATTATAGGTAATCGCGTGGTGTATGGCCCTACACCGACTGAAAATTATAGTTAATCGCGTGGTGCATGGCCGTATACCGACTGAAAATTATAGTTGATCGCGTGGTGTATGGCCCTACACCGACTGAAAATTATAGTTAATCGCGTGGTGTATGGCCCTACACCGACTGAAAATTATAGTTAATCGCGTGGTGTATGGCCCTACACCGACTGAAAATTATAGTTAATCGCGTGGTGTATGGCCCTACACCGACTGAAAATTATAGTTAATCGCGTGGTGTATGGCCCTACACCGACTGAAAATTATAGTTAATCGCGTGGTGTATGGCCCCTACACCGACTGAAAATTATAGTTAATCGCGTGGTGTATGGCCCTACACCGACTGAAACTTATAGTTAATCGCGTGGTGTATGACCCTACACCGACTGAAAATTATAGTTAATCGCGTGGTGTATGGCCCTACACCGACTGAAAATTATAGTTAATCGCGTGGTGTATGGCCCTACACCGACTGAAAATTATAGTTAATCGCGTGGTGTATGGCCCTACACCGACTGAAAATTATAGTTAATCGCGTGGTGTATGGCCCTACACCGACTGAAAATTATAGTTAATCGCGTGGTGTATGGCCCTACAACGACTGAAAATTATAGTTAATCGCGTGGTGTATGGCCCTACACCGACTGAAAATTTTAGTTAATCGCGTGGTGTATGGCCCTACACCGACTGAAAATTATAGGTAATCGCGTGGTGTATGGCCCTACACCGACTGAAAATTATAGTTAATCGCGTGGTGTATGGCCCTACACCGACGGAAAATTATAGTTAATCGCGTGGTGTATGGCCCTACAACGACTGAAAATTATAGTTAATCGCGTGGTGTATGGCCCTACAACGACTGAAAATTATAGTTAATCGCGTGGTGTATGGCCCTACACCGACTGAAAATTTTAGTTAATCGCGTGGTGTATGGCCCTACACCGACTGAAAATTATAGGTAATCGCGTGGTGTATGGCCCTACACCGACTGAAAATTATAGTTAATCGCGTGGTGTATGGCCCTACACCGACGGAAAATTATAGTTAATCGCGTGGTGTATGGCCCTACAACGACTGAAAATTATAGTTAATCGCGTGGTGTATGGCCCTACACCGACTGAAAATTATAGTTAATCGCGTGGTGTATGGCCCTACACGGACTGAAAATTATAGTTAATCGCGTGGTGTATGGCCCTACACCGACTGAAAATTATAGTTAATCGCGTGGTGTATGGCCCTACACCGACTGAAAATTATAGTTAATCGCGTGGTGTATGGCCCCTACACCGACTGAAAATTATAGTTAATCGCGTGGTGTATGGCCCTACACCGACTGAAACTTATAGTTAATCGCGTGGTGTATGGCCCTACACCGACTGAAAATTATAGTTAATCGCGTGGTGCATGGCCGTATACCGACTGAAAATTATAGTTGATCGCGTGGTGTATGGCCCTACACCGACTGAAAATTATAGTTAATCGCGTGGTGTATGGCCCTACACCGACTGAAAATTATAGTTAATCGCGTGGTGTATGGCCCTACACCGACTGAAAATTATAGTTAATCGCGTGGTGTATGGCCCTACACCGACTGAAAATTATAGTTAATCGCGTGGTGTATGGCCCTACACCGACTGAAAATTATAGTTAATCGCGTGGTGTATGGCCCCTACACCGACTGAAAATTATAGTTAATCGCGTGGCGTATGGCCCTACACCGACTGAAACTTATAGATAATCGCGTGGCGTATGGCCCTACACCGACTGAAAATTATAGTTAATCGCGTGGCGTATGGCCCTACACCGACTGAAAATTATAGTTAATCGCGTGGCGTATGGCCCTACACCGACTGAAAATTATAGTTAATCGCGTGGCGTATGGCCCTACACCGACTGAAAATTATAGTTAATCGCGTGGTGTATGGCCCTACACCGACTGAAAATTATAGTTAATCGCGTGGTGTATGGCCCTACACAGACTGAAAATTATAGTTAATCGTGTGGCGTATGGCCCTACTCCGACTGAAAATTATAGTTAATCGTGTGGCGTATGGCCCTACACCGACTGAAAATTATAGTTAATCGCGTGGTGTATGGCCCTACACCGACTGAAAATTATAGTTAATCGCGTGGTGTTGGCCCTACACCGACTGAAAATTATAGTTAATCGCGTGGTGTATGGCCCTACACCGACTGAAAATTATAGTTAATCGCGTGGTGTATGGCCCTACACCGACTGAAAATTATAGTTAATCGCGTGGTGTATGACCCTACACCGACTGAAAATTATAGTTAATCGCGTGGTGTATGGCCCTACACCGACTGAAAATTATAGTTAATCGCGTGGTGTATGGCCCTACACCGACTGAAAATTATAGTTAATCGCGTGGTGTATGGCCCTACACCGACTGAAAATTATAGTTAATCGCGTGGTGTATGGCCCTACACCGACTGAAAATTATAGTTAATCGCGTGGTGTATGGCCCTACAACGACTGAAAATTATAGTTAATCGCGTGGTGTATGGCCCTACACCGACTGAAAATTATAGTTAATCGCGTGGTGTATGGCCCTACACCGACTGAAAATTATAGTTAATCGCGTGGTGTATGGCCCTACACCGACTGAAAATTATAGTTAATCGCGTGGTGTATGGCCGTATACCGACTGAAAATTATAGTTAATCAAGTGTTAATCACCGACTGAAAATTATAGTTAATCGCCCGAAGAACGCCGATTAAAGAGATGAATTGAGAGTCGGCGAGGTCAGAGATGATCTGGGCGGTGTATGCCCTACCCGATTCACTCGAGTGTCCCGGTATGTATGGTGGTCCAGACGTGGATCTGGCCAATTAAATCATCGGCGTTCAGGCGGCTAATCAAGGATTGACATTTGCTCACATCACAACAATCAGTATTTCAAGACGGCGCGTGTATCTGAACTATACCATCTTTATTTGACTGTTTTACTATTTTACGTGACGCGGACATGTTTTCCATCACCTCGCGTAGCTTTCGCGCGTGGCGTCATAACAACTGGGGATGTCGACGCCACGATCCAACAAATTCCATTTCAATTTCTGTATTGAACCGGTGTAGTACGCGTAACATAGTACACCGGTTTGACATGTTGTTGTTGTTGTTGCTGCTGCTGCTGCCGCCGCCGCCGCCGCTGCTGCTGCCACTGCTGAGTCATGTGACTCAGCGCGCGTATATACCACATAGCCTATATGGTATTGTTCATATTTATTTATAAAATCTTTGTCAGAGACGTCATAGAAGCAAGGCTGTGCTTGCCATTCTTGAATTAAGGCAATTTCATTTTCACTTGTTCATGTGCTCTTATTAGCCATTTTGGAAGATGTGCTTGCAATGACACGTGTACCATATACTTGACATGTGGTTTAATTTTCAATAGTATTTGGCCAGTAGACCGCTTGTCGCTGGTGACATGTTAACGACAGGAAAGTTTTTCAAGCGCGTGTGAAAACAGGCGACGAGCGGCGATTAGCAAAATCTGTCGTTTTCGTATCGCATCGCCGTCGGTTTCAGAAGCACACCATGGCGACAGATAACTGATAATGAAAAATCGTATCGCCGTCGCGTCGTGTTGGCAGAACACTGCTGAGTGAGCGTCTGCCCCACTACTGTGGACAGTGGACAGTTTGACCTGGCCGGGTAAAATGGGGTAGGCCCTAATCAATGGAGGTATATACCAGCAACCTCTGACAAATAACTAAAATTGTTGTTTCCGCGATGGCAGAATTAAAAGATGCTAATTTTGCTCGGAATTATTTTACCGTAGGCCCCTAACTTTTAATTGGTCCCATGACTCCCAGCAACACAAATCTGAATAAATTTTCCAGTATGTAAATTTCCTTGACATTGATCGGATATTGTGGACCTAACAAAACTGACTATATGCTGCTGATCTGATCTCAGGACCCAGGACCCTAAAGACCCCCTCATCCCAACCTCCCCGCACCCCCAAAGGGGCGGAGAGGTCTCTGACCTAAACCCCCCCCCCCACCCCCCTAGGGTACATCAGGTCACAAGACCGCACGCGCCCACCTTCCCCCACACCCAGCACCTACCCCATTCCCTTCCCCACCCCTGTTAGGCCCAGGTTAGGCCCTCCCCATCCCCCACGCCCAAGCATGAGGAGCAACAGAAAAGCCATGGTCAAGAACAGCACATGCCATCTTCATCATGAGACAAAATCGAGAGACAACGATCAACACACACTCACCCTCCCACCCACTCACCCACGCACGCACACTAATGCACAAACCGACGTCACAAGAATTCAACAGAAACCACAAAGGCCAGGCGTGAGTCTAGACCCTAGCATTGGGAACTAGCAAATAAAGGCCTTAAATATTACAACACACACGCACGCACGCACGCACGCGCACGCACGCACACACTGACCTGATCTCTACTGTTAGGTTAGACGACTCGAATGGTCGGTAAGAGCTCGATAGGCAAGGCAAGGCAAGGCAAGACAAGGCAAGATAAGATAGCTTTATTTGCCAGTCAAGGCGCGCAACTGCGCGGTAAAACATATAATAACCATAGCTACACACACGAGGCGATGGACCTTTCCAGTTTTAACTATGCCCGCCCATCTCTAGTTAAGCTCCGCCCACGCCTCACCCTTGTTGGGATCGATCGAACCTTGAACTCCCTGACTATTAGAAAACTGTACAGGTAAGCTGTTAAATATTTTGAAACTCATTTGACTGGGCGCTGTTGCTGCCTATGGCAGCAACAGCGCCCAGTCAAATTAATTTCAAAATATTCAACAGAATGTGTATTAAATAGTTGGCATACAATTCATACAACGTGTCGGACTATTAAGCGTTTAAGACGGACTAACTCGAGCCATTCATGACGTAATGATTATGACGTCATCCTATACGTCACGTAATTGGTTTTGACGTCATGTGATGGATGGATAAGGTCAATTAATAAACAAAGAATGAGTGAACGACCGTTATTTACAAGACCAAGATCACAGTAACAAGAATAAAAAATAGATCGATGCATCCTTGTAGGCTATCACTAGTGACCTTTTATAAGGTATGTAATGTAAAGAATAAGGATCTCAAAGTCATCATTCAGGAGTTTAGTGATCAGCAATAGGCCTATGGCAGCTTCTACCTCAGACGAAATTGCTAAATTTAGCAGTTTTAATCATTTTTAATTAGAAAACTGGTTTCCTTTCTGATATAGAATTGTGATGGATCTTATTTATCTGTAGGGTTGGAAAAAATCAGATTTTCTCGATTTAATCGGATTTTTTCATTTTTTATAATTTTTTACTAGAACTATAACAAAATCATTGATTTTTCACATGCACTCATGTTCGGAACTAAATAGAATATAATCGCTCTAAACAATATTGACCTTATTTATACTATTAAAATGTATTATAGCAATAAGCATCCCAGAATTTGTTCTTGTTGTTCTTAAGACATTTTTGAATTTGTTGTAACATTTTGAAATAACTGCAGTTCTCCTGGACTGGTCATGACCATTGACCACATTTCTAATAAACATGCCTACACTAGTCTACCGTAACAATGTTTTGTCTTCACCTGATGGTCTACATTTTATCCGTCTTAATATTTTGTGGATAAAATTTATATACGGCTGTATAACTCTGGACATGGTATAAAATAATTTGAATACAATTTAACTGAATGTAGTCGGCAATAACTGTCAGTCAAATTTGTTTGAACATATTCAGCTGGTCTAGAGTTATTATTGTCTAGTGAAATTATTGTCTAGTGGCTGGCAGCAGTCAAAGTCAAGTCAGTTAAAATAATATCCACAGAACTGTTATAAATAGTATTGGTCTGTGCTGTGTTTACGCATCAAATAACAACTAAGGAAAGTTTCCAGTAACTGTACTGATAGAAATAAAGCTTCTTAATTAGTTCTTATATTAGCATAATATTGTATAACCAGGCATATTAACCATTTGAAACAATAGCTACAATAAATTTTAACAAATCAAAAAATATCTTTAGAAATTTTATAGTGCAAATGAGATGAGTTGAGGAGGAAAAAAATCGAAAAAAATCAAAAAGTAGATTTTTTCTGCTTGATTTAATCGTTTATTTAATCCTATGATTTAATCGATTTGATTAAATCAAAACAACCCTGTTTATCTGCTTATATTAATGAGTCATTTTAATCTTTCTTCAAAATAAAATTGACCGAAAGAAACTTTCTCAATGACATAAATACAATTGATCCAGCACTGTTTGCCGCTTTTGAAGTGATCGCTTAATATATGCCTACGTCATACGGGTTTGACCGCCTGTCTTAAACAACAACCATTCCTATTTCTCCCATAACTTACCTATTAAACTTTCATTGCTTAGTTGGCCTACACGTCCTCGAGACATCTCGGCTCTGATTGGCTGACACGGTCACCTGATCTCCATAGTTTAATTTGACTAAATACAGTAAAGATCTATGGCTCTCAGACATTTTGCAAGAAAACTATCTCAAGCTAATGTGTTTTGCTAGATTGTTGTGAAATGCTGAGAGTCCAGTCACCACAGATGAGTGTGGTGCAGTTGAAGTGAAATTAGTCTATGGCACCCGTTTCTGTTCCTAAAGCTTGTATGAGTTTCGCTATGAATTCAGAGTAGAGCTTTATAAAAGGAAGATTTCACTGGCTGTGATTTGCCTTTTACCTTTTGGTATTCAATCTAAAGATCTTCTCAAACATCCATGAACATAACGCATGTTACCAGGCCAACACTGCACCTACCGGGCCAATAACCTGCGTTATCGGGGAGAGTTTCTGCCAGGTGGTTCAAGAAGCATGTATTGTAGTTACGATAGTAGTCAGTATTTGTGGCGCCCTCTTTTGATGCTTAGAAAAGTCATTGTTGCATTATTGGACCAGTAGCTGTGTTATTGGCTGGTGATAAGTCCAGCCCCAAGGAATCATTATAATAATTTCAACTGATCAGAGGCCTGGCGAGGGTGTTTGGCGCCCGGGGGGGGGGGGGGGGGGGGGGGGGGGGCAACATCATTTTGACGCCCCGTCCCATACCCCAATCCTGGCGCCTGGGAGGGGTTAGGGTGGCAAAACCAGTGTCAAAAACCTTTTTGCCACCCTCCCCAATCCCCCAAGACTACACTGAGCTCGGCGCCCGTGATAGCGGGGTGTGTGGTGGGGGGGGGGGGGGGATGTGCAGGCAACTGTCCCCCTCTGACTCCCCTACATCACTACGCCACTTGAACTGGCCATCTAAAACATATCATATGTACAGAAAGAGGATTCACAAAGCCAGCTTTGCGCCATTTGCTCTACCTGTACACCTGAGAAAAGGGCCTCTAGTCTAATCAATTTCCGATCAAATATGGTTCAGGCAGGTCAATCTATTGCCGGACGAGAATGTATTAGAAGTGTGTGCGCTTTTAAGATCTATCATAATTCTATAACATAAATTAGACCACTTTTTTCATAGTAATTTTTCATATAAGTCTTTTATTGCTATTGCATATGCAAGAAGGATGTGTGGAATACATGTGCGTGTATCTGCAAGAAGGATGTGTGGAATACATGCACGTGCATCTGCAAGAAGGATGTGTGGTATATATGCACGTGCATCTGCAAGCAGATGTGTGGATTAGATGTACGTGCATCTGCAAGAAGGGTGTGTGGATTAGATGTACGCGCATCTGCAAGAATGATGTGTGGAATAATTGCGCGTGTATCTGCAAGAAGGATGTGTGGAATACATGCACGTGCATCTGCAAGAAGGATGTGTGGAATACATGCGCGTGCATCTGCAAGAAGATGTGTGGTATATATGCACGTGCATCTGCAAGAAGGATGTGTGGTATATATGCACGTGCATCTGCAAGAATGATGTGTTGAATACATGCGCGTGTATCTGCAAGAAGGATGTGTGGAATAATTGCGCGTGTATCTGCAAGAAGGATGTGTGGAATACATGCTCGTGTATCTGCAAGAAGGATGTGTGGATTAGATGTACGTACATCTGCAAGAATGATGTGTGGAATACATGCGCGTACATCTGCAAGAAGGATGTGTGGTATATATGCACGTGCATCTGCAAGAATGATGTGTGGAATACATGCGCGTGTATCTGCAAGAAGGATGTGTGGATTAGATGCACGTGCATCTGCAAGAATGATGTGTGGAATACATGCGCGTGTATCTGCAAGAAGGATGTGTGGATTAGATGTACGTACATCTGCAAGAATGATGTGTGGAATACATGCGTGTGTATCTGCAAGAAGGATGTGTGGTATATATGCATGTAAATCTGCAAGAATGATGTGTGGAATACATGCGGGTGTATCTGCAAGAAGGATGTGTGGTATACATGCGCGTACATCTGCAAGAAGGATGTGTGGTATACATGCACGTGCATAATCAAGAAGGATGTGTGGAATACATGCACGTGCATCTGCAAGAAGGATGTGTGGTATATATGCGCGTACATCTGCAAGGATGATGTGTGGAATACATGCGTGTGTATCTGCAAGAAGGATGTGTGGATTAGATGTACGTGCATCTGCAAGAATGATGTGTGGAATACATGCGCGTGTATCTGCAAGAAGGATGTGTGGTATATATGCGCGTACATCTGCAAGGATGATGTGTGGAATACATGCGTGTGTATCTGCAAGAAGGATGTGTGGTATACATGCGCGTGCGTCTGCAAGAATGATGTGTGGTATACATGCACGTACATCTGCAAGAATGATGTGTGGTATACATGCACGTACATCTGCAAGAATGATGTGTGGAATACATGCGCGTACATCTGCAAGAAGATGTGTGGTATATATGCACGTACATCTGCAAGAATGATGTGTGGAATACATGCGCGTGTGTCTGCAAGAAGGATGTGTGGTATACATGCGCGTACATCTGCAAGAAGATGTGTGGTATACATGCACGTGCATCTGCAAGAAGGATGTGTGGTATATATGCACGTACATCTGCAAGAATGATGTGTGGAATACATGCGCGTGTATCTGCAAGAAGGATGTGTGGATTAGATGTACGTGCATCTGCAAGAATGATGTGTGGAATACATGCGCGTGTATCTGCAAGAAGGATGTGTGGAATACATGCACGTGCATCTGCAAGAAGGATGTGTGGAATACATGCACGTTCATCTGCAAGAAGGATGTGTGGAATACATGCACGTGCTTCAGCAATAAGGATGTGTGGAATACGTGAACGTGCATCTGCAAGAATGATGTGTGGAATACATGCGCATGTATCTGCAAGAAGGATGTGTGGAATACATGCACGTGCATCTGCAAGAAGGATGTGTGGAATACATGCACGTTCATCTGCAAGAAGGATGTGTGGAATACATGCACGTGCATCAGCAATAAGGATGTGTGGAATACATGGACGTGCATCTGCAAGAAAGATTTTTGGAATGCATGCACGTTCAGCAGTGAATTATAGATGACAGGAAAGTGGCGATGTGTTCGCCTGGTTCGCTCACAAACCAGAAATTATTGTTGGAATGGATTGAAAAGCATAGATATAGAATAGGCCTGTTATCCTCATTGACTAAATATAAAACAAACACCGGTGTTGACTAAATATAATGTTAATGTTTTATACGTTTTGCTTCTGAATTTATAATAAAGTGGAACTCTCCTCTTTGATGCATTGATGTGTGTCTATTTTATTATCGTAAAGAGAGAACTATTGACGGTGATAGAATTATCAGAAAATGGGAGAGAACTGGCAGACATTAGCAACGATATTTGGCGTTGTGTTATCGCCCTTATATAGGAATGGATGATGTATTATTTGGACTGTTTTGATGGCTGTATCATGTTTCACCTGGATGAGGATGGAACAGTTGATGCCATCTTGTTTATTGGACTGAGGGGAATTTAGGAACATCCTCTAGAAGGCTCTGAAGCAGTTGATAAACTCAGGTGTGACCTTGTAGAATGTTGTTAGAGTATTATAGTAACTGGTAGGCCTGTTATTTTAAGGAATACCGATTTTGGAATAATTATTGCTGCTGGCCTTTACTGGAGAAATGAGCGAGTTTGTGTGTATTATTGACTTCTATACAGCCCACGCCTTAAGGGTGCATATTCACGCCAAAACGCGTCAAAATAAAATTGTTAAAATTGTATACTTTTAGAGGCTAAATTGTGTGCATAGATGTAATGAAACGAAATAAAACATAACATATCATGATTTCAGTACGTATAAATTAATATGATTTTTGAAGTTGTGAAATTGAATTAGAGACACGAGTCCCTAATTCAGCTTCACGACTATACAGAAAGCGTCATATGACTGAGAGAAAGAGACGTGCAGACAGTGTCACGTGACGGGCATATAGAATGACGTGTATGAAGCGCCACGAGACTGACATATAGAATGACGTATATGCAGTGTCACGTGACTGACATATATAATGACGTGTATTCAGTGTCACGTGGCTGACATATAAAATGACGTGTAAACAGTGTCACGTGACTGACATATAGAATGAGGTGTATACAGTGTCGCGTGGCTGACATATAGAATGACGTGTATACAGGGTCACGTGACTGACATATTGAATGACGTATAGACAGTGTCACGTGGTCTGACATATATAATGACGTGTAGACAGTGTCACGTGACTGACATATAGAATGGCGTGTATACAGTGTCACGTGGCTGACATATAGAATGGCGTGTAGATAGTGTCACGTGACTGACATATATAATGGCGTGTATAAGGCGCCACGTGACTGACATATATAATGACGTGTAGCCAGTGTCACGTGGTCTGACATATAGAATGACGTGTAGGTAGTGTAGATAGTGTCACGTGACTGACATATAGAATGACGTGTATGAGGCGCCACGTGACTGACATATATAATGACGTGTATACAGTGCCACGAGACAGACACATAGTAATTTGGCTGTGATCGAGCTTTATAAAGGTAGCAGCAAATTTAGTATTAAAAATCTTCGATATCTTACGTGAAATTGAAGGTCTGTGACGTCAGAGCGTGTGCGCGTGCATGGACAAGACAATTTGCGTGCGTTTAGAAGACTGAATCAACATCTTACCTGAAGTTGTACTAGAATAACGAATCTCTGACTGCAGCTCTCAAAGGGTAGCCGACTACGCGATAAACAGTGTGGCGTGTCCGTGTGTGTGTGTGTGTGTGTGTGTTTGCGTGTATGTGAGTACGCGCGTGCGTGTATGAATGTACGTGTGAGTGTGCATGTGCTCACTCAGCCACATTATGCGTTAGAATGTTTAATATCTCACCTGAATTTTGCTCTTGGACTGAGAGAGTGTTTGTAGCGATGTACGGTTTATACTGCAGGATGTACTCGCCTTATTCTTACTGAGCACACTTATATACATACATACGTGTATACATAGCGTTGATCAGTTGGGACTTTGTCCACTGCTACGCCCCTTCCCCCTCAGGTAACTGTCTTGGATCAACACGTCCTTTGCAAGTCACAGATTTTGTTTATAATTTGAACAGTAGTATCGATGTGCAGAGAACTCAAGATGGATGAGTGGGTGGGTGGGGCTCGGTTTTGATATCAGCCACAATCATTGTATGAGGCTTAATTTGTCAAATGTTATCCCCTTAATCCCTGTAATTACAACAGCAAACAAGCATTCATGAACGCTGCTCTGGCTTACAGTATCTCCACCTTTGTAGTAGCTTTGTAGTAGCGTTGTAGTAGCGTTGTAGTAGCTTTGTAGTAGCTTTGTAGTAGCGTTGTAGTAGCTTTGTAGTAGCGTTGTAGTAGCTTTGTAGTAGCTTTGTAGTAGCGTTGTAGTAGCTTTGTAGTAGCTTTGTAGTAGCTTTGTAGTAGCGTTGTAGTATCTTTGTAGTAGCGTTGTAGTAGCTTTGTAGTAGCGTTGTAGTAGCTTTGTAGTAGCTTTGTAGTAGCTTTGTAGTAGCGTTGTAGTAGCGTTGTAGTAGCTTTGTAGTAGCGTTGTAGTAGCTTTGTAGTAGCTTTGTAGTAGCGTTGTAGTAACTTTGTAGCAGCTTTGTAGTAGCTTTGTAGTAGCGTTGTAGTAGCGTTGTAGTAGCTTTGTAGTAGCGTTGTAGTAGCTTTGTAGTAGCTTTGTAGTAGCTTTGTAGTAACTTTGTAGCAGCTTTGTAGTAGCTTTGTAGTAGCTTTGTAGTAGCTTTGTAGTAGCTTTGTAGTAGCTTTGTAGCAGCTTTGTAGTAGCTTTGTAGTAGCTTTGTAGTAGCTTTGTAGTAGCTTTGTAGTAGCTTTGTAGTAGCTTTGTAGTAGCGTTGTAGTAGCGTTGTAGTAGCTTTGTAGTAGCTTTGTAGTAGCTTTGTAGTAGCTTTGTAGTAGCTTTGTAGTAGCTTTGTAGTAGCTTTGTAGTAGCTTTGTAGTAACTTTGTAGTAGCTTTGTAGTAGCTTTGTAGTAGCTTTGTAGTAGCTTTGTAGTAGCTTTGTAGTAGCGTTGTAGTAGCTTTGTAGTAGCGTTGTAGTAGCTTTGTAGTAGCTTTGTAGTAGCTTTGTAGTAGCTTTGTAGTAGCTTTGTAGTAGCTTTGTAGTAGCTTTGTAGTAGCTTTGTAGTAGCTTTGTAGTAGCTTTGTAGTAACTTTGTAGCAGCTTTGTAGTAGCTTTGTAGTAGCTTTGTAGTAGCTTTGTAGTAGCTTTGTAGTAGCTTTGTAGTAGCGTTGTAGTAGCTTTGTAGTAGCTTTGTAGTAGCTTTGTAGTAGCTTTGTAGTAGCTTTGTAGTAGCTTTGTAGTAGCTTTGTAGTAGCTTTGTAGTAGCTTTGTAGTAGCGTTGTAGTAGCGTTGTAGTAGCTTTGTAGTAGCTTTGTAGTAGCTTTGTAGTAGCTTTGTAGTAGCTTTGTAGTAACTTTGTAGCAGCTTTGTAGTAGCTTTGTAGTAGCGTTGTAGTAGCGTTGTAGTAGCTTTGTAGTAGCGTTGTAGTAGCGTTGTAGTAGCGTTGTAGTAGCTTTGTAGTAGCGTTGTAGTAGCGTTGTAGTAGCGTTGTAGTAGCTTTGTAGTAGCTTTGTAGTAGCTTTGTAGTAGCGTTGTAGTAGCTTTGTAGTAGCTTTGTAGTAGCTTTGTAGTAGCTTTGTAGTAGCGTTGTAGTAGCTTTGTAGTAGCGTTGTAGTAGCTTTGTAGTAGCTTTGTAGTAGCGTTGTAGTAGCTTTGTAGTAGCTTTGTAGTATCGTTGTAGTAGCTTTGTAGTAGCGTTGTAGTAGCGCTGTAGTAGCGTTGTAGTAGCTTTGTAGTAGCTTTGTAGTAGCTTTGTAGTAGCTTTGTAGTAGCGTTGTAGTAGCTTTGTAGTAGCGTTGTAGTAACTTTGTAGTAGCGCTGTAGTAGCGCTGTAGTAGCGTTGTAGTAGCTTTGTAGTAGCTTTGTAGTAGCTTTGTAGTAGCTTTGTAGTAGCGTTGTAGTAGCGTTGTAGTAACTTTGTAGCAGCTTTGTAGTAGCTTTGTAGTAGCGTTGTAGTAGCTTTGTAGTAGCGTTGTAGTAGCGTTGTAGTAGCTTTGTAGTAGCTTTGTAGTAGCTTTGTAGTAGCGTTGTAGTAGCTTTGTAGTAGCTTTGTAGTAGCGTTGTAGTAGCTTTGTAGTAGCTTTGTAGTAGCGTTGTAGTAGCTTTGTAGTAGCGTTGTAGTAGCTTTGTAGTAGCTTTGTAGTAGCGTTGTAGTAGCTTTGTAGTAGCTTTGTAGTAGCGTTGTAGTAGCTTTGTAGTAGCGTTGTAGTAGCTTTGTAGTAGCTTTGTAGTAGCTTTGTAGTAGCGTTGTAGTAGCTTTGTAGTAGCGTTGTAGTAGCGTTGTAGTAGCTTTGTAGTAGCTTTGTAGTAGCTTTGTAGTAGCGTTGTAGTAGCTTTGTAGTAGCTTTGTAGTAGCGTTGTAGTAGCTTTGTAGTAGCGTTGTAGTAGCTTTGTAGTAGCTTTGTAGTAGCGTTGTAGTAGCTTTGTAGTAGCTTTGTAGTAGCTTTGTAGTAGCTTTGTAGTAGCTTTGTAGTAGCTTTGTAGTAGCTTTGTAGTAGCTTTGTAGTAGCGTTGTAGTAGCGTTGTAGTAGCTTTGTAGTAGCTTTGTAGTAGCGTTGTAGTAGCTTTGTAGTAGCGTTGTAGTAGCTTTGTAGTAGCGTTGTAGTAACTTTGTAGTAGCTTTGTAGTAGCGCTGTAGTAGCGTTGTAGTAGCTTTGTAGTAGCTTTGTAGTAGCTTTGTAGTAGCTTTGTAGTAGCTTTGTAGTAGCTTTGTAGTAGCGTTGTAGTAGCGTTGTAGTAGCTTTGTAGTAGCGTTGTAGTAGCTTTGTAGTAGCGTTGTAATAGCTTTGTAGTAGCGTTGTAGTAGCTTTGTAGTAGCTTTGTAGTAGCTTTGTAGTAGCTTTGTAGTAGCTTTGTAGTAGCGTTGTAGTAGCTTTGTAGTAGCTTTGTAGTAGCGTTGTAGTAGCTTTGTAGTAGCTTTGTAGTAGCGTTGTAGTAGCGTTGTAGTAGCTTTGTAGTAGCTTTGTAGTAGCGTTGTAGTAGCTTTGTAGTAGCTTTGTAGTAGCTTTGTAGTAGCGTTGTAGTAGCGTTGTAGTAGCTTTGTAGTAGCTTTGTAGTAGCGTTGTAGTAGCTTTGTAGTAGCTTTGTAGTAGCTTTGTAGTAGCGTTGTAGTAGCGTTGTAGTAGCGTTGTAGTAGCGTTGCAGTAGCGTTGTAGTAGCTTTGTAGTAGCTTTGTAGTAGCGTTGTAGTAGCGTTGTAGTAGCTTTGTAGTAGTTTTGTAGTAGCGTTGTAGTAGCTTTGTACGTTACGTGTATAGGCTGGCGTCACAATCATAATTGACAGAAATACTCTGTCGTGAAGCTGGAATAGTCCGTCAGGTATACGAATTGTATGCCGTTGATGCATTTACTATCTAATAAACATTCTGTTGAAAACTTTGAAACTAATTTGAGTGGGCACTGTTGCTGGCAAATTAGTTTCAAAATATTCAATAGCTTACCTGTATTACGCTGTATAATTACGTTGAAATGAGGATTCTGGTTAATCAAGTTTCAAAGTCTATAAATCGTTCCCATCAAGAGCAAAACGTGTGCGGAGCTTAGAAATAGATGGACGATGCATAGTTATGCCCCTCTATTGTTTGTAATCATCACATATTTACAACCATTTATACTCGGTGTGTCACCAAGTAAACAAACATTTATACCCGGTGTACCACCAAGTAAACAAACGTTTATACCCAGTGTACCACCAAGTAAACAAACATTTATACCCAGTGTACCACCAAGTAAACAAACATTTATACTGGGTGTGTTACCAAGTAAACAAACATCTATACCCGGTGTACCACCAAGTAAACAAACATTTATACTCGGTGTACCACCAAGTAAACAAACGTTTATACCCAGTGTACCACCAAGTAAACAAACATTTATACCCAGTGTACCACCAAGTAAACAAACATTTATACCCAGTGTACCACCAAGTACACAAACATTTATACCCGGTGTACCACCAAGTAAACAAACATTTATACCCAGTGTACCACCAAGTAAACACATATTTATACTCGGTGTACCACCAAGTAAACAAACATTTATACCCAGTGTACCACCAAGTAAACAAACATTTATACTGGGTGTGTCACCAAGTAATCACACATTCATACTCCGTGTATCACCAATCAATCACACATTTATACTCGGTGTGTCACCAATCAATCACACATTCATACTCAGTGTGTCACCAAGTAAACAAACATTTATACTCGGTGTGTCACCAAGTAATCACACATTTATACTCAGTGTGTCACCAAGGAAACAAACATTTATACTCGGTGTGTCACCAAGTAATCACACATTTATACTCGGTGTGTCACCAAGTAAACAAACATTTATACTCGGTGTGTCACCAAGTAATCACACATTTATACTCAGTGTGTCACCAAGTAAACAAACATTTATACTCGGTGTGTCACCAAGTAATCACACATTTATACTCGGTGTGTCACCAAGTAAACAAACATTTATACTCGGTGTGTCACTAAGTAAACAAACATTTATACTCGGTGTGTCACTAAGTAAACAAACATTTAGACTCGGTGTGTCACCAAGTAAACAAACATTTATACTCGGTGTGTCACCAAGTAAACAAACATTTATACTCGGTGTGTCACCAAGTAATCACACATTTATACTGGGTGTGTCACCAAGTGAACAAACATTTATACTCGGTGTGTCACCAAGTAATCACACATTTATACTCGGTGTGTCACCAAGTGAACAAACATTTAGACTCGGTGTGTCACCAAGTAATCACACATTTATACTCGGTGTGTCACCAAGTAATCACACATTTATACTCGGTGTGTCACCAAGTAAACAAACATTTATACTCGGTGTGTCACCAAGTAATCACACATTTATACTGGGTGTGTCACCAAGTAAACAAACATTTATACTCGGTGTGTCACTAAGTAAACAAACATTTAGACTCGGTGTGTCACCAAGTAAACAAACATTTAGACTCGGTGTGTCACCAAGTAAACAAACATTTAGACTCGGTGTGTCACCAAGTAAACAAACATTTAGACTCGGTGTGTCACCAAGTAAACACACATTTATACTCGGTGTGTCACCAAGTAAACAAACAGTTATACTGGGTGTGTCACCAAGTAAGCAAACATTTATACTCAGTGTGTCACCACGTAAACAAACATTTATACTCGGTGTGTCACTAAGTAAACAAACATTTCATTAAGTAACATGTGTTGGCATGTTGTGAATAAATAATTTAATAATAAATAGTAATGTGATAATCAATTAATACTTATTTGCCAAATGTGTTGTTTAAAGATAAAGATGTCTGAGACGCGGCGCTCTCATAGACACGTTTTCAAATTAAGCATAACTTAGTAACACTGTAAAACATTTGCCCATCTTTGGTTCATGTTTGTATTCACTAATGATTCACCATGTCAATAAGAATGTAAATAACAATGTCAATAAGAATGCCTACGGTTTTCTGTAAGCCTATTATACAAACTACCACTTATACTAAAATATAAACAGCGCAGTGAAAATAGTGAGGGGCGTTTACGTAGCATATTAACGCCGCTAACAGGTATGGGGCTCATTGTTGATCGCGCACAAACAGTGGCGTCCTGGAGCGCCAACAGTGTCTCTTGATTACTGCCACCTGCTGTTGACACAGAATCATCTCCAAACGGAGACTTAATGGATATTTGCACATAAATATCTAATAAAAAATGAAAGGATAATTAATATGTTGTCCTAGTTTTAGTTTTAGCTTTCCATGACTAGTGCAAGAGCGCGTGACCTTGACGAAGATTGTTACTAGTGCATATATGTAATCCAGAAACTGGGGTGGGGGGGGGGGCAGGTGCAGGAGCGCAGCGGCGCGTAACGCCACTGTTCCCCTGAGACAGGCGTGCCAGGTGATGGTGCGATGGTAAAGACATACAATTCGTACAAATGATGGACTATTCCAGATTCATGTCTGTAAATTATGATTGTGACGTCAGCATACATGTGACGTAATTGAGTATGACGTCATATACTTGACTGACAGATGAGAGGCAAGCTGATGCCAGCTGGCTTAGGACTAGTGACGTCACCATGGCGATCTCTAAACCATCTCACTAGATATTCTACAACACAGCTTCAGATTCTCGTTATAAATATGGATGTATTTGGATTCCGTTGCTCATTACCTCATCACCACGTGACCAGTTTTTTAACCTTGCTGATGTTGACGTCACATCATCTCAGATATACTTATTAATGTATAGTCGTCAATAAGTAATGATGGATGGATATGGGCATATGGACGAACAAGAGAAATGGATCGATGGACGGATGAATGAGTGGGTTGTTCAATATGTTAAATCATAGGCCTATTTAAAAATGATTCTAGTGCACAATAATCCATTTACACATGTAGAGATTGTGTTTTAAAAATTCAGTAAAGATGGACTGCTATTGAAACCGATTAATTATTCCAGGTATAAAATACGTGTACAGTGTTTCCAAAATGCACAGTGGGCTGTTATAAAATTATACTAAAGCGATGATGAACCATGCACACAATATTACATCATCGCAATGCTATCTCTGACTCTCTGCTGTGATGAGTGCACTAAATCATAATGGCGGAAATCCGTCACAAAAATCGATATGTCCGTCACAAAACTATATGAATTGTATATAGTTGATGAATTTACAATTTAATAAGCGTTCTGTTGAATATTTTTTAGTATGCTAGCTGTATAGTAATATAGAAAATGGGTAAGATAGGATAATTTAATAGGCAACTAATTGGCCACATTTACTCCTAAAACGCTATTTTTACTGTGTTGTTTATATATGAAAGCACAAAGATTTCAAAATTCTCAGAGGGTTGCGTGCGTGCGTGCGTGCGTGCGTGCGTGCGGGCGGGCGGGCGGGCGGGCGTGCGTGCGTGTGTTAGACGCCCAGCCCCACCCTTATTTTATACCCTGTAATGTGTCAGTAAGGTGTTGCTGAGGAGCTAGCTGGGCATGTAATAGTTTGTTGCTATGTGATGCAGCCTGGTCAGTAATGGACATTGATATCTGCACTCTATTGGACAACACTAAACATGTTGAACATGCATTCGCTTTGTCGCTATTGGACAACACTAGGCATGTTGAACATGTATTAGCTCTGGCTCTATTGGACAACACTAGACATGTTGAATATGTATTAGCTTTGGCTCTATTGGACAACACTAGACATGTTGAACATGTATTAGCTCTGGCTCTATTGGACAACACTAGACATGTTGAACATGTATTAGCTCTGGCTCTATTGGACAACACTAGACATGTTGAACATGTATTAGCTCTGGCTCTATTGGACAACACTAGACATGTTGAACATGTATTAGCTCTGGCTCTATTGGACAACACTAGACATGTTGAATATGTATTAGCTTTGGCTCTATTGGACAACACTAGACATGTTGAATATGTATTAGCTCTGGCTCTATTGGACAACACTAGACATGTTGAACATGTATTAGCTCTGGCTCTATTGGACAACACTAGACATGTTGAACATGTATTAGCTCTGGCTCTATTGGACAACACTAGACATGTTGAATATGTATTAGCTTTGGCTCTATTGGACAACACTAGACATGTTGAACATGTATTAGCTCTGGCTCTATTGGACAACACTAGACATGTTGAACATGTATTAGCTCTGGCTCTATTGGACAACACTAGACATGTTGAATATGTATTAGCTTTGGCTCTATTGGACAACACTAGACATGTTGAATATGTATTAGCTCTGGCTCTATTGGACAACACTAGACATGTTGAACATGTATTAGCTCTGGCTCTATTGGACAACACTAGACATGTTGAACATGTATTAGCTCTGGCTCTATTGGACAACACTAGACATGTTGAATATGTATTAGCTTTGGCTCTATTGGACAACACTAGACATGTTGAACATGTATTAGCTCTGGCTCTATTGGACAACACTAGACATGTTGAATATGTATTAGCTTTGGCTCTATTGGACAACACTAGACATGTTGAATATGTATTAGCTCTGGCTCTATTGGACAACACTAGACATGTTGAACATGTATTAGCTCTGGCTCTATTGGACAACACTAGACATGTTGAATATGTATTAGCTTTGGCTCTATTGGACAACACTAGACATGTTGAATATGTATTAGCTTTGGCTCTATTGGACAACACTAGACATGTTGAACATGTATTAGCTCTGGCTCTATTGGACAACACTAGACAGGTTGAATATGTATTAGCTTTGGCTCTAGCATCAGCCCTGTAACCGGGTTAGAATTCTGCCTTATTACAGTCCTCCTGAGGAATAACCTAACATGTTTTCAAAACAAAAACAGAAACATCTTAGTTAGCACAATTTGAAATTTAAACACTATGTAAAAAATGTTTGTCGATTTTTTTATCATAGGGCTATATGTATTGGAAGACATTACTGCTTAGGTGGCAATCTTTTCCCATCCAATTAGGCCTATGTTCAAAATATTCAACAGTGCGTCCTACGTTATTTCTGAGCTGTATTTGATTTGTTATTTGAATATTTGGTGTAGAAACGAGAACATTTTAAAATATAGCAATGATTTTAAAGGTAGTACGGTATGAAAATCTAAGAGTACAGACAAACTTACCAGTTTCGGTGCGATTAGCCATGTAATCTGGACAGATACAGGGAACACAACATAGCTGTAA
The DNA here is from genome assembly GCA_034401795.1 of Chaetoderma sp. LZ-2023a. Taxonomy (NCBI): domain Eukaryota; kingdom Metazoa; phylum Mollusca; class Caudofoveata; order Chaetodermatida; family Chaetodermatidae; genus Chaetoderma; species Chaetoderma sp. LZ-2023a. The sequence continues at coordinate 31,360,239 of CM067374.1, forward strand.
TCAATAGTTTTACTCACTGTGATGTACGTACGAACTGACTCCGTTTTAATGAGATTTGGCCACAGTATCGCAACCGATTTTGCCGTAGTATGGAAAGCAGGATTTCAGCTCTGTGTAAATTGGACGTCAGTCAATGGCAACCTGTTCCCATTGAGCAAAGTCCAATGTTTGTGCAAACTTGCGAGGCAGCCCGCTGGCGGACATTTGAACAGCGCTGGGCTTGTAAACTGGCGTTACGTACGCTTACGTAACACCGGATTTAATGAACCAGAGCAGATGGCAAAAACTCCCCAGAGCTAATATAAATAGGCAAAAACGTCCAGTCACCAATCTTTGCAAATTATTTACGCTATGTAATGTCTGTCTGTCATGCTGTCTGTCTGTCATGCTGTCGGTCGGTCGGAGTGTCGGTCGGTCGGTCGGTCTGTCTGTCTTTACATTGAAAAAAACCGCATTGGCACAGGAATTTAAATTAAAAATCGAGACCAAGTTTAGATTTACTTAGAGTGGTCCCCCCTTGAGATTAGTTGGGGTAAAGTGAACTTATCAGTAGGTCGCTTTAACAGGTAAAGGCTGGGATTGATCCTACATTATAGATAAATCACACACACGAATGCACACGCACGCACACATCTGAACGAATGCACGCAATAATACATGCACGAATGCAGGCAATAATGCATGTATGAACGCATGCACGAACGCACGCACGAATGCATGCTCGCACACACCCACGCACTAATGTACTCACGAATTAATGCACCAACACCCACATACACACACGCACACATACACCCACGCATGTATAGATGCACGCACGTACGGATGTACGAGCACACACACCCACACATACACACATACGAACAAACGCACGGACGCACGAACGAACGCACGCACGCACGCACACACTTTTGCAGACACAAAACTAAAAGATGTCCTACGGATATGATTTCATGTTGCCCCACCATTGATTTTGGTTGGGATTAGATTTATTTAAGAATAGGTAGGGAGGGATGAAACCTTGTCATTGTTATCAGGAACTATGAGGTCTAACTTTGATCTTACTAGCAAAACTTTCAGGTTTGGATTTCTATTGTAAGCTATTACTGGTCGTGCTTTGATCGGTTCCTTTAATTTAGATTGCAACTGTGAATATTCGTCTTTCATGGTTTTCGCTAATTCAACATTACGTCTATTGTATATGAGTTGAAATGGGATAAATTTGTTCTTTTGTGATATTCCTGAATCTACATTTATTCCAAATGGTGCCTTTGTTTGGAGTGTTCTAATACAATGGCCTTCTCGTATTTTGCGAAACGAACTCGTTTCTTCTTCACTATCGAAGGTCGGAATCCAAAATGATACTCAACTGAATGATCAGGAAGTTGGAAATGTTGAGCAATTGGCGTATCTGCTAAGGTGTTAATATCAGAAACGTGGTGTCTAGCACGCACTCTAAATGCATTTTTTGTTTCACCAACATACTGTTTCTGGCAAAGGGCACAATTGATCAAATAGACTACATTCTCAGAATCACAATGCATATTTGTTCGGATATGATATTCATTTTTAGTTTGAAAACTCAGGAATGTTTGTTGGTTTACAACATAGTTGTTTACTTTGCATCTGTTTTTGTCGCATTTAGAAACTGATCCATCGCACATGATTGGTTTATTGTGTTTAATTTTGACAGGTTCAAACTCGGGTCCGCTATGAGGTTTTAGATTTTCAAGTTCAGTGATGGTGTCTGCTTTAATTTTTCGAAGAAAACGGGCCGAATAGCCGCGTGCTTTCAAAGTATCAAACAGTGTAGAGCATGCACTATTCAGATTTTGCCTGTTGCTAGAGTTTCGAAAGAATCTTATGATTTGTGATTTGATCAGACCTTTAAATGTGTGTGGAGGATGAAATGATTTTTTGTGAAGCAGCTGATGGGAGTCTGTTGACTTAAAGAATACTTTATATTCTAATTTTACAGAGGAGTCAAATTGAGGACACTTATAGATCGTGACATCTAAAAAGTCAACTGATGTTCCACTAATAGTAGCTTTTAGCTTGATGTTTGAATCTTGGTTATTTAAAATGCTAAAAAATTCCCAAAAGTCTTCTTCTGAATGTTGCCAAATTATAAAGATGTCATCTAGATATCTGGGGTAAAGAAGTGGCTTTTTGGTTGATTTGTTCAGTGCCTCCTCTTCCCACTCTGCAACATAAATCGTGGCAAAATTTGGGCTGAATCGTTTACCCATTGCGCATCAACAGATTTGAAGGTAATTTTCACCATTAAATTGGAAATCGTTTCCTTTAAGACTTAACTCTAATAATTTTAGAATTTCCGTGTCTGGTCGATCTGGATCAGGAAATTTGACAAAATAATTCTTAATAGCATTGACTCCAGCATCAATATCTATATTGGTATACATAGCATCTATGTCTAATGTGACTAAATATGCATCTTTCGGAACTGACAATTTGGATAACTTTGAAAGAAAGTGTTCTGTGTTCTTGAGAAAGCTCTTGTGTCTATTAGCAATGGGCTTTAAATAGTAATCAATATATTCTGAAATGCCATAAGACTCACTGCCACAGTCTGAAATGATGGGTCGTCCAGGTGGTGTCAATGGATCTAACCAGGTGCTGATAGGTTTATGGATTTTAGGCAAGATATAAAATGTCCGATTTTGTGGATTATTCTCACCTAGCAGATACTTTAGCTGTTTCTTATTGATGTACTTATCTGTATGCAATGAAGTAAGTATTTCAATGAAATTTTGTCGGTTTTGGGGCCAAATTAAATTATCAGGTTTTCTGTAATGCCTGGTGTTAGTTAACTGCCTTTCGGCCTCGCGGATGTAGTTTTCTCTAGACATAATCACAGTTGCTGAACCTTTATCGGCTGGTTTTATAATAATATTCTGATTTCTACGTAATTTGTTGATAGCCTGTCGCTCGAGAAATGAAAGGTTTTGCTTATTGTTTGTAACTGGCAATGATCTGGCTATACCAGCAACCGTTTTTATGGTTGCTTTAATATTGACATCAACTAGCCTATCTGGAGGGTCCCAACCGGATTTTCCAGTGAATGGTTTTAACTCTCCATTTCAATTTCGAAAATGATGGGCTATTTTTACTGAATGACCAAAATTAGCTCCTTCAATAAGACCTGTGTCTAAAAGCAAATCTAATCCTGTTTTTGGTTTTGGAGTTGGTACAAAAGTAAGACCACGATCGAGAATTGATTTTTCAGATGGTGAGAGATCATAGTCAGCTGCTAAATTGACAAGGTTTGTTCCTAATCCTATGTTAGGGGAGCTATTGCCTTGACCCACATTTAGTTTAAACTAAGTACCGTCAACCAATGGTTATAAATACAATTAGCTGTTTCTTTCGTCCAATGGATTCTATCCTTCTCAACATGAAAATTGGCATCAGAAATTTTGGGGATGACCTTATCAACGTGGCAGTTGGACCTTGCTGATTCGTTGATACGCTTGAGACAGTACCTTTGCTTGTCTGATAAGCTATAAGAGAAGTTAATCTCAGCAAAGTGCAACTCCGCATTAGGGAAGCTATTTTTAAATTCACGAGCCATGAACCGTAAATGGCTTGAGGCTTCGGTTGGATGCTCATTTGTTGGGGTTGATGCCAATATTCAGGATGATCTTCTCCGGGCTAGGGCCATCCTGGTGTCGCATAGCCATTGTTCTGAAATGTGATAATGCGGCACCAGGATAGCACTCAACCTGGATGTCAGGATGGACGTCTAAATCAATTCGGGCTAGATTAGAGGACCCTATCATCAGAATCTTTTTGGCGATTCTGGGGATCCTCCACAGGCCCTTGCTATGCGATTGATGACGGTACTTAGGAAACTTCCTATCAGACAGGTTACTATTATTCTCCCTAGGAGGGAGAGGAGGCGGAGATGGAGGAAGAGGAGCAGAAGAAGGTGCGTGAGGAGAAGATAGATGAAGAGTAGGAGGAAGAGCAGGAGGAGGGATGGAGAGAGGAGATGCATGAAGAAGAGGAGATCGAGGAGGAAGAGGAGGAGGCGGGATTGAGAAAGGAGGAAGAGGAGAAGATCTAGTCAGAAGGTGGCGAGGAGAAGATAGTGGAAGAGATGAGGAAGAGTTGCTAGGTGGTAGATTGGGGGAACAGTGAGTAACAACCCGACAACGGCGCACTGGAGGAGAATTGGTCTTTGGGAGAGCCGGCCATGACTCTGTTACATCATCAACACCAGGCGCTGGTGTTGGTGATGTATACAGATTCGTCCGCTTGGAAGTGGTAGGTGAGGGTGTGAAGGTGGTTGGTGACCGTTGTCGTGTGTTAGTCATTGTTGAATGTGAACCTGAACCTGTACTCGGTGTGGCTGCCGGTGCTGGTACAGACATCACTCTATTTTGCTCATCACTAGCTATTTCTGTCAAAAATTTCCTAAAATTTGTGATTGTCGTTGTGGCCAATTTATTTCCAAAATTTTGCCTACCCCCATTTCAATGCTATGCCTTTGGCTCGGTGTAGATCAAGAATTACATTAGATTCGGCCACTTTTACCTCTGCCTTTAATTTGTCCAATTTGCTTCGATAATGTTTGATTTAGATTTTCTAAGCAGCTATGGGCCCAAATTTGGTTTATCATGCTGGTCGATTTCAAAAATTCATCTCGTAACGCAGGGCAGAAAAACGAGTTCATCTCCTCCATTTTCATGCTGAGGGATTTCGGAAGAGAGTCTGATGCCAAATGCTCTCGTAAAAGACCATAGTGATGCAAGCATTGCAACACATGGAAGTACATCTTAACCAGTCTCTGAAGGGCCTGAACAGACTGGTTTGGAGCACTTTTGTTTGAAAAAACTGGTCTAATGGCAACTGATAATTCTTACATATTTATAGGAGAATTACTGCAATGGTGACTACTGATTACCTGTTAATTCAGTCTCTCCACAAAAGATCAAACCAAACCAGAAGACCTGCTTTAGATCAATTTGCGCCTTTGGGCGCTACTGAAGTCAAACAGCTAATACAAAAGGCGTGATTGCCTAATTATATTGAGCTTATCTAACTGTAGCATGGGTTGGTACGCCGGTTCGTTTCAGGTGATTAAGGTGTGAGAATAACAATGAGGGCTATTTGGTCAGTCAATAGATCAAATGCTGCCGAGATATATTTAATCATGGCGGCTGAGAGTAATTTACTCGTTGTTACTCGGTCGGTCGGTCGGTCCGGAGCTGTATCTCAAAACTGCTGATCCGATTTAGCTCAAATTTTAACACAGCGGAAGAACACGCGGTGCAGAGTTTGGCCGTGATCCTGATAAGAGAACCCGGATCCGGATCTGATCTAATTCTGGATCTGTGGATATCTTGGAAAGTGCTGGTCCATTTGGCTCATATTTGTTCGGATGAATGCACAACATTAAGCGGCGTTATCAAGACCCACCCCAACCCCACCCCGCCAAAAAAAATCCTGTTCTTTTATTTTCGTTGGTATTTGGGTATTTGGACGCTGCTGTTCGACAGCGACCTGTAGTGACGATGACTGACGGTGGACTAATCATGTTCTTGATCTGTAAAGAAAGTGGTTGAATAGCTCGGGACTCCATGGAGCTGAGCCCTCGGGTCAATCACTATACCTCAGTAATAGTAATAGTATAAAGGTCAGTGACATATGATTATTCCACAGTTTTTCAAGTTTCTATATGTGTTTCGCATTCCAATTTTTGCACACAAATGTGTGTAAGGATTCACTTATCGTATGGACCTAGTGGTTCAGTGTGTTTGGACGATGCTTTTAATATGCCTGGTGAAGAATATTAATATTAATCTGTTTTCGTGACATGTGTTCTGAGAAATGTTTTGAGAAGTTCGTGCATAGCTGACCAATACTCGCACAGCCCAGAGCCCAGAGCCGTGTATATATGCGCTTCGTGTCACAATCTAGCTGTTGTGCATTTATTTCGTACTTATTCGGTTGCACAGCCGGACACTGCTGGACACTGCTCAAGCGTGTCAGCTCGTGCCACTTAATTATATTGACTAGGTATTGTATTCAACTCGGTAGGCACCCTATACCAAATTGACTATACTCCATCTTTCAACAATGGGGACAAATGAAACTATCATTACACAGCCGCAGCAAGAAGTTAATATCGTGAAATCTGCGTGGGATGATTTCCGAAAGCGAAAGGCCTCACAGAAGGCGTAGTCCCAATACCTCCACAGCCTGGTATACCTTCCGTTAGCCATGCTACTGCTGTAGACGTGAGTAGCCTAATCGGAAATTCTAACCTATTCTGTTAAATACTGGCATCGCAACTCCAAGCGGCGCGCTCCAAACACTAAGGCAGGCATTGTACCAAACACCAATCCAACCGCAATGTCCGGATACGGTCATAACACCTAATATGACAGCAACTATAACACCTACAGTCACAGTGAGTTCGCAAGTGTCAATAACGCAAGATAACACACATGTGTGTTATACACAAAGCATAGCTAGGCCAATCTCCAGCACTGTTAAGACCCTCAATGGGTGCAGCCATCGCAAGCACTGGTACATCAGTAACCTCACCACAGCATGGTGTATCATTGCATACGTCATTATACATATCCCTATGCGCAAACTCCGAACCAGATAAGTTACGGACGTGGCATCCCGATAACATCGAATGAATACCAAATTATGTCACACCAAATCGGGAATGAAACCTACACACAACAACAACAACAAGAACAACAACAACAAACAAGCTGCCATCAACAGACTCACCCAGAAACTGTTACCGCTCAAACACCATTTAATGTGCTAAGACAGCGTGAATTGCTGACTTTCAAAATGAACACCATCACGGACACACAAGGAAAGATGTGCGATGCTCTAAATCGGTTGGAAACAATAGAACAATGCGTCCAAAATTTCACTGTAGCCGCGAAACGCATGGAAACCCGAATATCGAGTGCAGAAACAAGAATTGAGGTACATGACGGACAGTTATTCCAGCAAAATAACAATATTGATACTCTGAGAGCTGAAATTATGCAGCTACGACACGATAATATCAATATAAATCGTGTACTATCGGAAACCCAGGACAAACAACTCGACCAACAATCAAGATCCATGAAATATAATTTACTTTTCATGGGAATAAACGGAGCAGCCAATGAACGCGCTTATGATACGTTGAATAACTTTATAAACAACGAATTAAAAATTCCAGATAAAATTTTCTTTCAAACTGTACATCGAATTGGCAAGAGAGTGCCGAACGCAACCAAGGCCAGGACAATTATAGGACGCTTTATGCAATATAGCGAACTTGAACACGTCAGGAATAGGGCAAATGAACTGTTCCGACATTCCAAACGGTATGCTGTCATTCAACAACTTCCAGCAGAGATCAGAGAGCCACGGAAACAGTTAATACCTGTCATAATCGAAGCTAGAAAGCGGGACAAGTCGGCAAACCATGTACATAACAGACACTGTGTATTAACGGTGAACTCTACAACCCAGACAGGCGAACAGAGAGACACATGGAGTCGTACCGCACTAACGAACCCCAGTCACGTCAATTCGCAACGAACGTGACTCCTAATTAGTACAACCGAACATAACGATGCGCGGCGGGGACTTCTAGATATCAAAGAACATGCGCAAACCAATATAATCTGTTAAAAAACAACACCAACAACAACAACAACAACAACAACAACAACAACTACAACAACGACAACAACATAGCTGATTATGTAAATTACATTAAAAGAGATGTAAGTAAGCAAACCACCACCACCGACACCACTGCTGTCGCCTCCACTACCAACACTACTGTCACCACCACCATCACCACCAAAACTACTGTCACCACCACCACCACAATTACTGTCACCACCACCATCACCACCACCACCACCACCACCACCACCACCACCAACCACCACCACCACCACCACCACCACCACCACCCCACCAAAACTACTGTCACCACCACCACCACCACCACCACCACCACCACCACCACCACCACCACCGCCACCAAAACTACTGTCACCACCACCACCACCAACAGTGAGGGTGGTGATGATGGAAACGAATCTGGTGTTAATGGCGATAATAAATGTAATGGTGATAATGATGATAACGAGGATGATGGCGATAGTCGCAACAACAACAACAACAATTATAATAATAATAATAATAATAATAATAATAATAATAATAATAATAATTACCGCAGTAACAGCGTCAGCGTAGACGGCGCCAGCGGCGGCAACAACAACAACAACAACAACAACAACAACAACAACAACAACACTTTTATTAATGTAAATATTGGATTATGCTTCAGCAGCAGCAGCAGCAGCAGCGGCAGCAGCGACGGCGGCGGCGACGACGACGACGACAACAACAATAACTGTATTAACGTAAATATTGGATTAGGCGTCATAAATGTATGTGGCCTCAAACATAAGCTTAATTATCCTGAAATGGTGGATTTTGTTCGTAAATTTGAAATACTGGGTGTGGCGGAAACTAAGTTAGACCAATATGACGAAGCCAACCAAACTGTTCAAAATTATAACACTATTTTGAATACCCGTAAAAATGTCACTAGAAGATCTGGAGGAATAGCATTTCTAATTCATGAAAGCATAGCGCCTTACGTAAACAAGCTAGAAACTAACAGTGAGTATGTATTATGGATATCAATCTGTAAAACCTTAGTATGCCTAGATAGTGATATTGTCATTGGCTGTATATATATACCTCCAGATAATTCTATGTATGCATCCAATGAATCGTTCGATGAGATTGAAAGTGATATTATAGCAATTTCACCAAAGACCAAATACATAATGCTTTTAGGCGATATCAATGCCAAAACTGCAGAGATACTGGACTATGTACAAATCGACGACCAGTTGATGTCATTAGCATCATTAGACAGAGACGACATAGAACTTTTGACATCAATTAAGTTTTGATCTTTAGATAAATGAATGACGCGATAGTATAGGCATATCAATATAATTGTCACTTTTGAATTAACACCCTCACTGGCGCTATGGCAGATAATGTTATTAACGTTTCGTCTATTAATATAAGAGTTGAAATAGTTCTTACACACATCCAGTCCATCTTTAGGTATTTATGTTCTCATATTAGCCTCACAACTTCCTGAGATATTGTAATATTCATGTAATTGGCAGGTATTTTCATAGAAAATGGCCATCTTAAGGTTAGGCAACTGATGTATGAAAATAACAAATATATTCCATAAAATTGCGATAGTGTGATAAACGTTTTAATCTCTTCAATCTGTACATATATAAATGATGTCCATAGCATTATCACCGGTAGAGATATCACCATCCAAATGCATGCACTCCTGTCTTCAGAGTGCCGTTAGCATGCATGGTTCATGTTGGATGGGATTCAACCTATGACGTCATAGGTTTAATTAACTCGCAGAAAATTATAGCAACATAGCGTTTTTAACACCATTTTAATCGGATTTATATATAAATGTCGCAGGAAAGTTTTACACAGTAGATTACATATGGGGTCTACGATAGAACTGCGTGTTTTATGCAAGCGATGATGACCCTTCTTGGGTTCCCCTTTACTGTTAAAATACCTGATGTTAGAAATACTACACAATGAAATGGATAGCCATAAGCAATAAAATTATCAAGAAATATCGCAGGGGGGGGGGGGGGGGAACCTATCACCTATACCTTTCTCCATCTACCTCAATGATTTGGAATCATATCTACTGAATTATAATGCCAAACAAATAGAACTTAAAAATGAAGACCAAGAAATTGTCATCTATATAACATTACTTGTTTTGCTTTATGGCGTGACGACACTGTATTGTTAGGAGACACTCGGCATAATCTGCAACTAGCACGAGATGCATTTGGATCATATACAGATATTTGGAAACTTAGCGTTAATGTCGACAAAACCAAGATAATTATATTTGGCACCACAATGCGATATTTGCGGCAGCAACATTTCGCCATCAACGATAAAGAGATCGAAGTGTGCACTGATTATATATATACTTAGGCATTAAATTTAGCCGCTATAATGGGCGAGTAATTAAAGAGCAGGCTCGTGTAGCAGAACAGGCCCACAGAGCCTCCTATGCTCTCCCGCGGCGCTCACTAAATCTGGACCTGCCTATTGAGTGTACGTTAAAGCTATTACATCAAACAGTTGAGCCAATCTTGTTATATGGCAGTGAAGAATAGAGAAATGCGAACAGTATAAAAAAAAATTAAACTTGTGTTCCTGAGACATATACTCAAAGTAAGAAAAACACACCTAAATATATGATTTATGAAGAAGTAGGAGAAATGCCTATACGCTTGTAGACTGAACAGCGCGTGCTGAACTACTGGCTCAGACTAATATCCGGGAAACAGACAAAACTAGCCGCCAAAATGTACTCATTCTTACTTTCGGATTACACTCAGAACGGCGCACATTACACATGGTTAAGCCATATAGAAAATATACTAAATGAAGTAGGTCTTGCATATGTATGAACAACGGAAACTATAGATAGCGTGCAAAACTCGCGATGCATAAAACAAATACTGATGGACCAATATCAACAGAAGTGGCAGCAGCAACAACTAACAGACTTCTGGAAGGGAAAGATTCATAATGTGTTTAAAACAAATATAGAAATGGAAAAATACCTTCTATCACTAACAGATAAAAATAGATTTACACTTACCCGATTTCGGACAGGCAATCACTATCTGCCAATTGAAAAGGAACGGTGGGAGTGCATAGCTAGAAACCAGAGAATATGTAACTTTTGCCAACGAGGTGACATAGGTGACGAGTACCATTATCTTTTTATTTGCGATCATTTTAGTGCTGAACGATTAGAAGCCCTAACATATTACTATAGCAAGCGGCCAAAATTTCATAAATTCTACCGCGCTTTCACAACGAGCAAGTTAAAACTATTAATAAACCTGTGTAAATTCATTCGCATAATTGTAAACACATTCCTGTGCAGATAGACTTCAAGAGACCATCATCCTTATAACTGCCTCAAATATAACAACTTCCTATTATCTGGCTTACCCCAATCAATAGACGACGACGACGACGACGATAATACTAATGATAATAATTATGATAGTAATGATAATAATAATAATAATAATAATAATAATAATAATAATAATAATAATAATAATAATAATAATAACACTTACTATTATTCCATGTAACCGTCATTGACCATGTAAATATATGTATTATTGTTCCCCATATGCCACATGGTGACCTGGGTGTCCACTGACGTAACTGGGATAGCTCATATATATGCCAGAGGTGGGGTGGGGCCATGTTCTTCCGATTTCCATTTGCTGTTTAATAAATTTTTTTTAAGCTTTGTAGAATTATAGGCGCAGATTCTATTGGATAATAGAAGTTCAACAATAGATCTGCGTGTCCAAACATGTTATACTTTTATTTACATAATCCAGATTTGTTTTTATATGCTTATTGTACTGTATTTACTTGTCTGTTTATTTACATAATCTAGATAACTTTTCATATGCTTATTGTATTTACTTGTCTGTTTATTTACATAATCCAGATATCTTTTCATATGCTTATTTTATTTACTTGTCTGTTTATTTACATAATCCAGATATCTTTTCACATGCTTATTGTATTTACTTGTCTGTTTATTTACATAATCCAGATATCTTTTCACATGCTTATTGTATTTACTTGTCTGTTTATTTACATAATCCAGATATCCTTTCATATGCTTATTGTATTTACTTGTCTGTTTATTTACATAATCCAGATATCTTTTCACATGCTTATTGTATTTACTTGTCTGTTTATTTACATAATCCAGATATCTTTTCACATGCTTATTGTATTTACTTGTCTGTTTATTTGCCAAATCCTTCTCTTGGATTCATGCTATAAATTATCTATCTATCTATTATAACTTGTCGACATCCCGCACCACGCGTCCTTCCATCCCACTACCCCTGTGTTTGGTCTTCCCATTGATAAGAATTATAGACACAATTTCAGTCCAGTAACACCTCCGTTATAGCTCGTCCACATTTCGCACCCCAACTCCTCCTCCTCCTCCTCCTCCTCCTCCTCCTCCTCCTCCTCCTCCTGACACCCCTCCCCCCTCGTGTTTGGATCAACCTTCCTATTGCCTCTTCAGCCAGTAGTAATGGATCTATGTACTGGAGAATTGATCAACTACTTACAGATTCAATGCTATCCCCGTGGTCTGACCAGCCAGAGGAATCCATGCCTGATCTGGTCGGCCAGAGGAAACTATGCCTGGTCTGGTAGGCCAGAGGCATCCATTGCCTGGTCTGGTCAGCCAGAGGAATCCATGCCAGGTCTGCTCGGCCAGAGGAATCTATGGCTGGTCTGGATGCCCGTCTAGTGGAATCTATGGCTGGTCTGGATGCCCGTCTAGTGGAATCTATGGCTGGTCTGGATGCCCGTCTAGTTGAATCTATGGCTGGTCTGGATGCCCGTCTAGTGGAATCTATGGCTGGTCTGGATGCCCGTCTAGTGGAATCTATGGCTGGTCTGGATGCCTGGTCTGGTCTGGGAAAGTAGTATGATTGTTGTTACGATCTTCATGTCAGCATTTTCGGAATGGTCATCTCAGTAATTTTAAATGGATGCTTGCATAAGCCATCATTACAGAATATTCCATATCCGTTCTAATCTATCACATTCGTTAGCGGCCCAGGGCGGAGTTTTCACTTGATCAGGTTCAATGAACTAATAATCTAAGTTCGGTGCCAAGACAGATTGGAACTTTTCCTCCGGGTGTTCAGATTTTTACCATGATTGTTCTTCGGCGTATCGACGACTGATACTTTCCAGCGAATTGAAGGTATCTATATATCAAACATTGTGGATTTTACTGGCCAGCGCAATCACTCCATTACATCCATTTACCATACGTACGACATACTTTATTACTTTATTATGTCATTACGGATAATCAGCACAGTACAGTTTACTGTTATGAAAACAACATATAAAAGAAACAATATAGACATTAAACCTCAGAACACCATTCCCATAAGTAATGACCATGCTTATCATATGTATTATATTTAGAACACTATTCCCATAAGTAATGACCATGCTTATCATATGTATTATATTCAGAACACCATTCCCATAAGTAATGACCATACTTATCATATGTATTATATTCAGAACACTATTCCCATAAGTAATGACCATACTTATCATATGTATTATATTCAGAACACCATTCCCATAAGTAATGACCATGCTTATCATATGTATTATATTCAGAACACTATTCCCATAAGTAATGACCATGCTTATCATATGTATTATATTCAGAACACCATTCCCATAAGTAATGACCATACTTATCATATGTATTATATTCAGAACACTATTCCCATAAGTAATGACCATACTTATCATATGTATTATATTCAGAACACCATTCCCATAAGTAATGACCATGCTTATCATATGTATTATATTCAGAACACTATTCCCATAAGTAATGACCATGCTTATCATATGTATTATATTCAGAACACCATTCCCATAAGTAATGACCATACTTATCATATGTATTATATTCAGAACACTATTCCCATAAGTAATGACCATACTTATCATATGTATTATATTCAGAACACCATTCCCATAAGTAATGACCATGCTTATCATATGTATTATATTCAGAACACTATTCCCATAAGTAATGACCATACTTATCATATGTATTATATTCAGAACACTATTCCCATAAGTAATGACCATACTTATCATATGTATTATATTCAGAACACTATTCCCATAAGTAATGACCATGCTTATCATATGTATTATATTCAGAACACCATTCCCATAAGTAATGACCATACTTATCATATGTATTATATTCAGAACACTATTCCCATAAGTAATGACCATACTTATCATATGTATTATATTCAGAACACCATTCCCATAAGTAATGACCATGCTTATCATATGTATTATATTCAGAACACTATTCCCATAAGTAATGACCATACTTATCATATGTATTATATTCAGAACACTATTCCCATAAGTAATGACCATACTTATCATATTTATTATATTTAGAACACCATTCCCATAAGTAATGACCATACTTATCATATGTATTATATTCAGAACACTATTCCCATAAGTAATGACCATACTTATCATATTTATTATATTTAGAACACTATTCCCATAAGTAATGACCATACTTATCATATGTATTATATTCAGAACACTATTCCCATAAGTAATGACCATACTTATCATATTTATTATATTTAGAACACCATTCCCATAAGTAATGACCATACTTATCATATGTATTATATTTAGAACACTATTCCCATAAGTAATGACCATGCTTATCATATGTATTATATTTAGAACACCATTCCCATAAGTAATGACCATACTTATCATATGTATTATATTCAGAACACTATTCCCATAAGTAATGACCATACTTATCATATGTATTATATTCAGAACACCATTCCCATAAGTAATGACCATACTTATCATATTTATTATATTTAGAACACCATTCCCATAAGTAATGACCATGCTTATCATATGTATTAAATTTAGAACACTATTCCCATAAGTAATGACCATGCTTATCATATGTATTATATTCAGAACACTATTCCCATAAGTAATGACCATACTTATCATATGTATTATATTTAGGGATTGGTTGATTGATTGAACTAATTAAGGGCTAGTTAACAACCAAACAACCAGCCACTAAAATTCTCAAATCCTTATTACACATTATAGGATGAATTATTAATGATCAATTGATTTAATCGATTCAGTCAATTTATTACTGATTGTTGCTAATACTTTATCCATTCACTTTACAGCCATTATCGTATTCGTCATCGTCATTTCACGTTTGTTGTTGCGTTCAGAGATCTAAAGCCTGCCATTCCATCTTATTATTTAGCAAAACTGAAACTTCCTTCCTGGGATGAATTCTTATCTTAATTATGTCAAGTAGAGTTGAACAACATCAACCGCATAAAGATGACAGGGTGCGTTGCATTCTAATTGTCAGAAATCTGTTTGTTGACATTAATCATTTAGGAGCCAGGGTCTGAAGATTTGGCTTACCATACCTAACACAGTAATCAAACCAGGAATAGTAGTGCTTCATACACACCCGTGTTTGTATTAAAATAGCAGGTAATCGCTGTTTCCTGATAACCCAATAACCCAATTTCTGCTGAGCCATCTTTCAATCATCTTATTACCACTGACAAACAGTTCCTTTAAGCCACTACTACCCATAATGTTGACAACTGCTCCGAGATAATTCATCAATAGGTTGAACACCCCCACCCCCATATCCCCCCCCCCACCCTTAACCTGAGTATGTGATGCTCGCTCGTCTGGATCATTGTTCCGCAATGCGTAGTTAATCTAAAAATTGCTTCATCCGGAGTCACTGTTGCATGCGTGAGCCTTAACTTCTGGCTGGTCTACATGCATATCTCCAATGCTGTGTTATTCAGGCTGGAAGGGACAGTAACAGATCGATGTTACTTGAAGCTGTTTGGGACAGTGTTACGTAGAATGGTTTCCAACCAGGACAATCAACTTCTACCTCGATAACCATTATTGATTTTATTAAGTCGGAGACGGTTCCAACAGAGGCTCATATTAGGTACTACATTGATACGTTGTTCCAATGAATGGTTGATGTTGATATGCTTTCAGGATATCATCTGACGTTTCATGTTTTGAATGACCATGATTGGAGAGATGGATCAAATGATGTTCCGTGTAGACTACGAATGGACCTTTCCAGTTTTCGCTATGCCCCGCCCATCACCAGCTAAGCTCCACCCACACTTCGCCGTGATGGGATTGATCGATCCCCGAATACCCTGACTATCAATTTCCTGAAAACTATACAGTTAAGATATTGAATATTTTGTAACTAATTTGACTGGGTGCTGTTGTTGCCTATGGCAGCAACAGCCCCCAGTTAAATTAGTTTCAAAATATTCAACATGATATTTATTAAATAGTAAAGACACAATTCGTACAACATCTCATAGTCCGTCTTCAGCTATGCGTTCGCGACGTACTTATCTACATTATTCATATGGCATCATACAAAGGCCCATTCAGACGTCAAGTAGCTTTGGTTACTAAATGTTCATATAACATCTCTTATATCGATCGATGGGACATAACCATAGTAGTCACGTGCATACTTGAGTCGTGCAGTGTGCACACACAAAATTGGTTAGAGTAAACGAAAAACCGTTCAGGCATTTTCCATTTAGGTACTCAGATATGATATGTGTATAGCCAAGTTAAAAATGCAAAATGCCCAATGTCCGTTTGGAAGTTTCCAATTTATTTGCTACCTACCTGTATTACCGCCAGCATATTGGGGGCACCTACCTGTATTACCGCCAGTATATTGGGGGCCACCTACGTGTTTTTTGGGGGCAGCTGCCTGTATTACCGCTAGCATATTGAGGGCCACCTACCTGCATTACCGCCAGAATATTGGGGGAAGCTGCCTGTAATACCGCCAGCATATTGAGGCCACCTACCTGCATTACCGCCAGCAAATTTGGAGCACATACCTGTATTACCGCCAGCATATTGGGGCCCCTACCTCTATTACTGCCATCATGTTGAGGACACCTACCTATATTACCGCCAGTATATTGAGGCCATCTACCTGTATTAACACCAACATATTTGAGCCACCTACCTGTATTACCGCCAGTATTTTGGAGGAACTTACCTGTATTACCGCCAGCATATTGCGGGCACCAACCTGTATTACCACCAGCATATTAAGGCCACCTACCTGTTTTACTACCAGCATATTGGGGCCACCTAGCTGTATTACCGCCAGCATATTGGGGCCACCTAGCTTTATTACGGCCAGCATATTGGGGGCACCTACCTGTATTACCGCCAGCATATTGTGGGCACCTACCTGTATTACCGCCAGTATATTGGGGCTACCTACCTGTATTACCGCCAGCATATTATGGGCGCCTACCTGTATTACCGCCAGTATATTGGGGCCACCTACCTGTATTACCGCCAGCATATTGTGGGCACCTACCTGTATTACCGCCAGCATATTGGGGACCCTATCTGTATTACCGCCAGCATATTTGGGGCGCCTACCTGTATTACCGCCAGTATATTGGGGCTATCTACCTGTATTACCGCCAGTATATTGGGGCCACCTACCTGTATTACCGCCAGTATATTGGGGACCCTATCTGTATTACCGCCAGCATATTTGGGGCACCTACCTGTATTACCGCCAGCATATTTGGGGCACCTACCTGTATTACCGCCAGCATATTGGGGGCCCCTACCTGTATTACCGCCAGTGTATTGGGGCCCACTACCTGCATTACCGCCAGCATATTGGGGGTACCTACCTCTATTACCGCCAGCATATTGGGGCCACGTACCTATATTACCGCCAGAATATTGGGGGCACGTACCTGTATTACCGCCAGCATATTGGGGCCACGTACCTGTATTACCGTCAGCATATTGGGGCCACGTACCTGTATTACCGCCAGCATATTGGGGCCACGTACCGGTATTACCGCCAGCATATTGGGGCCACGTACCTGTATTACCGCCAGTATATTGGGGCCCCGTACCTGTATTACCGCCAGCATATTGGGGCCACGTACCTGTATTACCGCCAGCATATTGGGGCCACGTACCTGTATTACTGCCAGCATGTTGGGGCCACGTACCTGTATTACCGCCAGCATATTGGGGCCACGTACCTGTATTACCGCCAGCATATTGGGGCCACGTACCTGTATTACTGCCAGCATGTTGGGGCCACGTACCTGTATTACCGCCAGCATATTGGGGCCACGTGCCTGTATTACCGCCAGCATATTGGGGCCACGTACCTGTATTACGGCCAGCATATTGGGGCAACGTACCTGTATTACCGCCAGCATGTTGGGGCCACGTACCTGTATTACCGCCAGCATATTGGGGCCACGTACCTGTATTACCGCCAGCATATTGGGGCCACGTACCTGTATTACCGCCAGCATATTGGGGCAACGTACCTGTATTACCGCCAGCATATTGGGGCCACGTACCTGTATTACCGCCAGCATATTGGGGCCACGTGCCTGTATTACCGCCAGCATATTGGGGCCCCGTACCTGTATTACCGCCAGCATGTTGGGGCCACGTACCTGTATTACCGCCAGCATATTGGGGCCACGTACCTGTATTACCGCCAGCATATTGGGGCCACGTACCTGTATTACCGCCAGCATATTGGGGCAACGTACCTGTATTACCGCCAGCATGTTGGGGCCACGTACCTGTATTACCGCCAGCATATTGGGGCCACGTACCTGTATTACCGCCAGCATATTGGGGCCACGTGCCTGTATTACCGCCAGCATATTGGGGCCACGTACCTGTATTACCGCCAGCATATTGGCGCCACGTACCTGTATTACCGCCAGCATATTGGGGCCACGTACCTGTATTACCGCCAGCATATTGGGGCCAGGTACCTGTATTACCGCCAGCATGTTGGAGCCACGTACCTGTATTACCGCCAGCATATTGGGGTCACGTACCTGTATTACCGCCAGCATGTTGGGGCCACGTACCTGTATTACCGCCAGCATGTTGGGGCCACGTACCTGTATTACCGCCAGCATGTTGGGGCCACGTACCTGTATTACCGCCAGCATGTTGGGGCCACGTACCTGTATTACCGCCAGCATGTTGGGGCCACGTACCTGTATTACCGCCAGCATGTTGGGGCCACGTACCTGTATTACCGCCAGCATGTTGGGGCCACGTACCTGTATTACCGCCAGCATATTGGGGCCACGTACCTGTATTACCGCCAGCATATTGGGGCCACGTACCTGTATTACCGCCAGCATGTTGGGGCCACGTACCTGTATTACCGCCAGCATGTTGGGGTCATGTACCTGTATTACCGCCAGCATATTGGGGCCACGTACCTGTATTACCGCCAGCATGTTGGGGCCACGTACCTGTATTACCGCCAGCATGTTATGGGCACCTACCTGTATATTACTAATGGGCCCTTCCATTTTTAGCTATGCCCCGCCCATCACTAGCTAAGCTCCACCCACACCTCGCCGTGTTGGGATTGATCGATCCCCCAATGCGCTAGCTATCAATTTCCTGAAAACTATACAGGGAAGCCGTTGAATATTTTGTTACTAATTTGATTGGGTGCTGTTGCTGCCTATGGCAGCAACAGCGCCCAGTCAAATTCGTTTCACAATATTCAACAGAATATTTATTAAATAATAAAAGCAAACAATTTGTACAACAACGCATAGACCGTCTTTCATCATTGACGTAATTCATTATGATGCCATTGCACACATCACGCAGTTCATTATGATGTCATATGATGGGTGGGTACTCTGGAAAGGTGAATTGTGTACGGGAGGTCGAGATGGGGAATTAGGGTTTGTAGGCGCTTTCACAGTAGTACTTATCAAATGGCTTAAAAATTGAGGGTGCAAAGTATAAAAATCGATTCCAACACTCGTAAAATGTGGGTAACTCTATCCCTCCACACACCTAAAGATCAAGGAACTACCCCTAACATATCCACCACACACGGCAATGTGATATCATACACCCCTGTGAATGGTGTCACAAGTGGCTCGCGATATATCGGGTGTCTTAACTCATTTGCCATAGTAATACATGTTGGGGGCACAGTACTCTTTAAGACAGAGTGTCTTCTGACTTGTCAACTACAAAGGCGGATATTGTCTCGTTTAATGCGAATTGAAATGTAAAATCTAACAACATGCATCCGGGCAATCTGCTTTACTCTGTTGTTCGCATATTAATTGCATCAATAGCCATTGGATATGTGCTATATATGGCATATAACATGCGCTGCATAATGGAGGATCCGAGCTGTCACTCAAGTACATGACGTCATACTCAATTACGTCATAAATAGTCTGACCTAAAAAATAAATAGTTACGTATCTATCTCTCTCATGAACATTGAACAACTGTACGAATTGCCTGAGACTGCTATTTAATAAACAGTCTATTGAATATTTTGAAACTACTTTGACTGGGTGTTGTTGCAGCCATGGGCAGTAACGCCGCCCAGTCAAATTACTTTCAAAATTTTTAACAGCTTACCCTTATACCTACCTTGAATTTGCGATTCTGGGAATTTAGGATTTAAATCATATATTGATTCCAACACGTGGAAAAGCGGGTGAAGCGTTAGTTCCAAAGGGGCGTGGCATAGCTAGAAATGGGCGTGGCATAGCTAGAGATGACTCCCTCTATTACAGCCAGAATCAGCGTCTGTTTCCCAGTAATCCAACAATGGGTACAGCTACTACAGGCGGATTCGACAAAGTGATATATTCCTTCGATTTTTGTATCCACGTCCAGAGGCGAGTCAGATCATGCGGATACTTCATCTATCGGCTTCACTACCATGATCTTACTCAAAGCACAAATTAAATCCATGGTGGTCGTTTGAATGAAGTATAATAAACAAATAAATCCAATATGTGCATATGACAGCTGTACAGCTTGGCTCATAAGTATTTATTCGTACAAAGTAGACGCGTATGCCAGTCTACGTCTGCTGAAATATAAGTTTCTATGCCCTGGGTGAGCTACCGAGAGTTCATTCTTGACCGCAAGACATTCAGTCCACTATCACATGTGAATGTATCTGGGTGAATTCTAGTCGTATTGCAAGAACCACATAGAATGGCCTTCACCTCTTGTCGGAAAATAGTTCCTGATAAACAGAAGAGATAAAACTGTATTGAGTGTTGAACGTAAAACAGAGAGCGCGTCACGTAAAGAGACAGTATGAACGTCTCTAGATCAATCTCAGCATTGCTGTAAACGAGAATCTGCCGAACTATAAATAGTAAGGTCCACGGAAGCTCTGTAACCACAAACGAAATAGATAGTGGCAATAAAATCTTTGCCAATTTCCGTTCGCCACTCTTTTGTCTTTGACTCTGTGACAAATTGGCAAGTTTACGTCGAGAATACATTCTTACTATTAAGAAATTCATAGCTACGACAATACATGACGGGACAAATGACAAAACTGTGAATACTATCCATGGCGTGATGTTGAGGACAAAGTGCTCTGCTTCCGGAATATAGTCACATCCGTACAGTGCTGTGCCATTGTTTGGAGCGGGCAAGTAGATAAACAGAGAGGGAACACTTAAAAGCAGCGCTGCTACAATGATGGATACACTAAGTTTTAACTGCATCTTTCCACGACAAAGCTTAAGGTACCGTGTAGGGAAAGAAACTGCAATGAATCTGTCTATGGAAATAGCAGGTATCAACCAAACTGATATAGTTGCCATGAGCAATCTCGTGAATAGGAAAACTTGACATCCTGAGTTTGTGTAGACGTTTGATTCAACCACGGCCTGCAAGGAAACAATGAACGGACCGGTAAGACAATACATGAAATTGCAAAACCCAAGGCACGTGAGATAGATTGTGGATGGAATCTGACGTAACTTCCGGCGAAGCATCGTGATGAAAAGAAGCGTGTTTCCGGGTAATCCAATCAACACAGAAATGAACGCTATTATACTGAGATACGCTGTAGCTACAGTTATCAGATCCAGCAGGCGATCCAGTGAATCGTCGGTGGAGTTATCGGCCAGCTTATTCACTAAAAAAGAAATAACAATTTATTTACTGAATGCGGAAGAAGATGTCTATAGACAGGTCAACGTAGCCATTTTAAGAAACAAATCCCTTTTAATTAACCCTTTTATGACGAAACCAGCCAAAAACCGTGCATTGCTCTTAAGGAGTGTCCATGGGATGGCCAAGCGAAGGCTACTTTTGAAAATTTACCACTGGAATGACTGGCTCGGTAAACGAGTTAGCTATTCCAGTGGTCAATTTTCTAAAATTTTCTTTACTTAGTCGGCTAATAGAGATTTAATAAGCAAATTTTTGTATTTTTTGGCAAAGTATCGTCATTAAAGGGTTAAAATAAATTCGTTACAAAATAATACCAGATTCCGTTAAATATGTTGTGATTAATACGATTGCAATCTATTGCTGCCCAGTCATATTAATCAGTAAATATGCACAGCTTTGCTATATGTTAGTCTCCTGATTGAGACACAGGGAATGTATCGATGAATAGGTTAATCAGTAAATATGCACAGCTTTGCTATATGTTAGTCTCCTGATTGAGACACAGGGAATGTATCGATGAATAGGTTAATCAGTAAATATGCACAGCTTTGCTATATGTTAGTCTCCTGATTGAGACACAGGGAATGTATCGATGAATAGGTTCATCAGTAAATATGCACAGCTTTGTTCTATGTTAGTCTCCTCATTGAAACGCAGGGAATGTATCGATGAATGAGTTAATCAGTAAATATGCACAGCTTTGCTATATGTTAGTCCCCTGATTGAGTCACAGGGAATGTATCGATGAATGAGTTAATCAGTAAATGTGCACAGCCTTGCTATATGTTAGTCCCCTGATTGAGACACATGGAATGTATCGATGAATGGATTTATCAGAAAATATGCACAGCTTTGCTCTATGTTAGTCTACTCATTGAGACACAGGGAATGTATCGATGAATCGACTAATTATCATCAACATGTACAACGAATGCAAAGTTAAAAATACAAGTGGTCTATCAGACTAATTTATATCATTCTTATGGTTCAGATTTAATGTATCGATCCGTCTCTTCGCCCCTACCCCGCCCATATTTCAATTTGATAGTTAGATAGGCTAGTGTTCGAATACTATTGAATATCGAAGAAAAAGCTTTTAATTCATCAAATATTATTTCCCAATTTAGTTTGATGTACAGATTTCGTATTAACCCAAATTTGCTAAAGAAAATTTTGACGGAATTAATTGAGCCAGTCATTCCAGTGGTCAATTTTCAAAAATAGTCCTCTTGGTCTGCAAATAGACAGTTCTCAAGAACACTGCACATGTTTTTATATAATGTAGCTTAAGCCGTAACTCTTACCTCGAGAACGGTTCCCGGCGCGTGGAGATGTCATCCTGTATTTAGGCCTAATGTTCGTGAGTGTGCGCGCCCTTGCCGAATGTTCTAAGCACAGACAACGCAATAACTAATTTATGTATTAAAATCCTGCTAATTTTCTGAACAGATTCACAGTAAATTCAAATATTCAAAATATTCAACAGTACAGTTTAAAAAAAAAATATTTCTGAGCTGTGCTGTATCTCAATATTAACGAGGCGCAGTTGGTGCGCATCTGGAAAGTAATTTGAATGAAAGTTGATGCTACCGTTTTCCAGCTAAATTGCTTTCTAAATATACAACATATCCGTTTTCCAATTTAGAAATTTTGTCACAGGTCTATTTGATCTATATAGTTGAAGATGATATCTAGTAATATGAGTATAAACTGTAAGTGGGCTTGGCGTCACGCTTCCTGCAGTTAACGTCTCATAGTTCCGTCGGCAATCCACGCAACACCAACAGCAAGGTCCAATAACGACGCGTCATGCGGTAAGCCCGGTCTGAAAGCGATTCACCCTTAGCTAACACCAGAATCGGCTTAGCACCCGGCTCTTCAATTTTATGTATCCTCATCAAATTAAATAAATAATTTACTATTTTGTATTTACACACTGGCTTTATTTGCCTTGTATGGCGGCTATTCCTAAGCGGCAGCGAGGAGTTATTTTTTCCATGTAGGCCTACACAATGCATGGCCATATGAACACATTCTACGTGGGTTACGCCACAGATATACACCCGACTTGAATTTTGTTGTTTGAAGTGAAGCCATATACACATAAAAGCAGACCGCTCAAAGATTTCATCACATTTATTTTATCACAAGTCAATTACAATGTAGGGCCTACATTTTCTGCTAGCAAAGTTAACGGGGTTAGCTTCGAAGATCTGAGGGAGGGCGGGAGGGAGGGAGGGCGGGGCTGGTGGGGCGGGGGGGGGGGCGGGGGGGGGGGAGACTACATGCTTATTACTATTTACAGAAACAGAAAAAGTCGTAGACACTCTCTGCGAACCTAATTAGCAATAATCAGATGCACCAATAGGATCAACACATCCGGGTCAGGTGCTCATAACGGTTAATCCTAATAGGCGTTGTGGTCCTTTAGGCAGATTGGAGGCAGCTCTCGAACTTGGTCAGAGATAAAGGCATCACCATATTTACTGCTGGATGATCTGCCTGCAGGCGATTCACATTCCACGTGCGAGAGGCTCCACTTGCAAGTCACACAGGGCACGCGCCCTACCAAACTGCATGACCAAGGCCGGAAAGAAGGTAGCCATTTATATCACATCTGTATGTGTAACCGTCTAATACAACGCTATACCCTGAGAGTACGTGTGGCTTCATCCTATAGGGGTTGCAATAGATGAATCCAGTTTATCAATCACTAATATGACCTCATAAAGGATCCACGACAGAGCTCAGTGCCGCAATGATATGGAGTTCGGGTTTATGGAAGTTGAGGAAGGTGGCCAGCCAGGACCTCGTATGTCATTCCATTAATAATTGTGCAAATCATTGCTAATCTATGGAGTTCGCCGCGTCAATGGTAGAGCGTTTCAATTCCTGTTTCCGCGTACAGGTCAGCAGTGTAGGCCTTACGAGTTAAGCCGCTTATTGTCATGAGTGCATCTTTTTTAAGACATTCTAATGTGCTTGGAATGTATTGATGTATGTTGTCCCAGACAACGTTCAGCATACTCCAGAAATTGTCTTTTATACATAATTTCGAGTCATTTCCTGTCAAGAACGTATTTTAAGCCTCTGAGTAGCGAGAGCTTGTGTTGGGCATTGTTTATTAGAGTTTCTACATGGGTGAGCAAGTTATTGCGATTATTAAAACTAACGCCAGGGTTTTGTGGTCATTGGATGTGAGTATGTCGGAATTTTTTAATTTGATAGGAAATGCGGTCGGATCATAACGTAAAGAAATAAACAGGGAAGTTGTTTTAGAGGCATTAAACTCGACTAGCCACATGTCGGAGCATTTCGTAATAGTCTGGAGATCATGGTCGATTGAAGCTGTATGCGCTGCTATGTTTTCAGACATTACATAAAAGTAAGTCTCTTCGGCGAACAGTCTGATATTGTTTAGGATAAGGCTTGGCACATCGTTTATAAAGATTTACCGTCATGTGAGAACCTAGATTTTCAAACATCCATAATGGATGCTTGTGATGAGTGGGGTGATGAGGATGATTGGGCCAAGACGGCTCGCAGACGAACTTTGATTGCACGTGATCTTCCTGCAGTTAATGCCATTTATCATAACGTGTATAGTGTCAACTTCCGTACAGGAAGGCAAATTCGTACAGAAAGGCAAATCCCAACCAGGAAGACAAATTCCAACCAGATTTCAAGGGAATGACGTATCGGAAGTGAAGCAGTCACGATTGGGTCGTTACATAGATGTATGTCGTGAGAATCCTTTCTACAAGTTGTGGATGAATTTGTTGAAAATGATGATGAGCAGGCCACCGTTATCGACTTTGTAAATAGAATGTCTGATTATGTTCTGAACCTTACGGTGTTACATTTATGCGCCAAAGGCTTGACAATTATCCAGGAGACAGAATTGTTGGAACTAGTATGAATCGTCATCGTTTGAACAAACTTGAATCTCTACCCTAAGGATGCTTCCTGACAAATATAATTGAAATCGGACCCGTGGGTCTTGAGAAGAAGTCGTTTAAACAAAAGGAAAAGTTGACTGATGACGAACGGGCTACGGACACACGACGGAGGGTCGCCATGGCATAAACTCACTTGGCCTTTCGGGCCAGGGGAGCTATTAATGATTAGGAAGTCAACATATCTATGATTATATTGCATCTGTCGGAAGCATGTAATCAATTCACGTTTCCAGAGTATCCATCTAACATCTGACATCATATGACGTCATAATGAGCTAAGCGGCGTATATGATGGCGTCATAATCACTATGTCATAAATTATTTTGTTTGGCCAGTCTTTAACGCTTAATAGTCCGACACGTTGTACAAATTGTATGTCTCTACTATTTAAACATGCTGTTGAATATTTTGAAACTAATTTTACTGGACACTGTTGCTAGGCTAGGAACTAGTATGAATGGTCGGCATGATGTAGTAACAATTCAAACTTCCGCTGCAAAAATTCCTTCAACAATTCTATGATAAACCAAAATTTGAGGATGAGGATTCTGTAAAAATCCAAATAATCAGAGCTGCAGCAGAGCTAATCAAGGCAGATATCAAAGACATAGAAGCATCAAGAGAATTTTACCCAGATTTGTCTATAAACATAGTTTATTTGCCAGAGATGCTTCGCATATTCTTAGGAGAACCTTTTATTTGGAAAGCCAAGAGAACTTGAAAATGCATCGGTTGACCAGTGTATTGCGACGGACTGGGCCCGAGTTCTCATCTTGCCTCTTCAGATTGGCCTGGCTGTACAACTGCATCATACATTTGGCTCACGATTTCTCATTGATAGTTTATCCAGTCATGGATTTTGCCTTCCGTATCCAGAGGTTATTAGGTTTTCTAACTCTAACTGGCATTCATACTACTGGACACTTTTGTCAATAGATAGCTGACAATGTTGACCACAATATATGTACATGGCCGTGGGCATTCAACGGCATAGGCGTTATCCTAGCTGTAACTTCTGGAATCAAACAGAAGCAACTCCTGCCAGGAATCCAATCAGCTGATAATAGTTTGCAAGATGCAAAGATTGCCATCAAGTACTGCAACTATCTGATAGGGAAGTGTTGAATTGCTGCACAAAAAATTGCCAATGATCATTGCACATGATAAGCCTGAACAACCTGAAACTGTGTGGAAAATATCTTGGCCATTGCAGTCAACACGTCAAGGGTGGTCCGGAATGATGCAAGTGGTTTCAAGAGGCTTGTATCATGGGAAAGCATTAGTTCATTTTCTTCCAATGGTAGACATGGATCCAACAGACATGAACTTCATTTTTTCCACTCTGCGTTTTATTGCATCAGATAATAAACCTCAAGGAACTACGCAATTTTTACATTTGATCTGCCATTGTGGTGGAAGTCCAAGCCAATCCTTGTAAGTGAAAAGGAAGGCTGTGTACTTAAACAGATAGTTCTGACTTTGAGAAGCTTTCATTCCATTAAGTTTTCTTGGAGCTATTGCTCATGAAGTCATCGGACTCAGGGAGGTTTTAGGTCATTTAATATGCAGAGAATGCCGTTATTCACATTCCATCAGGAAAGGCTCATGTGCGAGCAATCCGTGGTTATTTCCTTATGGACACCACTCAATGCACTGCTTCTCGCAAAAGCATGCAATATTTCATTTCCTATTGAGGAGGCAGGGCTGAATAAAAGGTCGGAGTTATGTAAAGCTCTCTAAATATTTGGCAAACTCCTTGTAGATTTATACGAGACGCACTTTGACTGTGCTAATGAATCCATAGTACGGATAGAAGACAAGCTTCAAGATGAAAATGTGAAGAACTTCCAAAAATTTAACTGGCGCTTTATGGGTCCAATATATGACTATTACAATCGTTTCTCTCAACGAATTAGGCAATTTATGCTGTATTTAAGTACACTGCAGATAATGCTTCCCTTCTATGCTGCCACTGGAGACTCAAACTACGCAAAACCTGTTTATCTCTACATACAAGATATGTTGGACCGAAAGGTATCAAATCCTGATATTTTCCAACAGTTTGACATAGGTATGTTTGTCATCCGTAGGACCGATCGTTTCGGGCTGGATTGCCGACAGATCAAGTAATAGAGCAAGTGTTGATGAGATCTTTGAAAAGTACTGGTGGCGTTATTCGTGGACGAGGCATGGGTGAAAAGCAGCGCACTAGTTTGCCTCTTAGCGATGCCTGCGTGTGCTGTGGTTAATGAAATGATGCAGGAACTGACAGGTCAACAATACAATACAATACAAGCGAGCAACACAAGGATATGAGATCCGCGAGACGGACCAAAGACCTGAAGGATGCCGAGGAAATATTTTGATTTCTACAAGATGACAATCCATTTGAAGAAAAGAGGAGCTATACAATATAGCAGCAGGTGTAACAGGAATCGGTAAATCCTCATAAAGTTGCTGAAGTCGGAATGGCCGTACTGATGAGAATGGAAGGACATACTTCACGTTTAAAAGAAAAGACCAGATGGAAACACTAGGAGAAAAAGCTTTGTCGTTAAATGGTGAGGCAGTATTAGTGGATCCGCAGCTCCTCTTCAAGAGAATGATAAGTGTTGCGAAAAACAGTGACTGTAGTCTGGATGAGCTATTCAAGTATGAGCTGTCCACTTATCCACCAGCTATATTCAACATGAGCCAAACAAGCGACAGCTAGCGCATGTATTTGCAAGTCTAATGCCTTCAGAAACACCCGAAATGACTGCGTTGGACGTATGCTTCATCGACAGTCGTGGGTTAAGGGTACGTCTTTTGAAGAGATAACTGGCAAGTATGTAACCTATGTAAAGAAAAGCTTTACTAACCCAACCGTGGTTTTATGGTTACAAAGGACCATCAACAAAAGATGCAACACACCAAAGGGGGATGTTGGACCAAAAGTCCTCCTTACTGCCAACTTGCCATTAAAATCAAAGAAATAACATTTCTTGGAAAATTCGGAGAACAAATAAAACATTATCAACCTCTTTGATAGAAAGTTGCGGGTAAATGAAATACAAACGGTTAATGCAGATGTAGATGCCTCCAGATTATTTGGAATTGGAAAAGGTATACCACTTAAAAAGCACAAACTGGCAAGTTCTTCACGAAGCTTTCAGAGGAATATGTTAAGCTCAGGGAATTCGTGAAGCCACTGAAACGGTTTAGTATGTCTGTAAGGTGGTGGGGTTTAGGAAACCTTTACGCAAGAAGAAGCTTAGCGGTAAGTTTTCAAAGAGTATAACATGCGTTGAAGTACAAAACCTTCCACCATCATCAGATGCGACCAAGTGTCACACTTATCGGCTGTACTATCAGATTTAAGGTTGGATGGGTAAAGAGGTTAATCTGAAGCCAGAAAACTTGGGTGGGTGGTGTAACCCTAGGGCAGTTGTTACGAGAGAACAAATTTAAACCTAAGACAATCAACTCCTCACAAGTTCCAGAATTTCCTCTTAATGTTATCAGGAGTCAGTGTAAAGGGGATTGTGCTACTAAAAGGTGTAGCTGTAAAAAGCATGAACTTGAATACTCTAGTTTATGTGGTGATTACCAAGGTGAGAGATGCCAAAATTCTGCAGTTGGCGTTGAAAAACGTGAGGGCATTGACACAGCTGGTGTTTGCTGCTGTTTTGAATTATGTATCTAATGCATAGAATAATTGTTAGAATCCAGCCTACCAGTTTGCAACATTACACCATCAAAGATTAACAAGAGGCCAGAGAGGCCTGTATCGCTCACCTGCATTATTGATCACTGGCACAATTGAACAAAACCAGATTACCACCCGGAAAATTTACCAATCAAATTTCTGTGAAAAAGGTTTAGCCAAGTTTTACTAAATTGGCCCAGTGGTTAATAAGTTGCCTTTTTATGATTTTCTCAAAATTTGGAGAAAATACCATATGCCGACCAAGAAAGCTAACTTTTGATTGATACATGGCGGACACGTTTTTTTTTTTACAAATCCCATGGAACAAGGTCTAATGGCCTTTAGTCCCTAATCCTATCTCCCAAATCTTATCCGATCCGTCCAGCGGTTCTGGAAAAGTCATTTTCGCGAAAACTAAGTCATCCAAGATGGCCACCGAACCATTTGGCGAATCAAGTTCACTTGAACAATCTTGGTTCAGCTCTTACTCCAACTGATATTTCATGAGTTTGAAATCAAACAGTTTCAGAGAAGATTTTTAGACTTTTATAAAAATCGGCCAAATTTCAAGATGGCCACCGGCCGAATTGGCCAATCGTCTTTGTTTGAACGAACTTGAATACCTATGTCTTAAGGATGATTCTTGCCACATATACTTGAAATCGGCCAGTGGTGCTCGTGAAGAAGACATTTCAAATTTCCCATTGGTTTAGTATGAAGCTTTTGGCGGGAGAATCAAGTTCCCTTGTTCAAACTTAGTTCGCCTCTTCCCCCTGGATCACATTCATGAATTTTGAATCGATGCCCCAAGCTGTTTCGGAGAAGATTTTTAAATACATTTTTTTAATTCTGCCAAAATCCAAGATGGCCGCCGACCAAATTGACCGATCGGGTTCCTTGAATCTCCATGCACTAATGATTGTTCCTTTTAAATATAATTCACATCGTCTCAGTGGTTATTGAGAAGACATTTTAAATTTCTTATTGCTTTAGGATGAGAGCCTTTGGCGGGAAAATGATCCAAGATGGCGGCCCAAACCGTTTATTCGACAGTTTCGAAAATGGCAAATTTGAAATCAGAATACCCCAAAACATATAATACCAATTTCGGCCGCAAAATCCATCAAATAAAAAAATCCAATATGGCCACCAAACAGGCTACATTTGATTGGTCAACGGTGGCCATGTTTTTTGACGGATCAACTTCCTTTGAACAAACTTTAATGGCCCTTAGTACCTAAGCATAGCTCTCAAATTTCGGCGGTTCTGGAGTAAACGTTTTCACGAAAACTAGGTCATCCAAGATGGCCTCTGAACCATTTGATGAATCAAGTTCCTTTTGACCAAACTTGGTTCAACTTTTGCCTAGATGATATTTCACGAGTTTTGGATCGACCCCACAGCCGTTTCAGAGAAAAAGATTTTAAGGACATTTTTAAAACGGTAAAAATCCAAGATGACCGCTGGCTAAATTGGCTGATCGTCATCGTTTGAACACACTTGAATCTCTACCCTAAGGATGCTTCCTGGCAAATATAATTGAAATCGGACCCGTGGGTCTTGAGAAGAAGTCGTTTAAACAAAGGAAAAGTTGACTGATGACGACGGGCTACGGACACACGACGGCGGGTCGCCATGGCATAAACTCACTTGGCCTTTCGGGCCAAGGGAGCTATTAATGATTAGGAAGTCAACATATCTATGATTATATTGCATCTGTCGGAAGCATGTAATCAAATCACCTTTCAGAGTATCCATCTAACATCTGACATCATATGACGTCATAATGAGCTAAGCGGCTGTATGATGGCGTCATAATCACTATGTCATAAATTATTCTGTCTGGCCAGTCTTTAACGCTTAATAGTCCGACACGTTGTACAAATTGTATGTCTCTACTATTTAAACATGCTGTTGAATATTTTGAAACTAATTTTACTGGACACTGTTGGTAGGCAGCAACAGCGCCGAGTCAAATTACTTCCAAAATATTCAATAGCTTACCTGTATAATTTTCTGGAAATTGATAGTTCAAAGATCGATCTATCCCAAAACAAACGAGGTGTGGGTGGAGCTTAGCTAGAGATGGCGGGGCATTGCTAAAAATGGAAAGGTCCATTGGTTTATCATAAAAAAATGAAGGCTTTCCAGCCCTCATGATATACTATGACGTCATTTTAGGTCATGATCTCCTAGGTACGCCATAGTGTATTTTCAACAAGCTAATTTGATTCTTTGTTATCACATTTCTATCTACGTATAATACATTGTGAGGTATAAAAGCAATCGTCTATGAGATAATGTTGCGTGAAATTTGGTGTTGTCGGCCATATTGGATTTTTACCATTTCCCGGTGTCGGATTTTGTCGGATTTTGGATATGATGTTCATTGTGGTCGTATTAGTATTATAAAGCAAAAGTTCTTTTGTTGCAATTTGTTCTATAGGTTCAACCCTATTTTTACTGGACTATTTGGTGGACGATAAATGACACACATTGCCAGTTCAGGACAGTATCATATCATTTCGACATCCGGACATTCGTATTCGATTCGACGAGAGACAGAAATGTTGTCGGATATATAAACTCAAACTCCTCCCCACGCCTGATGGCGGTGTCTGCTTAGCGGCTCTTGGAACACGGGAACTTTGTGTATATCATTAATATCTGGTGTAAGATTGTTTTCAGTAAGTGCAATAAATTAGCTTCAACAGGGTGAATTTTATTTTTGAGACCACAAACGTTAAGATAGACTGGTCGGATTTTGGAAAAATCTAACTTCTAGAGGCATTTGGGGGGGAAAAGTTGACAAACAATTTGTTCTTAATGAGTTGAGGGTGCTGAATACATTTCTTCTGTCTGCCAAACTATCCTGAGACTCTAACTCTGTCAAAATGGCCGAAAAACAAAATGGCCGCCATTAAATGTATTTCAATACATTAAATATTCAGTACCACGTGACGTAAAACCAAATGTGAAAGTTAAATCTATGATAAACTGTGTCTTAATTCATCTGGCATTCGTATCTGCTGATCAATAAATATTGTTCCTTAAGATCTTTAACATAATTATGACGGCCATATTGAATTTCAAGATGGCCGCTACGTTTACACACACATTATAGCTTCCAATATACATGGAAGATGGGTTTTAATAGATAGACCCAAATATTAATAAATATTAAATTTCAATTGCATGTTATTCTAGTGATGACAGTGTAGCATGTTAGATGTCTGATAGTAAAACAAGAGTAGACATTTTTGTCTCCCCTGTGAAGAAGGAAGCGAGACATAGGTTTTACCTTTTTAACGACACATTTATGTTTCAGAATTGCTTCATACTACCATAACTAAAATTGGACACACGCTTGCCTATACCATGAGGGAGATGTGTGCAGGTAGTGACGTCACTAGGGCAAAGGTAAAGGTCATTGTCGCAATGCTATTTGACCTCTGCTTTTTCAACGCTACGTTGTTGCATTTAGCAAATCATTTACATTTATATTTCAGAATTGCTTCATACTACCAGGACTAAACCTGTACATATGCTTCCCTATGCCATAAGGAAGATGTCAGTTGATAGTGAGGTCACTAGGTCAAAGGTCACGGCCATTCTGACATATTACCTCTGCTGGTTAATCATATTGGATCTAAGCCTGGATACGTGGTTACCTATAATGTTAGGAAGGCGACGTGATAACATTGAGATCACAAGGTCAAAGGTCAACGACACTGTGACATACAGACGAGACATAATTCCACAGAATTCGTGTTATGTCAAACCCTCAATAAGTAATAATAAAAACACTATGTTTAATATTTTATTAATTTAATCTAAAGAGACCCAAACATTAGTCAATGCGAGGTTAATACTAATGTAGTAATGGTCAAAGCATTGGGTATATTCAATCAGACTGTGGTTAGCTGAGGCATTTCCACATTAAAATAAACAAACCCATTCAACACAGACCATCAAACAGCATAAATCATGATTACTTTACCTTCCATTCATTGATCATAGAAACTCTCTACTCATAGTTTGTGGTGGTAGTTTTCGTATGGTCTGATAAGATAATTCAAATGCAATACCTTCTAATACTAACTTTATTGAGAACAGCTAGTGAAATGAATATAGGTATGTATTTAGGTCGATCCGATGAAGAGCATTCGTGAGCAACAGCGTTGTAAAGCTCAATACAGTTTGCTTTTAAAAACATACCACTTTGAATGCTCAGGTGCGTGTGGCTTCATGAACAATGGTGCTCGGGCCTTGGTAGTTGTATCCACTTCATTATTGGTGGTATCCAGCCATTGTCATCTTTCCATCCAATGGATTTAGGAGAGGGTAGATCAGAGTAGCTGGGATGTGTTTGCCTCCAGATTGCAGCCTTAAAATGTGATCGTTTCATGTGGAATGACAATGCATCACTCGTTTGTGGAAGACCCTCAAGCGCGGGTTAACAATAGCGATCGAGCCTTGCCAGTTATCCACGTTCTGTACATCAGTGTAAAGTTGACAGATGAACTGATTTTTTTGCTGTTTCCTCTGCCAAACGACCAATTTCTAGGTTCTGTAGTTATTTGTGGTGCTGTTTGAAGGCTCGCTATGTATTTTTCTTGCTGTGGTGTGACATCGCTTCTAGTCAAAGCATGAAAAGATGGAATCGTTTCCATCGCGATTGCATCATATGGCATCTGCGTGATAATTGTCTGAATATGTATGCACTTCCTCTTTTAACCCATTGGATTGGTTCTCAACGCAATGCAGAGTTACCCTGGTATCAGCCTCTTCTCGGCTTGCTTTAAGATTGGTTGTTTCAACATCTGGATTGGACGATCCTATCATTTCTTCATGCTTGAACATACCTGGTACACCTATTGTCTTGTCAGGATGTGTTTGTGCTAGCATCTGTTTCAAGATGAGTCGTGACAAATCTGCTTTATTTTCTGCCAGTGTCAAAGTATTATTCTAGCCCGATGGTAATGGTACATGACAATTTTCTACAACACTTCGACTTGGTCTTGTGCACTCTGCAGGTCTCTTTCTCGTTGGTACTTTTATGGATACCTGGCAGTATCTATCAAATGCAATGCCAATTGGGGCTGGCCCCACCTCCACCCCTGAAGCCCCTTATTTCTAAATGCATTGAATGGATCGCCAAACCTAGCAATGCCTTATAGTTTTCCAATATATATTACCAACGCTTGGCCATCAATAATAATCGTTATATTGTCGCCAAGCTCTGCTGGTGGCATTCATGTTGGTGGGCAGGTAACATCTGTGTTTAAAACTTTAAGACAGAATTGCTTTAGATCCATGTGTTCACATTTATTGGCTACAAATGGTCTGTGATGCAGGATGCTATAGTTACCAAGATTGTTGTAGCTACCATAACAGCTTCTTCTTTCTTGATCTTCACCACAGGGGCACATCGCTATCTTTAGTTATTGGAAAAGATGTGCTCAGAGTCTGCAATGGCCAGTCATGACGTGGAATATCACAACCTGCTGTTGTCTTGATAGTGAGTGGAAACGGTCTTCTCTGTCTTTGTGTGTGCGTGCGTGCGTGTGTGCGTGCGTGCATGCGGGCGTGCGGGCGAGCGTGCGGGCGGGCGGGCGGGCGGGGCGGGCGCGGCGGGCGGGCGGGCGGGCGGGCGGGCGGGGCGGGCGTGTGTATATTTCCACTTTTTTAGCCAGGCGTTGTTTGATAAAGGTGTTTCTTTCTACATAAGTGGGGATTCAAATTGAAGAGGCCTCTTCTGTCATGGACAACTACCCTGATCTCAAAGCCCATCTGTTCCATATCTGGCATCGTTTATATAGTCATTACCTCATGAATAGTGGTGATCATTAACTGAAATGCAAACCAATGGAGTTCCCAATTTCTATTGCGAAATGCTCTGGTGAAGAGAAGTACAATATGAACCATCTGCATGTAACTCCACCAGAATCTGAAGTTGATATTTGTCTCAGCGATTTTACATAAATCATTCCATTAGATCTCTGAATTTATCCATTTCAAGAAGAGAGATGAGTGTCGCCATATCCTCATCATTATATTGCTTCTTCTATCTCTTTTCTGAGTTGTGGGGTTTCCTGATCAATTCTATCTAGTAACTGTGTCATAATTCTTCACATAGCTTGAATGGTTATTTTGTGTATTCTCATTCCTCTAACATAGGACTCGGCCACGCCAGGACTCGTTCTGTAGCTCCATGGCCGAGCAGGTTACTTGCAACAAATGCATCCAATACTCCAGATGACTAAATGTGCTTTCCTATAACCTTGAGAACGTTCGGTGAAGTGTTGAGTCCAGCAATCCTGATGATTAGGAAGTCCTAGTATTTTTTCTTTGCCCATTTTTAATTCTAGCCGTTTACAATAGAGCACTTCGTTTACTGCTAACACTACATAATGTTGACTAAGTCTACCTGCCACATGCCTACATGCTTCTACCACTGTGTGCAATGTAATTGGTATATACATGTATATCCCACCGTTGTTAACTATGTTTCTACTGTACAGTTTTGTCGGTTGAAGTCTTTCCATTCCGTGAGAGTTTCTTCCTCATTTTTATGTGTGATGAAAAATGCTATATCGGTTGCTTCAGCTCGATATACTATTGGGTCATTATATCAATCTTTCAACATGTCTTTAGTTAATGTTGGTTCTGCAATCCCTTCTATGACTCGAGCTGAAAATAGTTCTTCCATCACTTCAGCTACTTGGAGAGTTTCTTCAGGCAGAATTTGGATTTGATCTAAAATCTTAAATATCTTAAATTTAACCCATATGTAACGTAGAAGCTGAAATGCGTGAACTAGTCTTTATTATGGCGGCCATCTTGAAATCTTACATGGATGGCATAGCTACTGTTTAAAATACAAAGCTCACCATATCCAGTATTAGATGCGCCCAGATGTAGTAAAGCACATTTATGAAAATAATAAATGTCGAAGATGGGTTTAGTGCAAGAGAATTCAGCTAATTACATTGAAAGGTCAATCACAGGCGGCCATTTTGGTTTTAGCCATTTTGGTAACTATAGAGCCTCGGGACCGGTTGGCAGACAGCAAAAACGAATTCAGCAGCCTCGAATCATATTAAAAAGGTTGTCTGCCGACTTTTCCCCACAAAATGCCTTTAGCATTTTATTGTGGCATATTTCTCTGATTTTCAACCTGACTAAGAGTAGCATGTAAATGATTATCGAGTCTAGTACATGTACAACATTATGAAAATAGATGTAATAGGATAGTAGCTGTGTCTGAAACATTCCTCGAAAGTAACTCAAGATTCCGTAAGGAGGTAGGTTTGTGTTTTCCATGGCCTATAGATTTGACGAAGCGGTAGTTAAATAGCTCAATTGTAGCGCGATAGCTTATTATATCATTAACCATTATCAATCAAATGAATTGCAGAAAGCCAGTCACGTGTGCAGCTGTTGGATAGAGTGAACAACGTCTAGAGCTGATGGAGCTATAAGAATATGTACACGAGGCAGTAAACAGTAGAAAGACGGCTTGTCAGTATTAAAGTGTATATACCGATTAAGTACGATCTCTGCTGCATTGATATCGTATTATCTACAAATTTAGAAAAGGAATATAGTAGCAAGGTCAAAACTACCGTATCCACATTAACGTAGTTACCTGTTTCATTCTGAGTAATGCCAAAATAAAAACACAAATAACATATTTACAAGAAACACAACAAAGAATAGTAGTGATGACG
The DNA here is from genome assembly GCA_034401795.1 of Chaetoderma sp. LZ-2023a. Taxonomy (NCBI): domain Eukaryota; kingdom Metazoa; phylum Mollusca; class Caudofoveata; order Chaetodermatida; family Chaetodermatidae; genus Chaetoderma; species Chaetoderma sp. LZ-2023a. The sequence continues at coordinate 31,397,474 of CM067374.1, forward strand.
TACATGTTGATCGTGTGTCTCCGTTACGTGAATTTAAAATGGTTAGATGCGGTATGTAGAATTAATAATAGAGAAAAGGCACGTGGTTGGCTGGAGGGGGAATTCACCTTTCCAGAGTACCCACCCATCATATGACGGCATAATCATCTACGTGATGTGTAGAATGACATCATAATGGATGACGTCATGAATAATGCCGATAAGTACGTCACGAACGCATATTTGAAGACGGTCTATGCGTTGTTGTACAAATTGTATGCCTTTACTATTTAATAAACATTCTGTTGAATATTTTGAAACTAATTTGACAGGGCGCTGTTGCGGCCATAGCAATATTGAAAATATTCACCAGCTTCCCTGTATAGTTTTCAGGAAATTGATAGCTATGGCATTCGGGGATCGATCAATCCCAACACGGCGAAGTGGAGATTAGCTAGTGATGGGCGGGGCATAACTAAAAATGGAAAGGTCCATTGGAGGGGGAGAGGGGTAGTTGTACGAACCCGTATATGTCGTCTGATGATTTGGCACGTTCCTACTAGGCTTTCATTATTCAGGTTAATCTCTAGTGTAGCTTCCGCTATAACATACAGAGTTGTTAATTTTCGCCTTCTTCAATGGCTTAGGGTACAAGACTGCAATTCAGGCCTCTTGCATTCTGTGGCAGAGAGATTGGGTGGCGACATAGAAACCTTGTGGCCTGTCTTAGTTCTAAGGAAGACAACTTTCATTAGAACGAAAATAGACTTTAGGTTCATATTTACCTCGGGAAATACACAAGATATATTTATGATACCAGCCCCCATAATGGCCACGTATGGTAGAATTGGGAATTAAAAATCTGCGTAGAACGATACAATTCCACCCTACCCAATGCACTCTGGCTTGCAGCTTTGACGCTGCTTTTTACACGATTTCGTGGAATAGTCATGCTAGCTGATTGTGCATACTTTGAGTTCATGGTATTATCATCTTGCAGAAACAGTTGTGACATAGATAACTGGACCTTTCCACTTTTAGCTATGCCCCGCCCATCTCAATCTAAGCTCCACCCACACCACGTCCGTGTTGGGATCGATCGAGCTTTGAACTCACTAACTATCAATTTCCAGAAAATTATACATGTAAGCTGTTGACTATTTCGAAACTAATTTGGCTGGCTGCTCAACAATATTTATTATGTAAATAATAAAGACATACAATTCGTACAACGTGTTGGACTATTAAGCAGTAAAGACGAACTATATCGAATCATTCATGACCTAATGATTATGACGTCATCATACACGTAACTTTAATTAATTATATGACGTCAGATGAACTCTGGATAACCTGGAAAGGTAAATTGTAAGACACTGGATGTTGAAACTAATTTAACTGGACGCTGCTGTTGCCATAGGCAGCAACACCGCCCAGTCAAATTAGTTCCGAAATATTCAATCGGTTACCTGTATAGTTTTCTGGAAATTGATAGTTAGGAGGAGAGGGATGGTGAGAGAGAGAGAGAGAGAGAGAGAGAGAGAGAGAGAGAGAGAGAGAGAGAGAGAGAGAGAGAGAGAGAGGGAGAGAGAGAGAGAGAGCGAGAGAGAGAGAGAGAGAGAGAGAGAGAGAGAGAGAGAGAGAGAGAGAGAGAGAGATGTCATTTCTCATTAGTCTTGTATACTGCCTGAGTGACAACAGTTGTCAGTAATATAGTCCTACAATATAGGCGTTATATTAATGAAATGTGATACTTTGTATTTGCAACTAGCGCATGCGCCTGTGATCATTTGTCAGAAACCAGAATAAAGGACAATATAAATTTCGAAACAGCGCCAGCGCCTAAGCTAAGACGCAGCTGCGCAAAGATAGTTTGGCACATGAAATGACCATGTCAATAATCATGTCCAAGCACTGGGACATTCATAAGATAGGCACTACCATGTCCCGGGACTTTGACACAATCAAATGAAAAAAACCCAGCAGACACCAAGTAGAGAGTACATATAAAACCGTACAGTCCTCATAATTTCAGATCTCTATTGATTCTCGACAGTAGTCCATTAGTCATTTGCCGAAACTAGAAATGGTCTATTCTATGAATTTTTGTTGATGGATTCGTACTACCATGGTGTCCTCGAACAAATTCAGCTTTGTTGCCGAAACGACAATTTTGGGCAACTCTGGAAATTTGCATAAATCCAATATGACCGCCGGTTGCCATCTTGAAAAATTAACTCTTTAACTACTTGACCTAGAATGATGTATAATACCTCTTTTAAGGGTGTTTGAGGTGTGCAAAAGATATTTCAGATGTTATTTTTTCAAGTCAAGCTCAAGATCAGGTATTAAAGGGCAAGTCTAGGTCAAAGTTGACCACTCAGCGGACAATGAATAGACACTTCAACTAAATGATATTTCCGTTTGTTCAGGCACAGAAATAGATAATCATACACTACTTGACAGCCATATTTGATACTCTTAATCATATATCATGCATAATAATAATAATAATAATAGTACATTTTTAGAGCGCTTAATCCATGCAACTGCATGCTCTAAGCGCTAACGCGCGTAAGTATTCTATGGATATGCTATTTGAAATAAATAGAATTTAAGATTGGATTTAAAGATTTCTAAAGTTGATGAGTTTCTAATTTCATTTGGTAAGTTATTCCATTCGGTAGCTGCAGTGAAAGAGAAAGTTTTATGGCCATATGTTTTAGAGTTGACCTTAGGTACTTTTAGTAGATTTAGATTTGCAGATCTGAGAGAGCGACCAGGAATGTAAGGTTGTACAAGGTCAGAGAGATAGGCTGGTGCTGTGCCAGATACACATTGGTATGTCAGACATAGTGTCTTAAAAGTTATTCTTTGCACAATGGGGAGCCAGTGCAAATCATGTAGGACCGGAGTAATGTGTTCTCGCTTGGCACACAGGGATATGATTCTCGCTGCAGTGTTCTGGACCACCTGAAGTCGCTGAATAAGTTCTTTTGAGGCGCCAATCAGGAGGCTATTACAATAATCCAGGCGCGACGTTATCAATGCTCGTACTAGCATGATCGCGGCCTCTTTTGTGATATAGCGCCTGATGCTGCCGATATTGCGCAATTGAAAATAGCAGACTTTGCAGATGTAACTAACATGTTTATCCATAGTCAGTTCATTGTCTAAGTATACACCAAGATCCTTTACGACAGTTGACAGCTTTATTTGACTATTTCCAGCTGTGATGTCACATAGGTCGGTCTTAGCACGTCGGTTTGCTGGCCCGACTAACAGAGCTTCAGTCTTTTCATCGTTAAGTTTCAGCATGTTTGTAGTCATCCACTCTTTAATGTCTATATAACACATATTGAGCTGACTTGTTGCATAGTCCAAAGAACATTAGGAACATTGTCTTTGAGACCAACACATACTGCTTTGCCTATTTATACGTATTAGTATTTCTTTGCGAGGAAAACTCGAAAGTCGCATGTCAGTGTAACGATCGTATAAGGAGTATTATTCATAATTATTGATAAAAGGGAGATTTACACAATCTTATGCTATAAGCATGAACGAGGTGCTTTGTGGCAGCCATGCGCCTCAGTGCTGCATTTCTTACATTGTGCCTTACACTGTCACTGAATCACATCAATCAGCTCTGGTGGAGCTGGGTCCCCCTTAGCAATAACAGGAGTGGGAAGATTATCCCACATCTGCACCCAAATTAAGAGATATTGACTGATTCATCAGGTGGGTCTTGGTGTCCTGCCACTTTCCATAGCATAAGCGGGAAGACTCCATTGATGTCCCCGGTGTCTGACCATACAGAGAATTGAAGAAGGCGTGCATGCCAAGCAACTCCAGATACTTTGGCCCTAGGTCAGCATAGGGAGGGTGTGGGGTGGGGGGGGGGGTGTGTTTATATCCAACACTGTCCCATCCCGGCGCTCCATCTGCACCTTGCACTCCAGCTCCTTCCAATACACCCAATAGACCAGTAAAGACATATGTGGCATTGCTAAGTATGCGGATCACGCCATTGTCGCAGTCGGCAGTCTCAAAAGCATAGGAGATAATTGTGATGTCTGCCTTATCATGACAAAAAACACCATCATCCCGAATAGCCATTGTCACGTTCTCTCCTAGATCGAAGGTAAACAGCATGCTTGTCAGCCTCTGCTTGTTGTTTTTGTTCTTCAGGATTGCATCTTTTTGGGCAGAGGACTGGTAACGGAGAGAACATAGTCGATGGTAACTTCACCAGCACGCCACATTCTCTCGTGATCCTTAGCAGAGACCCTTGGTACTAGTTGAAGACAATGATTTTCACAGTACCATCTGGATAGTGACTAAGACGACCCTGGATGGGCGCAATCAGATCTAAGGAACTGCCGCCGTGTGGCCACACAATATGGTAGAAGAGCTGTGAAACATCCACGATGACAGTGCCGGCAGCTGTTGGCGAGATCTCGAGTACACCAATAGGTTTAGATAGCCCACTTGTTAGCTTTGTGGAGACAACCATGCTCATGTCAATGATCGAGGCAGGCGCTGCACACGGCTCGTACGCAACCAGATGCCCTAACTCCATCTGCCACTGCTGACCAATCTCCAAAAGCCAGAGAGAAATGTTCTCAAGGTCGATGACTGGCCTGACCTTGATAACTCTGACCTGCTTCTTGAGAATATACATCGTCTTGATGAGGCAACTAATAGGGTCGTAGAACCCAACAGGGAGACTGGCAATGTACTTGCTTTCCATCTTTTCCCCGAATCAGCCACACTCACAAAAGCGGGTGGGGTGGGGTGGAATGTTGCCAGTGACAGGATTGTAAAGATTGAGACGGTTATTTTCTGGAGTGTGAGGGTACTTATCGACCTCTGCATCAATAAGACTCCGATCATCTGCATCCAACACACGCTGGTGCCTCAACCCCTCCGCGTGCTGCTTCTCTGCAGGCTGGCCTGTTAGATCAGCGGAGAAGATACAGTCTGCATGGACCGACACATGCACGGTGATGGCGAAGGCATTAATCAACTGCCAAATAGGCTCACCGGACGGAGTCATGCCCTTGAGAGCTCCCTTGCCGATCTTAATGGCAGTATGCTCACCAAAATGGTCAGCAGAGACAGCGTTCCAGTATTCGTCATGGTACCAACAGACAAAGCTGCCAGACACAAGGTGCACCTTGGCCTCAGCATGGAGCAAACACATCTCCAGCAGGTACTAGGTGGGATAGATGGCGTACTGCACATGGCCGTGAGGAAGAAGTACTTAATCTTGCAGTCCATTGTCAGCTGCTTCAAATAGATGTCTCTCTCTCTCTCTCTCTCTCTCTCTCTCTCTCTCTCTCTCTCTCTCTCTCTCTCTCTCTCTCTCTCTCCCTTCCTCCATCCCTCCCTCCCATTCTGGAATTGTGTGGGCTGGTAGCAGCACAGCGGTTTGGTTACTGCAAACAGCTGCATGTCAATGGAAAGATGGACATATGTCATCCCCATGTCAAGACGTGACACCGCGTGTATGCGAGTCTTTTAAGGCATTCACTGCCGCTTGCACACTTAATACACAAGCGTCTCGTGTGGCATAGGCTACCTCACAACAACATCCAGCCAGTTTTTCTCCTAGTAAGACAAGGAACCGTTGTTTATTCTCTTTGTTTCATACAAAACGCGTTCTTATTCAACTACAGTTTCGTTGAAGGCCTTGCCTCGTACCCGTCAAATACTACCACTGCTTGACCATAGTGCGTTGTCACTTGTCACAGTTACTATAGTCCTGCAATATCTTCCATGTGACCAACCTGCCAAGGAACACGGTGGAGAAGAGTAACCCAACCAAGTACCTATCTCAAAGTCAGTACCGGCTGGGGACGACACAAACCTGCTTATTTTCCTAATACGTCTTGCTTGAGAAGACAAGCAGTATATCTACTTCCACAAAGAAATTAGAAGCTCTCCAATGTATCAGTGTCAATTTAATCAGGCATGGACTATTGAAGAACGTTTACAAGAATATCCTTACACCGAATGCGTGACTTCTACTCGAATATAGCATCACACCAAGACCTTCATACCAACACTCTCCCAGTTTCGCTAGAATATATTCTAATTCATTGCCCAAGGTATACGACAACTAGTGATTATCTTGAAGACGGGATTACTGGGAGATGTCATAGACCGCCACAGCATCCAATAATATCGCCTTCAGAGTCAGCATCAGTCAAGAGTAGAGAGGAGTTCATATCGACGATTCAGCGCTGAAATGGTTAATGCGATATTGGATCTGGAATGACAATAAATCACTAATAGCTCTCTGTTTAAACACACCCAGAGTCTATTATTATACGGCTAAGTACGGCTAAGTTGTTAACCCATTAACCAGCACAGAAAAGAACGACGAAATTCCCTATGATTTGACTTGGAGCCGTTTGTTGCCAGACAAATTACCTTCAAAATATAGTCACCAGCATTCTTGTATAGATGCCATGGCATGGGGAGACTGGTATGTTAAGCGTTAAATTGTTTATGTTTACAGAGCCCAGTAAGCCACATCGAGCTAGTAATTATGATACATTGTTTGAAGCGTGAGTCCATATTAGCAGATAGACAACCAATAACGCAGCGGTAAACAGACACATTATACCATTATAGCCGTGGAATAATCACGATTTGCTTGCACACACATGCGTATATGCTTGCTTGTGCGAGTGGTAGTTAGTGCAGCATCAGCGACCCCACCACCACCACCACCACCAGCAGCAGTAGCGTCACCACCAGCAGTAGCGCCACCACCCACCACCACCACCACCACCACCACCACCACGACCACCACCACCAGTACCAACACCAACACCACCAACCACCATCACCACCACCTCCACCACCACCACCACCGCCGCCACATCAACTACATCAAGGACGATAACGACGACATCATCAATAGCAACGACGACGAGAACAACGATTGCAACAGCGGCGGCGGCGGCGGCGGCTGTGGTGCTGGTTATAGTGGTGCTGCGTGTGGTGAGAGGGATATGGTGGTAGCAGTATTGATGATTGTGGTTATAGTGTGGTGGGAGGGAGGTGGTAGTTATCGTGATGATGGCGGTAGTGTCACTGGTGGTGGTGGTGCTGGTCGTGATGTTGTTGGCCCTTGAGGAGGAACGGTTGTGGTTGGTGATTATGATAGTTGTCGTCGGGTGTGGTGGCTTTTGAGATGGGGTGGGTGTACGATGTTGGTGGTGATGGGGCGGGGGCGACTTATGACTATTGATTTGTACTAACATAGAAGTTCTACAAATATTGACCATGGCGTATTTGGGTTTAAGCCTATTATTGAATGTTATCTTTGGTAATCGAGTTTACCCACAATAATGCGCGTTGATACGTAATCCCCCACACCACCCACCACCCCACCACCACCACTACCACCGCACCCCACCCCATCTCGAAAGCCATGACGACAACCATCACAACCATCAACCACAAGCGTTCCTCCTCAAGGGCCACCAACATCATTATCAGGACCACCACTACCACTACCACATATCTGGAGAGTACACTATCAAAATACCAGTTAATTCGTGCGGTTGTGAGACGGGTGGTTGAAAGTCACTTCGGTGAAAAAGGATTTTTGTCCTCTGGATGCTGGTCTGGTGGTAGAGCACTCGCCTCCCAAACACTAGGCGAAAGGTGCCATAGAATGGTCAAGTTCGAACCCCACTCGGGTCGAAAAAAAATTGAAAAAGGTAAAATTACATTCCAGATGATGAATGAGATAGATCCTAGTGCCAGTGCGTTGTCAAAGACAGGGTTCATAGAACTAATGCTTAACAATAATAAATACCACCCTCCTACCACACTATAACCGTAATGATCAACACAGCTGCCACCATACCCCTCACCCCAACACCCCCAGAGGATACAGGAGTTCTCATCCCACTGCAGTCCATGCACTGCACAAACGCTTGATGCGCTTGGCCGATCCACTGGCTCTCAAGGTACAGCTTACGAAAAAGAGTCTTGAAAGAATGAAGTGCAGGTTAGAGGTGCAGGCGGGTGCAAGTGCACAGGTGGTTAGAAGACAAAAGGTCGGATTGGCACCAACTTTCTAACGGGTTTATCAAAGACCGTGCTTGGTCTAACAATTTTGAAAAGAAGAACAGAGGTTCTTAAACAAAATGTTTTACTATAAGGCTAAGCAAAGGTAGATTACGTCAAGTTGGTTGAACTACAGTGGTTGTGCAAACTTCTTAGTCTAGAAGTATAAGCCCCGCTAAATCTACTACCGTCCCTTGAGAGAAACGTGATAGAAGACAAATGTGTAACTCGCTTCGAAGGTGAACATCTTCATTTAAGATTTTGCAAAAACATACTAGGCGTTCATTCTAAAACACCAAACTTATGTGTCCTTGGTGACGTAGGCCACTATTCAATCTATATCCAATCAATAGTATACGCTATAAAATATTGGATACACATCGTTTCCGAAATACCGAAAACATCGATTATTTACAAAGCATATCTAGAAATGTATAAGAACGACAATTCAGCAATAAGCACCAACTGAGTCACAAGCATTAGAAAAATGTTGGAAAACTTCGGTTTCACAGAGCTTTGGAATAATCATGGATCAAAGTATATTAATGCCACTTTAAAAAATAGTAAACAATATTTGCAAAACAGGTTTATTTCTGACTGGTCGGCGTCATTAAACGACACCAGACATAGCAGGTATGACTTTTATAAAACCGTTAAATGTGCGTTTGCTATAGAAAACTATCTACTAGATAATAGGTATAACCGAAAATACAGAGTAGCAGTCACAAAATTCCGAATGAGTGCACATGTACTACCGATCGAAAAGGGTAGACACCTCAAATTAGACAGGCAAGATAGAATATGTTATTCTTGCGATATAGGCTGCGTTGAAGATGAGCACAATTTCCTTTTTACATGTCCTAAATACCACGAAAAAAGCGGCTAAATACCATTTATGGCATTCTGGCGGGAACCAATTAGTGACGAAGTTGTACCCACGCGCTATGGTGTATGCTAAGCGAAAAAATAATACCCGCTATAGCCGGTCATATAAGCTCAGTTATATTCGCTGTAAGCTGGTTAGCCACTGCATCCTACAGGTTAAATACTTTCTAGTTTTAAAACAATTTGACTGAAAGCCGTTGTTTCCAGAGACAGGGTCTACATTCAGTCACACGAATGATAAACTATTCAGTAGGCATCATATTGCGACCATGGAAACCAGAAGTGTATTTTGAAATCATTTTGAGCGAAACATGTTGCTGCCGCCAGAAAGAAGTGATTTTCAAATATAACGTTTTCAAAAGGATTAATAGAGAATAAATTAATAGAGAATTAGCAGTAGCGTGTCAATGCCTCTACATAGGCGCCTGTAGAGAATACTATTCATACCACTTACAAAACTATATTCAGGTGTGTTTTCGTTATATTCAGGGGGCCCTATGTGGTATACCTGCACACGCAGTTGCCACACGGGGGAGTGAGGAGCACCAGCTTTTTTTTACCGATGGTAGCTTATTTAATATGGTATGATATTACCAATAGACATCATTTGTTATTTCCCTTTTCCGTTCCTTTAATTGAATGACCTTGACCTTTGACCTATAAACGTGTTCGAGTTTCTCTACTGAATTTACATAAATTGAACGGTTCGAAATCACGGGCGACGGAGATCCAGTTTTAACTATATCCATCAAGTAAAATTAAGATTTAGACTTCCCCGTGTTAAGGAGGACCCGTCCTTTCCAGGTAACGCTACGCTGATTTAGTGCGAAATCGGGTAAATTTAGCTTCAGGAGGCGATTGCCAGAGGGTCAAATCCAGAACGACTTGAATAATAATTATGATAGAATAATTAAATTACCATCATCCCAAAACTGGAACGAAATCCGGTTCACCTATCCTGGCCTAAATCAGAGGGGAGTCTAGATGAACTAAACACTTAATCAATTCCTGATAGATTATGACGTCCCAATGCTCAAACCGTTACTAAAGTAGGAAGGTGCCTTCTTCGCACTGGCAGTGGCACTTTACAAAAGGCTATTGTACGAAGAATATAACTGATGATCTCCTAGTGTAGTGTAAATAGTCAACAATTCATCCTCTGTGTGTCCTAATGATAACGTGTGAGCCTACGTCAATGCGGTCCCAAATCAAATGACAATGATACTCATTCTATAAAAACTTTGAACATGCGCCTATAATTAAGAGCGGAATCTACTAAATAATAAGAAAATTTGTAATGACCATCTGTAAATTGACTGCTGATCTACTGGACAACAAGAAATGCCTCAGTGTTGGCTCTCTGCTAAATTAGACTGCACTCTCGATAGCTTGCTTCTACAGGAAACCAGGATTTACTGAACAACAAGGAACCTCTTAGTGCTGGCTATCTGTAAATCAATTTATTTCTGCTATCTTGAAAACTTGCTTCTACTGGATCAGCGTTGAAATCTCCAATCCTCTTCAGGGACAGTAAATCCACAGACAAAACCTAAATGGACAATAATGCGAAGCGCCTCTTTATCAGTTACTTGAAATTAAATCATAAAGGGCCCTATAAAAGTGGACTGTTTTTTTCACTATCCCCACCTCTTCATAAAGCGATGGTAACAGATAAACGGATATAAGGAAAACGGAAGTGAATAAACCTAAGGTTTGTGTGGGTAATTTGTGTATAGGAGGCAAATCCGATCAAATATGTACGTGATGCGAAGCAGCGAAAAGATGCCTCCTAGCTCTTTGGCGTCCTGTGTCACGGGTTAGTCTCCTCAAGCTAAGACATTTAACTCCAAATTATAACTGAACTAGCCACAAATTAAGAAAGTGCGCACGGTATATTCGACTTTGGATTAACCAGTTTGCAAGGCCAAAACTATTAGCCTACTAGTGCTAACACGGGGCAAGAATACCTTTCACGTTCAACGTGACACCGTAAAAATTAATAAGGCGAGAGCACACACATTCTAACTGGCTTAAATTAATCCAAGTCTAAGCTAACTAGTGTCGAAGAATTAAGTTCTTTCGACAAAAAACTTCCAGAAACTTAGGCTTACAGTTATTCAGTTTTAGAAGTTAACGAAAGGCCACGTAAACGGGACACATAAATTTTTCATGTTTACACGTTTGAGAATAGACGCCAAGAAAACGAATTTCTGAGAAGTCTGTAGTTTATCAGTGAAGACATGCGCAAAGTATATGCTACTAGGATCAGCAGGTCTGCCTGGGTCTGCTTGAGCGCAACTCCAAATTGACATGCTCCCATAATACCTTTGCATTCTGTCAGACACCCTGGTCAAGAAAGCATCGGTCAAAGACCATGCGAGAAATCCATCAAATAACGGCCGAATATCATTGCACGGCGCATTGCAACAGCTTTCAGCAACATCATTTGAAGAAAATCCGACACATTCCAAGACGCCAACATCTTGACCAGAATCTTAAAACAGGTTATCAAAAATATGAGGGTTAACATGTCGGGATAACTCCTGTTTTCTTATGAAAATCACAAAGCTGCACCGCTGGCAATTCGGGTTCGTCTCCTGTGACTAGTTAATGTCAACCACTCATCCAACGAACGAGTGCATTCCCATACTAAACGTGGTCAGCTACGTGTGTTCGACGGTCAAGTACTTACAACCGGCCTTGCTCCAGCTTTGTTGTTGAACTCCACTGATGTCAATTTCTTGAAATGTGACATGTAAACACTGGATAAGCAGAATGCCGCTTCTACATGTACGTAAGGAGAAACGCAATCGAGTTCTATGAACTGTTTCAAAACTCGTAATCTGATTGAATTGAAAGTTGACATAGCTGACAAAAACTCGATCCGATTGACATGTTTTCTTTAATATATTTACCCCCAGAATTGAGAAAATAGAAGATGTTGAGTGAAATAATGGATGTTCTCATCACTTGTAAGCGCTATATAAGCAATGGCTGGTGTTCCGTCAATGGCATGCATCTATAATGCTTAAGATATGTTAAACAAGTCCTCTTTACCTCCGATCACAGCAGTAAGTCCTCTTCCTGATCATTGTATCTTTTGACCATCCTAGGGTGAATTCCGTGACGCCTGGAGGAGGCTGGACTAATAACCAGAGCTAACCAATGTCCTTTGTTGATGCTGATATATTGCTAATCTGAACCATAATGTATCTTTTTAACTTATTGTGTGGTGAAGTAATAGATATGATGTGTGCGCTGTGGGTAGTGGGATTGACTTAGGCTGGGTCCCGACTTCTTATTCACTCGTGGAGCCATCCGATTTATCCTAAACAATATACTAGTTCCGGTTTCTATTTCCATTATTTTATTGCCATTGTTATTATCTGTCTTATAAGATTTTGTCTTCGTACTTACCATATTCTATTATCTAGATTGTAGCAATAAATTATCTTGAATCTATGTGTGAGTAGCGAAATCACCCATGGTTTCCCTTGAAATGCATTCTACTGTCTTTTCGGCTAGCATGCGGAATAATTAGTCCAGTAAATATACAGTTTAACCCAGGACAAATTGCACCAGAAGCTTTCTCTTTTTCATGTCGGTCATGGGGTCACCCTACGTAGCATATTCAAAATAGAACAAAATTGGAACACTGCAAAATGGTGTATTTGCATAGATCCAATATGACCACCATGGAAACATCTGGTGTCCCATATCTCTTAAAGGATTGTTTTTAGATGATATAAATGTTTTACAAGCAGAAAGGAAAGTGAGAAAATAAAGTAAGTAAATCATATTTAATTATCTGTTTAACATTGCTAATACCATGAGTGGACACCGATGGCCAGACAACATTATTTCCAACGATGCACTATTCAAAATTTGCAATACATCGCCGCTGTCCGTAAAAGTGACTCAGGAAAGATGGTCCATGTTTGGCCATGTGTTAAGGATGCCAGAAGACGATCCAGCACAGAGAGCCTTGGAATTCGCCCTACTGGGATCCAGTATACACAAAGCCAGAAGAGGACGTCATTGCGTAAACATGATAAGCGTGCTACGAGGTGGCCTCAAGAAAGCAGGACTCGGTACACTCAATTCAAGAATGGACCTGAAGATGCTAAAGATTTTGGCTGAGGGCGAGACACGGTGGGCAAATGCGAAGAAGGACTGGTTGCAACTGTATGATGTGTCTACCACAACAGCCGCAGAATACAGTAACCATACATACATTGACCCAGTTCCGACCCAGTAGCCTACATTAGCAGGTATGTAGTCCAGTCAAGATAACAGAAGTTTGACAAAACCTACCACTAATTGCAACAGAAATGAAAGCACATAGAATCTGTTCAGTAGGATCCCCCAGGTGAGATATTAAAAATCTAATACAACCTTTCATGAGTGGAACATGTTAAATTCAAGATGGCTCCCAATATGGCTGCTAATCGAGTATAATATAGATACATCTCGAGAACGGTTCATATTTGAACACATAAATGTATTACGAGTAGATAGAACCTTAGGATGGACCTTAGGTTGCTAAATATTTTGACTGAGGACAAGACACGGTGGAAAAAAGCGAAGAAGGACAGATTGCAGCATTTGACAAAACCTACCAATAATTGCAACAGAAATGAAAGCACGTAGAATCTATTTAGTAGGGTCCCCTAGGTGATATATCAAAAATCTAATAATCTAACAAAATAAATGTGGCTTCATTACGATTGCAGTTAGTTGTGGGTAAATGTAGAAATAGGTTGCAAGCATCGAACTTCAGTGTCAACTGTTGAGTTGTGACGTTATAGAGTGGGCATAGGCTGCAGAAGACATCATTTTAGCTAGATTGTTTCTTTTTACTCGTAATACATTTATGTGGTCTAACCTGAACCGTTCTCGAGATATAAGGCCCACGCCATATTATACTCGATTGCGGCCATCTTGGCACCCATCTTGAATTCAAAATGATCCACTCGAAATATTGTATTAGATTTTGTATACATCATTTCTAAGACCTAAATAGACAAAATAAACGTGTGGTCTCATGAGTGTTGCAATTAGCGATGGGTCAACTCCTAATTTTACTGGACTAAAGTTATTGTTCTTCAAAACGCACAACACACGAATGCTGAGATTGGTGACTAAATAAGGGCATTATTATCACAATTAACGTATACGACGTATCATGGATATTGCCAAATCCACACAGAGTAGGCCTATATGATGCTTAGGTTGACATACCAAAGATAGGTTTGGCATAACACATCCCATAAAGGAAGCACTGGAAGATATGTCTTTCCAGTGGTACATTTTCAAAAATAGACTTCTCTTGGCCTGAGAATTGACTGACACTCCTCAAGACCATAACAGAAGTGGTCTGTTTAGGTCGACTGCGTCATAAAAGGGTTAAAGAAACCGCAAGTCTATTTCTGTCCCGCGCAGCTTAGCAGTTGATCATGCACTTTAGCAGCCAGCAGGTGAAACTCAAGTCCCTTTCCGTCAAAAAGAAAGAGTCAAACGTGTAACGCAGAAGCCAAGTAACGCTTCAGGGATTCTTATTATTTGCTAAGAACATACGATTTATTGTAACTAACGAACTATCACGATCTCTCACTTGGAGCAAAAACAATTGGCGCGAAGCCGCCACACACACGAGAACGCGCGCAAACACGCAAGCACGCATACACGCATACATGCACGGAAACGCATGCACGCGCAGCTTTGGTGTAAATGATTTACTGAGTAGCATCACAGATCCTGTTATTCCAAATCATGTTAGTGACAAGTACACATATTGATGCAAGGCATCAATGACAAATAGCGTGGCCGGAGATTATTATAATTCAAGTTGAGTTTCAAATTCATTTTTATATATAATATACAATTTGCGGTAGCACAACAGGTTGCCCACCAATGACAGTGACTATATCTAGACCTTGGACCCCTACATGAACAAAAAATTAATTATACATGTAAAATGGCACGGCACCATATAATATACAGTCCGTCCATCTTTCCGTCCATCTTGTTGACCATTTGCATAAATTCTGGATTTTTTTGTTTGATAACTCAGATTCTATCTGGAGCTAAATTATAGGATATATGGAAATATTTTCACATTATTGCAAGAAATATTTAGTGATAGAATTGTGCAATATCAAGTGAGTTCTAGATGGTATTATGTTTGAAAGCCTGGTTACAAACCGAGTACAGAGATTCTGATTGTTAATATATAGTAAATTATTAGTATTTGAAAACTGCAGTCGCGACTAAATTGCGTATTTCGAAATTACTCCTTAGTAGAATTTTTTAAACTCTATACTTTATTAGCGCATTCATATATATCTATGTAAACATATCGGTGAAATTCTGGAGCCAAACCTATTACAAGCAATATGCCAGGACCTATCGACATCTATCCGATTGTGGCTAATGAGACCCAACTATCTTTGAATGGGAACATATTGTGAATAAGTAACTACATGGACATACTTGGTAATTATGATATTATTTGATGGTAGAATTGTGCACTATTTCGTACAGCACTGGAACATAATAATGCATATTGAGTTCCGCATGGCTAGATGTTCGAAAACTGGTTAGAAACAGAGTACATAGATATCGGTACATAAATTATTGGCATCTGACAATTTTTGGTCACTACTAAGTTGTGTATTATAAAATTACTTTACGGTGGAATTCTTTTAAACCGATAATATATTAGCATATTTATATATCTACCTGACATTTTGGGGCCAAACTTATTACAGCCAGTAGGCTACCGAAAACCATGGATCTGCCAAAACTTCTGCAAATTTTTGCCATGGAATTGTGTGCTACGAAAATATCTTCATGGTAGACATTTTTAAGCTTAATACGTTATTAGCATATTCATATACCGATCTGACCATATGTATGAATTTCGAACCGAATATGGGCCAAACTTGTTGCAGACAGTATGGTGCTGAAAATCACTGATCTGCCAAGATTTAAGCCAATTTTCGGTATGGAATTGCAGACTATGGAATTATTTTATTGTAGAATTTGTTTTAATTATGATTATAGCTAGCAATGCTATGATATCATATTGTTTACAGCAGAAAGTAATTTAAGCTAAATTATACTTTTTAAACTCAAGTTTATGTGGGTGAAAATCTGGGGTCGAGCATAACCTACAGACAATAGGGCAGTGAAGACTGTGAACTGGCTAAAATTTATACACTATCTCGAATGTTTAGCCCAGTGTTTTATGCTATAATACATAAGGGAAATGAAACAGACACAGTACCTGGTATTGTCGTCATAATATATTAAACCTTTACTGTCTAAATTTGGTGAAGAATGATAAAATATTTAGGTATTGAATGTCCATTTGCAGTCCAAGAGAAGACTGTTTTTGCAGATTTGCCACTGGAATCTGGAATGACTGTCTCGAGAGTTATTCCAATGGTACATTATCAAGAACTGTCTCCTCATGGCATGCAATTTGACATGGCTCAAGATCACTGTAGGGGTCGGTTTGACTAGCTATGCCATGAGGCGGTTAAAATACAATAAGAAATGATGATAGGCCTGTGAAGATTTTAAAACTAATTTGACAAGATGCAGTCGGCGCTTATAGCAGCAGCACAGTTAAATTAGTTTCAAAATATTCAACATAATGTTTATTAAATAGTAAAGACATACAATTCGCACAGCTTTCAGACCTTTCAACGTTCCTGATAGCCATAGCTACGTCATTCATTACGTGTGTTGACTGTGACGTCAGCCTACATGTGACATAATTGATTATGATGTCAACACTTGCGTGACAGGTTGGTGGATAACGTATACCTTCTTTCCATAAGAGAATCGGTCCATTGCAATTGGGTTTACTTGCGTCTGGCCGGGCAATGCTAACTATCTGAATGCTCTTGCTAAAATATGTGGTCACTTATTACAAGTTGGTGGACCACACATTACTAAGTGGTATTGGCCATTTAATGATCAAATTTGTTCATGACAATTTCAAATGTGGTGTCCATTTCCAGCTAAGCTCTGTCCGTTCTTTTGGCGTGTTGGAATCAATTTATAAACTTTGATTCACGACTTCCCAGAATCCCAATTTCAAGGTAACTATACAGGTAAGGTGTTGAATATCCTGAAACTAATTTGACTGGGTGCTTTTGCTGCCTATGGCCCTAACAGTGCCCGGTCAAAGTGCCTGGTCAAATTGATTTCAAAATATTCAACAGAATGTTGATTAAAAAGTAAAGACATAAAATTTGTACACTTGACGGACTATTCAACATTCACGATGGAGCTAGACCTCATTCACTAAGAATTTTGACTATGACGCCTGTGAAGCTTTTATAGGACGCAATTGATAATGGTAAAAAAACATACAACGCCCAGGAAAATTAGTTTCAAATTTTCAACAAAATGTTGATTAAATACTAAGACCATACAATTCGTACAATGCCCAGTCAAATTAGTATCAACATATTCAACAGAATGTTGAATATTGTCTGTATGTCCACATGTTGGATTTGTCAATAAAGATTGTTTGCTTGCTTATTTTTTTAACACACTGGCAACGCGATGACTTCAATTTCTGTGCTAACTTCCCCTGCGGAGTGCACCCGTCAGTTTACTTTGTTGATCATCATTTCCCCGGTCAGGGATCGAACCGTCATCCGGCAATTCCGCATAGCATCAGCAACCCAGACATCTTTCCGCTGGACCACCGCACCAAGACAAGAATCAGATATACTGATACACTGCCGAATTCATATGAGACTATCTTTTGAATGCACATCGTATGGTGTATTCTATGCCCTCACCCGTTCTCCATCATGACACTGGCATTAGTTGATTGATTGATTGGTTAGTTGGTTGATTGATTGATTGATTGATTGATTGATTGATTGATTGATTGATTGAATCCCGGGGATTAAATCGTAAAGACATAAAATTCGTACACTTGATGGACTATTCAATGTTCCTGATGAAGCTATTTACATCATTCATCACGTATTTTGATTGTGATGTAATCCTACATATGGCGTAAATAATTATGACGCCATATGCTTGGGTAACAGATCTGATCCATCCATTATCATAGAGATATCCTATGCCCATTTGCAGACCAAGAGACCGTTGTTTTTGGCACTTTACCATTGGAATGATAGGCTCGGTTATCGAGCCAGTCATTCCAGCGGTAAATTTTCAAAAATGCCTACCTGTTAGATGTAAATGGTAGTTTCTCAAGATTACTACAGAAGCCATTTTGGTCAGTTTGAGCGGGACGAGTGTTGAAGTGGATGTTAAGAGGTGTACGTGGGTACAGTGGGACAGATCACAATACTATTTTATTTCTGATGCAAATGTACAGTCATCAATTAGCCCAGGCCACCAGCTAGTAGTGCAACTAGCCCCAATAGTGCGGGTATGCATTTAATGCGCACGAGAAATCTAGACAATATATCCTAAATCTACGATTCCAATATAAATAGAGACGCTCTCGTTAATATTATATATATATATCGCTCCTGTTAGTGTTATGAGATCTGGCGAGAACGTGAATGACCACAATCCCTAGTGAAAAATGGCAGCACCGGCAACGGACCTTTCCAGTCTTAGCTATGGCCCGCTCACCTCTAGCTAAGCTCCACCCACACTTCACAGTGTTGGGATCGATCCCCGCGATTGCCCTGGCTATCAATTTCCTAAAATCTATACAGGTAAGGCGTTGAATATTTTGTAACTAATTTGACTGGGTGCTCTTGCTGTCTGTGGCAGCAACAACACCCAGTCAAATTAGTTTCAAAATATTCAACAGAATATGTATTACATAGTAGACACGCAATTCTTACAACAACTCATAGTCCGTCTTCAATGGACCTTTCCAATTGTATCCTTCGATTATATGACGCCATATGACATCATAGCCAACTAAGTGACGTGCATGCTGACATCATAATCATCACCTCATAAATGATTCTATTTGGCCCGTCTTTAACTCTAAATCGTCCAACACGTTGTAAGAATTGTATGTCTGCTAATTAATAAACATGCTGTTTAATATTTTGAAACTAATTTGACTGGGCGCTGTTGCTGCCTTAAGCAGCAACAACACCCACTCAAATTAGTTTCAAAATATTTAACGGCTTACCTGTATAGTTTTCTGGAAATTGATAGTCAGGTATTTCAGGGATCGATCGATCCCAACACGAGCGAGGTGTGGGTGGAGCGTAGCTAGATGTGGGCGGGGACTAGCTGAAACTGGAAAGGTCCATTATGCGTCCGTGACGTACTTGTCTAAGTCATTCATGGCGTCATGATGACGTCATTGATTATGATGTCATTCGACACGTAGATTATGACATCATGTGATGGATGGAGAGCGTGGAATGGTCCATTCTAGACACAACCAAGTGAATGCGTAGCGCTGAGCGGCCACGAAAAGAGATGATAGGCCTACATGCACATCCGTCGTTGTCGTCGTGATTTATATACATACTTTGAACCATGACTTCCCAGAATCCAATTTTCACGGTAACTATGGGGTGAGCTTTTGAATATTTTGGAGACTAATTTGACTGGGTACTGCTGCATATTAAATAGTAAAGCTCTTCAATTCGTACAGCTGAAGGACTTTTCAATGTTCCTGTTGGACATAGCTACGCCAGTCATTACGTATTTTGACTGTGACGTCACCCTCCTGGGGACGGGATGGTGGCGGGGGTGGGTGGGTGGGGTGGGGACTAATAGATTATAACGGCAAGGCTCTACAATATCTGACCGCTCTTGCTAAAATATGTGCTCACTTATTACAAGTGATTCGACTGATTAGGCTACGTTATACAGCTCATAAATAAGTTAATATACTTACAAAACATAAACAGAAATTCTGTCTTGTTTTGCAACCATGTTAATTTATTCTTTAGATGTTTTATACCATGACTAGGCGGTTTTACAGTACAGCTCATACATGTAAATAAGGCACTATATTTGCGAAGAAAAACAGAAATTCCACCTTACTTTGAAAACGTTTAAATTTATTTTTGAGGTCTTCTGTACCAAACGATGTCAGGTTTCACGGAAACTGGGAGATAAAAAAACTATAACCATTATCTTTCTGCTTTGAAAGGCTACGCCTAATTGTTTCACGGTCAGTACAAGAAAGATTTGTGTAGATTATGTAAACAATAATGCTGAAAATTGTCTACAGGTGTGCAGCAACGGTTTACGGCAGCAGTTTCCAAAATGAATACAAGTTATCATATAGGTATCACATGTAGATACATGTTTGTAATTTCAGCGGTGTATGCTTTAGGTTTTAACGCATTTCTGTCATTCTTACCGCCTCTCAGTATTACCGTATTTCCCCTATTTATTTTTACCGTAGATTTGTAGTTCCGTATTTTGCATGCTATTTAAGCAGAATTTCTATTCCAATTAACAAAAAAATAATTTACTTGAGTTTTGGAGACTATATACATATCTGATCGTCTGCGTCAGATGTCAGTCAGTCAGTCAGTGAAGATCCAGCGGTCGAAACATCTATCCCATTCCCCTATAGTGAGCGTATGCGTATGAGCGATCTAGCCAATATATATCCTAAATCTATGGTTCCAACTAAAAATAGAGGCACTCTCTATCTGTCTCTCTAGTTAGCTGTTGGAGACCACAATCCTTTGCGCAAAATGGCCGCGCCTATATGCAGTTCTAGACACAACCCGAATATATCGTAGCCGTGAGCGGCCACGCAATGATACCTTTAAAAACAAGAATAAAATGGAGAGAACGCGTGCTTATTTTGTTCATGATGACAGTGATGACAGTTATGACAGTGGTGACAGGGATGACAGTGATGGCAGTTATGACAGTGGTGACAGTGATGACAGTGATGACAGTTATGACAGTGGTGACAGGGATGACAGTGATGACAGTGGTGGCATTGGTGACAGTGAAGATAGTGATGACAGTGTTGACAGTGATGATAGTGATGACAGTGATGACAGTGATGGCAGTGGTGACAGTGCTGATAGTGATGATAGTGATGACAGTGATGGCAGTGGTGATAGTGATGATAGTGATGGCAGTGATGACAAGAAAACAAGAATAAAATGGAGAGAAGCGTGTTTATTTTGTTCATGATGACAGTGATGACAGTTATGACAGTGGTGACAGGGATGACAGTGATGGCTGTGGGGACAGTGATGACAGTGGTGACATTGGTGACAGTGAAGATAGTGATGACAGTGATGATAGTGATGACAGTGATGGCAGTGGTGACAGGGCTGATAGTGATGATAGTGATGACAGTGATGGCAGTGGTGATAGTGATGACAGTGATGATAGTGATGGCAGTGATGACAGTGATGGCAGTGATGACAGTGATGACAGTGGTGACAGTGGTGACAGTGACGACAGTGGTGACAATGACGACAGTGGTGATGGTGATGGCGGTGGTGATAGTGATGACGGTGGTGATAGTGATGACGGTGATGACAGTGATGGCAGTGATGACAGTGATGATAGTGATGACATTGATGACAGTGGTGACAGTGATGACAGTGATGATAGTGATGATAGTGATGACAGTGATGACAGGATGCCAGTGGTGACAGTGTTGACAGTGATGATAGTGATGATAGTGATGACAGTGATGATAGTGATGATAGTGATGACAGTGATGATAGTGATGATAGTGATGACAGTGATGACAGTGATGACAGTGGTGATAGTGATGACAGTGATGATAGTGATGACAGTGATGACAGGGATGCCAGTGGTGACAGTGTTGACAGTGATGACAGTGATGACAGTGATGATAGTGATGCCAGTGGTGACAGTGATGACAGTGATGACAGTGATGATAGTGATGACAGTGATGATAGTAATGACAGTGATGACAGTGATGATAGTGATGACAGTGGTGACAGTGATGACAGTGGTGATAGTGATGACAGTGGTGATAGAGATGACAGTGATAACAGTGATGGCAGTGATGACAATGATGACAGTGATGATAGTGGTGACAGTGGTGATAGTGATGACAGTGGTGACAGTGGTGACAGTGGTGTCAGTGATGACAGTGATGATAGTGATGACAGTGATGACAGTGATGACAGTGATGGCAGTGATGATAGTGATGATAGTGATGATAGTAATGACAGTGCTGATAGTAATGATAGTAATGATGCTGATGACAGTGATGACAGTGGTAATAGTGATGACAGTGGTGACAGTGCTGACAGTTATGACAGTGATGACAGTGCTGATAGTGATGACAGTGATAATAGTGATGACAGTGGTGACAGTGCTGGCAGTGCTGACAGTGATGACAGCGGTGACAGTGTTGACAGTGTTGACAGTGATGACAGTGATGATAGTGATGATAATGATGACAGTAATGACAGTAATGGCAGGGGTGACAGCAGTGATAGTGGTGATAGTGATGACAGTGATGATAGAGATGACGGTGATAACTGTGATGACGGTGATGACAGTGGTGACATTGATGACAGTGATGACAGTGATGACAGTGACGACAGTCATGACAGTGATGATAGTGGTGACAGTGATGACAGTGATGATAGTGGTAACAGTGGTGGCAGTGATGACAGTGATGACAGTGATGACAGTGATGACAGTGATGGTAGTGATGACAGTGATGATAGTGATGACAGTGATGGCAGTGATGGCAGTGATGACAGTGATGACAGTGATGATAGTAATGATAGTAATGATAGTGATGACGGTGATGACACTGATGATGGTGATGATAGTGATGATAGTGATGACAGTAATGACAGTGGTGACAGTGGTGGCAGTGATGACAGGGGTTACAGCGGTGACAGTGGTGATAGTGATGACAGTGGTGATAGTGATGATAGTGGTGACAGTGATGACAGTGGTGACAGTGGTGACAGTGGTGACAGTGATGACAGTGATGACAGTGGTGATAGTGATGATAGTGATGATAGTTATGACAGGGATGATAGTAATGACAGTGGTGATAGTGGTGATAGTGATGACAGTGGTGATAGTGATGACAGTGGTGATAGGGATGACAGTGATGATAGTGATGATAGTGATGACTGTGGTGACAGTGATAACAATGGTAACAGTGGTGACAGTGGTGACAGTGGTGACAGTGATGACAGTGGTGATAGTGATGATAGTTATGACAGGGATGATATTAATGACAGTGGTGATAGTGATGACAGTGGTGATAGTGATGACAGTGATGACAGTGATGACAGTGGTGATAGTGATGACAGTGATGATAGTGATGATAGTGATTACAGTGGTGACAGTGATGACAGTGGTAACAGTGGTGACAGTGGTGATAGTGATTATAGTGATGATAGTGATGACAGTGATGACAGTGTTGACAGTGATGACAGTGATGACAGTGATGACAGTGATGGCAGTGGTGACAGTGGTGACAGTGATGACAGTGGGAACACTTACTTGGGATAAGATAGAACAATTCAGCGAAAGATAATGGACAACATTAGTGAAACAAGCAATGGAGGAACCGAGTTTTAGCTATGCCCCGCCCATCTCTATCTAAGCTCCACCCACACTTTGCCCGTGTTTGGATTAATCGATCCATGCACTCTCTCACTTTATAGAAAACTATACAGGTAAGCTGTTGAATATTTTGAAACTAATTTGACTAGGTGCTGTTGCTTCCTATGGCAGCAACAGCGTCCAGGCAAATTAGTTTCAAGATATTCCGCAGAATGTTTATTAAACAGAAAAACATACAATTCATACAACTTGGCGGACAATTAAGCGTTTATGACGGATTAAATCGTGGCATTCATGATGTAATTTATTATGACGTCGGCCTACATGTGACGTAGTTGAGTATGATGTCATACGAGTGACTGAGAAACTTGATTCATCAATTACGATGTTTGGGTTTAGATCAGATCATCTTACTTTGTCCAGAATGGCAATAGTGCCGTGGCAACGTCCCGATAGTGTCACATGTAATGCAGTGTAACCTATGAGATCTCTTGTGTTGCCTGTTCCTTATTTACTGATGATGGTAGTCTATTGCATTGTAGAGACACACATTTAGTTTGATGGAATTGGTGAATAACTCATGATGATTGTTCAGCACAATCAAGAAGTGTTTGTATCTGGGCAAATGTCTATCACCATTAACACATGGCAATGGAGGGATAGGATCTGACACTCAGTATCTGATGTTTTTTCTTCTCCCATAGTGTATCTCCATGGCGCCACCTAGGATTTAGCCCCGCCAATAATTTACCACCACCCCACCCCTACCCCAACCACCGCCAACAACCCCCACCCCAACCACCCCCGCCCGCCGGTCATACGTTCCTACGCCCTTGTTAATTTAGGTAAGATGTTCGCCTCC